>CM076575.1:1754452195-1754655789 GCA_034641835.2 Pinus albicaulis | reverse complement strand
CCCACCAGGGGTTGGGACAATCATGGGTTCCTTAATGATAGAGGGGGCTCATCTAGGGCCCATAGCAACCAGGGTAATGGCCATGGATAAGGGCTAGAGCTCATGTTTGGCTTTTGCCTTCTAAATTTGTATGTCCCGACCATCTTTTGCATTTTGTGGTACATTTTCTGTTGAAAGTGGCCAAATTATGCCTTTTATTTTGTTTTTGGCTGCATTAACCTCCTGGGCATGTAGTGCCAACCCTAAAGCCAAATGGTCACTAAAGGAGATCCCACGGGAGTTGGATATAAGGGTAACCGCGAAATCGGGTAGTGGAGACAAGAGTACAAGCCTAACCCACTCTTTTTGTTGAATCCCCCCACCAATCCATATCCCAAAGTGCCCATGAAAAGTAAGGAAAATTACTCAACTATACCAATGAAAAACCATACCTTTGGGGTCAGGGGGTCCACCTTCAAACAAACATTCATGACAAGTGGTCGAGGGACCGCATGATTGGCTCAGGTGGCGGAGAAAATGGCACATTGAGCTATCTGGTGGCTGCAAGGGGCTGCTGGTTGTCGGCTGAGGACCATCTAGGAGAAAAAAATTCTCCTATACACACTACCCACAGGTTGTGGGTAAAAAACACCAAGCCCTCTATTTACCTTGATGCTAGTGACATTGGTTGTCGAACTCCTCTATCATGACCCATCACTCAAACAAAATCTTGACTTGACATGCTATGTTTTTTCTTTCTTATGTTAATGCTTAGAGGGTGATATGAATGACTAAGATCCCAAGCTAGACAATGGTTTTGATGATATGTAGGTATTTGTTATGGTATGATTTTTTTGGATGCTAGAGGCCATCTAGAGCCTATTTGTTGATGTATTTTCGGTTTAGAGATGGATTGCACTCGATGCTATTTCAGTTATGTTCACCCTTACATACTATATGAATGAGAACTTGTAATCTGTGGACCCGTGGTTGATGAAGATTGTAACTACTAGATGAATGCTGTTATATGGTTTAATCCATGTTTTTATGTTTTTTATCACCAATTCATCATTCTACATGCATTTGTTGACAGATATGCATCAATATATATATATATATATATATATATATATATATATATAAAATTATATTAATAAAAATCGCTCCCAAAATCACTCCTGACCCAGAAGCTTTTGGAAATGTCACTCCCCACTCGTGCTTCCGCTCCCGCTCCCAAGTAGTTTAGGTTGAAACAATTGCAGAGTTAAACTGTGTGCAATTGTAGCATATTATTTGACTGAAATAGTGGAGGTGTCCTGCATTTAGCAACTTTTTTGTTTTAACCATTTATTATTGGAAATACTGAAACGGGGGTGAATCAATATTTCTTTCAATTGTTATATTGTGCCAGTTAAGATTTTTAACACAAGTTAAACCACAACACAAGAAATAGGATAAAAAATAATTTTATTGATGAAGATAATGAGGACTTCAATCCTCTTTTACAAAAATTCAGCCTCCAACATGTACAACAGAATCTCTGCCTTCTTCAAGGCTCCAACGTTGAATGAAGACTCCAATCCTCAAACACAGATTTAGGCACTAACCCGGTCAAAATGAGGACTCCAGTTCTCTTAACAAATCCGAGCACCAACTTGTTCAGAATAAGGACTCCAATCCTCCTAGGCTCCAACCTTCAACTACTTCTATGACATCAAACACTACGTCAAAATATCATCAAATTGACTTCAACTCTGCTACAATAAACTTCTTCACAAACTGCTCCAAAGAGGTTGCTAGAAGAATCTTCAAAACTGTTCTAAAGAACATCAAGTTTGTCCACAAAAAAGTGGCTTCAAAGTACTTCAAAATTTGATACAAGTTTGCTCTGAAACTGGTCTAAACTTTGCTCCAAATCGAGCTGATAGACCGATCAAAATGTGTTTATAAACTTATCTAATTCTGCTCTCAAAATAAGATCAACAAACTCAGGTCTGAAATGTTGAGAATTTGGAGGGGCAGAGATTAATTCAAATTCTCTTCTTGATAATTACTTGTGGCTTACTTCCTTTAATTATGTCTTATTTTCTTAGCTTATTATGTTTTTCATCAAGTCAATACCAAAACACAAGATACACAAATTTAGGCTCCTCGAGCCAGGGCCAAAACCTTTCCCTCTTGGAGAGGAAAACCCACAAGAAATTCTTCTTATAGGCTTTCAGATGACAAGTACCATGACCATGACACAGACCCTTGACCCTTGTATGCCTCCAAGACCTTGACACTGCTTCTTCATTAATTCCTTGAACTGGTCCTTCTTTCCTTCCTTCCTGCAGCGTTCTGCACCAAGACTAGAGAACTTGGTCTCTACTTGTATTCTCTCTTCTTTGACTGTATGAGATCCTTGCTTATTACATCAGCACAGTGTCTATACTGTAGTGATGAGCTGTACACATCATTCTGTAGTGATTAATAGTATACACTATACTGTAGTGATATCATTACATAATCCAGTCATCATAGACCTGTGACCTTGTATTTGTCAGTGTTGTGACTTCACACTTTGATCACAGCCCTTTCCATGCACCTTATTACAGACCACCTTTGCACTTTACCACATCCCTATGCACTTTAACAAAGTCATAATGCAGTCCTTATTTTCATACTTTAACAGTCTTATATCAGAAGATGTTCCTGCAATCTGGTCCGTAGATCTTCACACACACACACACACACACACACACACACACACACACATATATATGTTACATCTCCTTTCTTCGCACCTTATTCACTGTTATTAACCCTGTCCATTATGTCCTCAATCCACTGTCTTATTATCTTTTAAACCTTGTCCGAAACGCAGAAGAAATGCGAGTTACAGTCTCTGTTTTTTTGCGCAGTTTGAATAGGGTATATATAGTTTGTTTCCGTTTGTAGTTGAGCCGACCTGTTCATATGTAGTGGGGTCGACTTGAACACTAGTTTATAGGCCGACTTGTAGAGAGAGTCTTCCAGCGTTAAGGAGGCTGACTTGAGGGGTTTTCCAACGCTGTTCTTGATCATCTTTTGGGTGCAATCTTCAAGGCTTACGTGACAGTCTGGAGGCATACAAATTAGACTTTGACTCTTCATAAACATGACACTTAATTAATACAATTTATGACCAGAAGACATATCCCTAGAGGACATCAAGAAGAAGTCCTTTGACCTAAAACCTTGCACATGAAACCCATGAGTCAAGCATATCAAAAATATATATATTATAATATTGTCTTCTTCTTTACATAAATACATAATGACATAGTCAATATGAAGACCGATCCTAGTTACACTTTTCAACATGAAATACTACAACGAAGCCATAGTCTGAGTTATAGTTCTGCCACAGTCGAAGGAACTACAATTCAGCCACAATACAAGGTTGTACAGTCTGAGGGTTGCAGGAGGCTGAGACTACATAGTTGTAGGGGTCGAGAGTTGCAGGAGGCCGCGTTTACAGAGTTGGAGGGGTTGAGTTTGCTACAATACTAAAAGAAGGCCAAATATGTAGAGAGGCCGAAATTCCACTGTTAAAAGACTTGTGATTAGTGTTATAAGGTGACCAAGTTTAGGTTTAAATGAAGGACTTCAGAAGCTGATCAGAACATCACCAAAAATTATATCCCAGGAGCCATAAAAACCAAAAACCAAAAATTCAGGTGTATCTTCTTCAATCTGCCACAAGGTTCATGAGATATGAACCTATAATTCTTCTTGCTACAGACCAAACTCCTTGTCTTGTAATTGTATTAGTTAGAGGTCGAATGGAGGAGAAGAGTTGCATATTTATACTGATTCAATCATACTTGAACGAACACGTCTGTTGTGGAGGGGGCCTACTTGATCTTTGTGTAAACCCACTTGACATAGATAAAAAATAGGTATTTTCCAACTTTTAAATTCAAATTCTTTTCAACGAGGAGTTAGGAGGCAAGCAAATAGATGTTGGAAAGGGCTAAAAGTCCTCTTTAAGCCTATGTGATTTTTATCTTCATTTGAACAACCTTTCACATATATAACAATTAATTACTCCAACATTTATATGGTTTAGGGAAACAAACTTCATTTTTTCCTATTGCAAATTTCAGATTTCAATGGTCATTGGTTTCAAATTTGGGTTGAATTTGAGGAAGCATGCAAAATTTTAGGAACCACGGTTCCAAAATTCAGGAGACGTGGTTCTGAGGGTGGTTTGGGCACGGTGCACGGTTCCGATCTCTGAACCATAGGGCGGGGTGGGAGAGGGGAGACAGTTCCTGAAACACTAATTTAGATATCTAGATAGACAAATGTTAATTTTAGGGCATTTAGCTGAAGATTATTACTATGCAGACGTTTAAATTTTCTCAACACTATAACAATCATGCAATGTAACAGTAAGGACCAAATAGTAGAAAAACGGACACAATAAGACCACCAGAATTTAAGTCAGAGACCAAGGAAAAACTCCACAAGGGGAAAACCCTTCCAACTTCTTCTTCTTCAATTAGACTGTCATCAAAAGTTGAACAGAGACTTACAAGGTACAAATGTCAACAAACTTGTTCACATCTTCTATTGTGAACAAGTCTCTTTTATTATCAATAAGATGTCATACAGATAGATATCATCACGACCTCTAGACCTCAAAGATGCCATACCAATTCTGCTTAATATGTTGGTGGTACAACTGTAGTGCCATAAAGTCTGAACTGACAATAATACTTTTGGAGTACTAACTGGAGTGCCAACTGAGATGCAACTGCGTAACAAAGATATAGTGACGTGCAACTGTGATAACCAAGAGAGGATCAATATATGTCATGACTGTGATCTTGTAATGCTAAGCAAATCAAAATGGATAATGATGCCATATAATCGTGGTGCTAGATTGAAGGTCTCAGATCATGATTAAATCAAGCACAAAAATGCATAAATGCCCATACTGTACTAAATATAAGTGATACCACTGATCTTGACGTCACTCTAAATACATACACTGTCAATAGAAATACCTGTGATGTCAACGGAGGACCTTTATGATGCCATAGCAGAGAGCCTTATGAAACCAACTACGAACTAAAGTTACGTATCTTGAGATGGTATACTGATGATGTCATATATCGGAGAAGTTGAACAAATTACAGTGTCATGATGCTACCATACAAAGAATGTTGTACAAAGATATCCATTCAAATTTGATGAGAAGGGGCATTCAATGCCATAAGTGCGAGTTCTGGACCAACTGAGATTGCAGAGACATAGTGTCATCGAACCACAGAGAAACAAGAGCCATCTGAATCCTGTGGAAACCACCAAACCCTAGAGTTATCGAATCACAAAGAACACCATCTGAAATTACTGAGGTATGCACAGAGAAGAGTCATCTGGAATTCCTGAGGTAGCCGTCTGAAATTGCAGATCAAAATTCGCACTTTTGAAGAGCACCTCAATGGGGTATATATAGTGCTTTGTCATAGTTGAAAGGCTGCATCTCTTGTGTGAGTCGACCTTTAAATTTGAATTTTAAAAATAAAAGATTTCCCTCCAATTACATATTGAAGCCGACTTTGACTGTGTTAGGCGAGAAGCATTAATAATTCAAATAGACACCTTCTTAATTATTTTCAAAGTAAAAATTTTGCCAATCAATTTGAATTTTCACTTTGGGGTTCAAGGGAAATTCTTTCCGAAGCTGCCTCATAAATTTAAGACTCCCTCTCAGCTAGGGAGGAATTTCTATCATCATGACGAGTCTCAAGAATGCAAATCTTATACCAATGAAGACAGACGACTGTATCATAGAAAGACCCATCTCATATTGAAAGGAAGAAGAATCCATAACCAAAGGTAGTGAAGATCAACCCTCCAAATCCTACTAGTCTCGAAGACATATCAAAGACATCCATCATATCTCAAAATAACTCGATGATTAGCTGCTGAAGAAGAACCATGATAAGGAAACTGAACTTATTAATCATCATAGGGGAGCATCCGACTGCCACCCTATATCCACTAATCAATGCCAATAACTCATTATCGTCCTCAGGGCATATCTTGTCTTAGATCATCTCCATTTGTTGAACAATCTCGAATCTAATAGAAGAAGAAGAATAAGACTTCATAGGGGAGCCCAACTCAACCCACAACAACACCGAAGAGCTTAGCTCAATCTGGAACAATATCAAGGAGCCCTGCTAAACCTGGAACCACATCGGGGATCCCAGCTCAACCCTCTATCCAATAGGTGTGATCAACTTACCGCAAGGGCAAGGATCATTCTTTGAAGATCGAAAAAGGGTGGGTCACAAGATCCTGCCACCCTCACCAAGAATGACAGAGGCAAATCCTCATGTCCAGGGGTAGAACCCCCACCAGGCTTGATCCTTAGTGATCAAGCCTTTGAACATCATGCATCCTAGACATAGGGAGTACGACAATACACGATGTGTCCATCTATAGTGTTAGAGTCCTTATCTTCTTTTCCCAACTCATTGACCATATGAGAGGTACTTCCCATGAGTTGCGGACTACATGGGTGTTGATTTCTATAGCATCGAGAAGCGTTCTAAGTCTCATTTTTGGTAGAGAGGCTTGGACAACAATTATCCAGAGAACCCTGAAATCCTTTTTGAAAATTCCACTCGGATATGACTTTATTAAAATAATTAATTATTTTAATGCAAACCCTAAGTTTAAACATAAGGAAATTAAATAATTAAAGAGTATCAGTAGAGCAGAGTGTGAATCTTCTAGAAAACGAAGGTCAAGTCATCTTTTAATCTGAGCCTTTGATTAACGATATAATCTTGGCCGTTGATTCATCAGCGAGAAGACTATAAGAAGAGACTTGAGGGCCATTTGGGAATCAAGCTACAGACACTCTCAGTAGTCGAAGAAAATCGATTCTGAAGCAAGAGAATTCGATTTTAGTGGGTGAGATTGTAGAGGCAGGGTTGTAGAAGCAGAAGGAGGAGAGAGGAGTAAGTTATCGAGAAGCAGAAGTTAGGAGGATGAAGGGAAGGGTGAGCTGATCAACAACAAGACCCCCTCCACGCAGAATCACGCCGTCCAGGGAGAAACTGCACAGAGCTCTCACGCTGGATGACACAGAGGGTGAAGGAGGTCACCTCGAGGGTTTGAAATTTGTTTGGAGGTTCCAGAAAATTCAGCCAGGTGTTTGCTAATTTTATCTGCTCATCAGACTCTTGTAAATGTACTTTTCATTTCTGAAGATAAATACAAAACCCTCATCTGCTGCACCGATTTTCCCACATTGGGTTTTTCCGAGGACAATTGTCCAAAAATAACTGTGTTCACATGGTTGTTTCTATTCTGCTACTTGTGTAATTTATCTTTTTGTTCTTATGCTCTTCATAATAGTGAAGATATGCAAATGTGTTTATTTTAAAATTTACTCAAGCATTTGTAAATAACTTATCTCATAAGTAGGAGAAATAAACCAAGTATTGCATAAATATTTTCCTCCTTGAAAATTTCACATGGTATCAGAGCTAAGGGCTAAAAACAGAAAGGGAGGATTTGCCATGGACCAAAGATCCATCAGTCGGAAGGGTTCACGTAGTCAAAAGGACTCACACAATCCTCCAGAGCACGCATAAATGCAGAGATAACACGACATGAAAGTGTTGGCATCCAGACTAGAGGAGGATCTTGCTTGTGTGTCGAGCACAACTCCTCCAGGTGTTTGGTATATTGACGGTGGAGCATCTGCTCATATGACGGCGGTTCGAGAATGTTTTTCGAGCTACCAAGAAGAACAGATGAATTTCCAGATAACTATGGGAAACAAGGTAAAATGTTCCCCCATTGGGAGAGGTACCATAACATTTCAAAAAGAAGATGGTAACAAGATTCGAGCCACGAATGTTGCATGTACCAGGGTTGGGGATGAATTTGCTCTCAGTGTCACAACTTTAGAACAAGGGCTATGACGTATACTTTATTAGAGATAAGGTGTATCTCAAACATCATAGCTGGAGCAAAAAAGCACAAATTAGAGTAAGGAGTCACAAGCTGTATAAGCTCCAGCTTGAATCTCCAGTGGCCCTGATTGGTAGTACAAACGACAGAGATCTAAATGAATTATGGCACAAAAGGATGGGGCATCTACATCATGGAGCCTTGGGGATTCTCAAAAATACTGTCATCGGGGCTTCTGAACTCAGCACAAAGAAAGACGAAGTTTGCAGGGGATGCGTACTAGGGAAGTACGCTAAGGCAACATTTCCAAGAAGCAACAGCAAAACCAAAGGTGTATTAGAGTTAATACACTCGGACATTTGCGGTCCAATGTCCACAATTGCTCTCAGTGGTGCCAAGTAGTTTGCCACCTTCATTGATGATCATTTTGAAAACCAAAGATGAAGTCTTTGATCGATTCAAAGATTTCAAGGCATTGGTGGAGAACTGTACTGGAAAGAAGATCAAGAAGTTGCGGTCAGATAACAGTGGAGAAAATATCGATAAAGACTTCACAAATTTTTGTGCAAAGGAAGGCATCAAGAGAGAATGGACAATTCCATACAATCCAAAGCAAAATGGAGTCGCAGAACGGAAGAATAAGACCATAGTAGAAGCTGCAAAGGCAATGTTGTACGACCAAGATATGCCCAAATTCTTATGGGTAGAGGCCTGCAATACAACAATATATATTCAGAATAGAGTTCCTTATAGAGCTTTGGGGAAGGTAACTCTCGAGAGTGTGTTCATAGGCAGCAAGCCAGAAGTGAGCCACATCAGGATATTTGGCAGCATGGTGTACTGCCACGTTCCAGATGAAAAGAGAAAAAAGCTGGATTAAACTGCAGAAAAGGGTTTTCTGATGGGCTATAGAGAGAATGCGAAGGCATATCGCATCTATATTTCGGAGAGCAGGAAAATCGTGGTAAGAAGGGATGTGAAATTCTTGGAGGAGAGAGCCTTCAGGAAATCTCGAGAAATGGCCACAGATACACAGATTGAGGAGGATCCATTAGTACAACCTCAACGACCTACAAAGGATAGGTCAAGTGCCTCTCCAAGGCACAATGATTCTGAGGAGAGCTCCTCTGAAGAAGAACATGAATGAGAGCAGGTAAGACCACCCACCATTGATGGGAGACCGAGCAGAGAACTTCAACAAATTCCTAAGGATGCATAAGAACTTGTTGGAGTGTAATATTTCGAATAGAAATAAACAATAATACACAAAAACATAAACAAGCGTCTACATCAAATAGAGAGACATCGCACGAATAATGCAAAATATGGAGATATGCTTAGCCATTTTATTATGTAACTGAGAGATACAATGAGTACAATGGTGATCAAAATGATGGCACCTTGGCTTGCACTCGATAAGCTGGAAATACTCTAAGAAATTCTCACTGAATGGTTGCTCAACCAAGGACTGCGTAATCTCCGAATGTTGCCGCTGCCGTACTACTGCTATTGCTGAAATGAAATACCTCTTTGGGGCTGTTCCACTGCTCATAAAAATGTGAAACTCTGGGAATGGGCTCTCCTCCAATAACCCAAAAAAGCCTAGAAAGGAATTCTAGAATGGCTGAACCTGAGATCTGACACTCCTTGGGAAATAACACTATCCTAGTGAAATATGTTGGCCCTGAATGATCCTCTGCAAATGGTGGCCTCCTCTTGTGTCAAAATGATGAATAGTGAAGGGCTGGTCCCTCCACACTAACCATGGGCTGAGATCCTTGATAACTTGTTAAAATTGGACAACTAGGTCCAAACTCCATGTTGTGATGCTCAGATGAAGATACCGATATTTTTATTGGATTCCTCTTTCGGAGAGGTGTAAGATCCATATAAAGTTTATCTAAATCCGATGAGCAGAACATTTATTTTGAATTTATTATTTATAATAAATTATATGTGCAGGTCGGCCTTAAGGTTTTACACCCCCAGCAGATGTGTCACACACCTCAATGATGTATATAAATACAGTCAAAGTTGGAGAGCATTTCACACTCACTCATCACACATCTTCTTCTCTTCTCTGATTTAGTACGAGGTCCTTGGAGGACGAATTCAGCTCACACGTGGGAAAAAGGACGAGTTTGTACAGCCAAGAAGAAGGACGCAGATTGCTGCAGCTAGGGTTTCCAAGGAAATTTGACCAGCGTTGACTTTGGTCAACGCATGGTCCAAAGAGGCTGAAATTTATTGGAGACTTCGATTTTAGGAGGCCGTACACATTGGCACAAGAACCGAGGTCAAAAGGTTGACCGAAGTTGGAGCTGCGTTGACTTTTATGTTGCTGCCCTGCATTGACTTTTCTGGACTGCGTTGACTTTTCTGGACAACGTTGACTTTTCTGGACAGTGTTGACTTGTGTTGACTTGGTGACTGATTTGAGGATTGTTGTGACACATTCTGGGTTGGCTGATCAAGGAGACTTTGCTTGTTGAAGCATCCTGTTGACCGCCGTAACGCACCATCACATTCTTCTGTTTCTGGTTTGTCTTCTATAGATCCACTGGTATGTTCTATCAGCATTTTACTTAACTGTTTGGGTGATTGCTGTAATAAAATTAAAGTTGCATCAAGCATAGAACATCTACAAAAATTTAAATGGTATCAGAGCTGAGGTGAAGACAAGCCCTAACTTTAGCAATCACCATCTAAGAAAATGGGTTCCACAAGTTATGAATTCAAGGAGAATGACAAGTTGACTGGAAGGGATGACTTCCATGCTTGGAAGATGATATTAGATCTCAAATTGGAAGACCATGTTCTCATGGACCATGTATTGGGTAAGATACAAGAACCTCCATCCAATGCTACTGCTGCTGCTAAAACCAAGTATAAGAAGGGGGAGATCAAAGCAAAGCTGATGATCAGGGAATCCATTCATAAAAGCCTGGTGGCCTACATCTCTGAGTTGGGTACATCCAAAGAGATGTATGATAAATTGATCCTAATGTTCAAGGTAAACAATGTAAACCAAGTGTTATTCTTCAAGAATCAATTGAAGAATCTGAAGAAAGGCAGGGATGAGTCTATCCAAACATTCTTTCTGAAATTGAACGAGATTAGGAACAATCTACTGGCTATTGGGGAGACAATAGCTGATCGTGAGATGGTACTCACCGCACTTGGAGGACTCCCATATGAATGGCAAGTATTCACCACTACCATTCTCAATAATAGTACTATTCCTAACTTTGACGAGCTACTGTCCAGATGCATGCAAGAAGAAACAAGAATGAAGGAATATGAAAATGACAGAAATGCTGCCTATGCTGCTCATTCTAGAAAGAAGAACTCTGGTGGTACTAAGAACAAAGGAAGAACAAGGGCCCAAGGAAAGAAGGGCAAGTGTTTCACTTGTCATAGGCATGGTCACTATGCTAGAGAATGTCCTTTCAAGAAGGATTCTCCCGATAGTGATGACAACAACAACAACCGGAGGAATGGAAATCAAAGAAACGACAGGTCCAAAGGAAAGAGGAAGGCTCCCTCTGGCGGAAACAATCAACCTTTCAAAGGTCTAGAAACTCCAGGTATGAGGAGTCAAATGTTGTTGATAAAAGAAATGAATACATTCTTGTATCTGCCCTCTCTGCTGCATCCCCGCCCGACACTATGGATGTCTGGCTGATAGATAGTGGTGCCTCAAGACACATCACTGGGTTCAAGGAAGCACTCTCTGACATGGTTGAGAAGGATACCAATCTGGAAATTATCCTTGGAGATAATGCCACATATCTCGTGAAAGGGACAGGGACTGTGACCCTCCACTTGTCTCAAGGACAAGTCCTACATTTGCAGGATGTACTCTATGTACCAAAATTGAAGAAGAACCTTGTGTCTATATTAGCAATTGAAGACAAAGGCTTCAATGTGGCATTCATTGATGGAAAGGTGCGCATGTGGAAGAAGAACCTCAAGGAAGCTATCGTGATTGGTTTTAGAGTTGGAACACTCTACCAGGTTGAAGGAAGTCCACTAGGAGCTATGACATGTGATACTATCCGACAAACTGAACTATGGCATCGAAGGTTTGGACACCTTCATTACAAGGCCCTTCCCGAAGGAAGGAAGGTGGTGACAGGGATGCCCGACTTTGGAAATAATCATGAAGGTGTATGTAAGGGTTGTGCCGAAGGAAAGCATACAAGGGGACCTTTCCCCTCAAGTGCCACAAAGACATCTGGTATTTTGCAACTGGTCCATTCTGATCTATCTGGTATGCTGCCCGTGACATCCCTGGGAGGACGTTCTTACTACATGACATTCACTGATGACTTCTCCCGCAAAACTTGGATATACTTCTTGAAGAAGAAGGATGAGGCTTTCATGTGGTTCCGTACCTTCAAAGCCTTGGTAGAAAACATGACAGGGAAGAAGATCAAGATTTTGAGGACCGACAATGGCACTGAATATGAGTCAAATGAGTTCAAGGACTTTTGCAGAGAAGCTGGCATTAAGAGGGAGACTACTACTGCTTATACTCCTGAGTAGAATGGTGTTGCTGAAAGAAAGAACCAGACCATTGTGGAAGCTGCCCGTGCCATGCTATGTGACCAGGGTCTACCGAAGTTTCTGTGGGGAGAAGCTGCAAATACTGCTGTATACATTCAAAACCGATGCCCTCATTCCGCTTTGGACTCCAAAACTCCCGAAGAGGTTTTCACTGGTAAGAAACCTGATGTCTCACACTTTAGAATTTTTGGATGTCCTGTTTATTTTCATGTGCCAAAAGAGAAGAGAAGTAAGCTGGATGCTTCTGGGAAGAAAGGAATGTTTGTGGGTTACAGTGAGACTTCTAAGCCCTATAGAGTCTATGTACCTGGCCAAAGGGAAGTAGAGATATGCCATGATGTCACTTTTGACGAAGATGCTTCCCTGAAGAAAGTAGTAGATCTTCCAAGATCTGAAGAAAATCATGAAGAAAGGCCTGGAAATCAAGAAGAACCGCAGAATGAGACAATGCCTGATATTGAAGGACCAATGAACCCTATTGATCCATCTCCTTCACTGGGAAAGAGACCATCATGGCTCGGGGACACCCTCGAAGATGCTGAGGGTCATGCTGCCCCAAGGGGGACATTCCGAGAAAGCAAGAAGCCGTGTAGATACCAAGGGTATCTAGCTGCCATGAGTACTATTGTACAATCTGAACCTGGATCTTTTGAGGAAGCCGTAAAGCATCAAGTCTGGAAGGATGCTATGCACGAATAATATGAGTCCATAATGAAGAATGATGTCTGGGATGTGGTTCCAAGACCGAAGGACAAATCAGTTGTCACCGCAAAATGGCTCTACAAGATCAAGCATGGATCTGATGGAAGTGCTGAAAAGTTCAAGGCAAGATTTGTTGCCCGTGGCTTCTCTCAAAAGGAAGGAGTAGATTATGTTGACATATTTGCACCTGTGGCACGATATACCACCATTCGATCAATCATAGTCCTTGTTGCTACGCAAGGATGGAGTCTTCATCAGATGGATGTCAAGATCGCCTTTCTGCATGGTACAATAAAAGAAGAGGTGTATGTAGAACAACCTCTGGGATTTGAAGTTCAGGATCGGGACACTCATGTCTGCAGGTTGAAGAAAGCCCTCTATGGGTTGAAGCAAGCACCCAGAGCTTGGTACGAGAGGATGGATAGTTACTTGATGAAGCTGGGCTTCACTCGAAGTAATGTTGATCCGAACCTTTACTTCAAGGTTGTCCAGGGGAAGCCTCTCATTTTGGTGTTGTATGTGGACGACCTCTTCCTGACAGGTGCTGACCCTCTCATTCATCAATGCAAGAGGGAGCTCGATGTTGAGTTCGAGATGAAGGATCTAGGACTGATGCACTATTTCCTAGGCTTGGAGGTCTGGCAGAGACCTGGAGAGATTTTCCTTTCTCAAGGAAAATACATTGTGAAACTTCTGGAAAGATTTGGTATGGTGGACTGCAAGACCGTGTCAACACCAATGGAACTCAACTTCAAGAAGTTGAGTGGCAGCGCTGCTGGGCCTGTATTGGCCAATCCTACTAAGTATCGTCAACTCGTAGGAGCTCTGATGTTCTTAGTGAACACCCGTCCAGATATATGTTCTGCAGTGAACACTTTGAGTCAACAAATGGTTGAGCCTCATCACTTTCACTGGGTTGGTGCTAAGAATCTTCTGAGATATCTTAGGGGCACGATAAACCATGGGCTGAGATACACTGCCGGGAGTGTGACACTCCGTGGATACACTGATGTCGATTGGGCTGGCAGTGTGGTGGATTGTAAGAGTACATCGGGATGCTGCTTCAATCTTGGTTCTGCTTCGATTTCATGGATGAGCAGGAAGCAGAAGTCGGTGGCTTTGAGCACCGTTGAGGCTGAATACATTGCAGTGAGTATGGCCTGTTGTGAAGCAGTTTGGTTGCGAAAGCTCTTTAGTGAGCTGTTTGGAGATGTGCTAGATACCACCATGATACTCTGTGATAACCAGAGTGGGATTCACATGACTGAGAATCCTGTGTTCCACGACCGATCCAAGCATATTGATATCAGGTACCACTTTATCCGGGATATGGTACAACAAGGCGCCGTAAGGCTCGATCATATAGGAACTGATGAGCAGGTCGCAGATATTCTCACAAAGCCCCTGGGGAAGGTCAAGTTCCTCACCTTCCGTGAGAATCTTGGTATCGTGGAACGACCCTATGATGTGGGTCCTGTTGGACGATGAGCTCTGGGAGCTCTGGGGGGCTTTGGGGACAGCTTCTCGGAGCTATGAGCAACCACAAGGCTAGGCTTGCTGACCTTGGTGGTGTGCTTGGACCCCACCGTTGTGATTTTGAGTTGGTTCACCTCTCATTTTCTGTGCCCCGTATGCATCCTACCCATTGAGTTCAGGGCTCATGGGAAGTACCTCTCATTTGGCCAATGAGGTGGGAAAGGCTAGAGACTAGTAGCAAATACTGATGGACGCATCAGAGATTGCCGTACTCTCTATCTAGGATGGCACGGTCCAACCACTTGATCTGGGATCAAGTTTAGTGAGGTCTGGGACCTCTGCCTGACTTCGGGTCAGATGAACCAACTTCGGGTTGGTTGGAGACTCTTTGTAAGTCTGATAGAGGTTTCGAACCTCTGGGCTGATTATGTCAGTCGGGGGATGATGTCTTTGTGACTGACCCACTTCTGTTCTGAAATAAAGAGGCCAGCAAAGCAAGTTACGGCGGGATGACGCACGATGTTTGGTTGCACTGATGGATGGAGTTCTCCCTAGTTGAGAGGGAGTGTTAAAATTGGACAACTAGGTCCAAACTCCATGTTGTGATGCTCAGATGAAGATACCGATATTTTTATTGGATTCCTCTTTCGAAGAGGTGTAAGATCCATATAAAATTTATCTAAATCCGATGAGCAGAACATTTATTTTGAATTTATTATTTATAATAAATTATATGTGCAGGTCGGCCTTAAGGTTTTACACCCCCAGCAGATGTGTCACACACCTCAATGATGTATATAAATACAATCAAAGTTGGAGAGCATTTCACACTCACTCATCACACATCTTCTTCTCTTCTCTGATTTAGTACGAGCTCCTTGGAGGACGAATTCAGCTCACACGTGGGAAAAAGGATGAGTTTGTACAGCCAAGAAGAAGGACGCAGATTGCTGCAGCTAGGGTTTCCAAGGAATTTTGACCAGCGTTGACTTTGGTCAACGCATGGTCCAAAGAGGCTGAAATTTATTGGAGACTTCGATTTTGGGAGGCCGTACACATTGGCACAAGAACCGAGGTCAAAAGGTTGACCGAAGTTGGAGCTGCGTTGACTTTTATGTTGCTGCCCTGCGTTGACTTTTCTGGACATCGTTGACTTTTCTGGAGTTGACTTGTGTTGACTTGGTGACTGATTTGAGGATTGTTGTGACACATTCTGGGTTGGCTGATCAAGGAGACTTTGCTGGTTGAAGCATCCTGTTGACCGCCATAACGCACCATCACATTCTTCTGTTTCTGGTTTGTCTTCTATAGATCCACTGGTATGTTCTATCAGCATTTTACTTAACTGTTTGGGTGATTGCTGTAATAAAAGTAAAGTTGCATCAAGCATAGAACATCTACAAAAATTTACATAACTCCTCACTCTCGAAACTGCCTCTCCGACAAACTGCGGGATCCCTCTAAGAGATTGTGTTGTCCAAGCAAATGCATAATCCTGGTTGAAGATGCTATGGCTCCCTCTTGCAAAACAATGGATAGAACTCCTCACTCGAGCAGGCACTTGAAGTCCCTCGGGGCTGAGGTTGGGATCTCTGCTCAGAGACACTCGTTGTGCTGAACAACACTTGCAGACTTCACTCAACAGCAAAAGCGTGCTCAATGTCAAAAGACAGAAATTAGAGATGCATAATAGAATGTCTGAATGAGGAGCCTCTTCCTCTCTTTATGCTTGGAGAGCCTTGCTCTCACCCAGGCGCTACCAAACTGCGTTGCCCCTCTTGGCCACGCTGTCCCTCTCTCTCTGCGCTGTCATGGGTCCATGTTGCCACTTCCCTCACGTCGCCCCTGCTGCTGCTAATTGGGAATATTACAGTCCTCCCTACCAAAATGTTTCTTGTCCTCAAGCAACTGCAATGATGGATGTTGCAAAATCTTCTCACTCTCCCAAGTGGCATCCTCATTCGACAAGTTCCTCCACCTTACCAAATACTCCTTGACCGTCTTGCTTCGTCGCTGCCTCTCCCTAGTATCTATGATGGCTTTTGGCTGTAACACCAAGTGCCCCTTATCATCTGTTGGTGGAAGCTCCTCGGTTGCAGTCACCTTCTGCCCCAATGCCTTTTTCAGGTAGGATACATGGAATATGTTATGCATCCTGCTACTTGTGGGTAACTCCAGCTCATATGCAACCTTCCCAATCCTGCGTATCGCCCTGTATGTCCACAGAAGCAGGGCTTGAGCTTCTCGGCCCCCTTCTCCCCTAGTGTGGACTGCCGGTATGGCTGAAGCCGTAGGTAGACCAAGTTCCCTACCTCAAAATGCCTCTCAACTCATACCCTGTCAGCATACAGTTTTTGCTGGTTCTGTGCTGTAGCTAAGTTTTCCTTAAGAGCTCGAAGTATATCTTGACTCTCTTGGATCCAGTCCTTGGCCCTGGGGGCCTTATTAGCACCAAACATCATGTCAGCAAAAGACAAAGCATGATGATGTCCATATAAAGCGTAAAACAGAGACATACCATTGGACATATGGAAAGTAGTGTTATAACAGTACTCTCCCAAGTACAAGCAACGTAACCATGCCTTTTGCTGCCCTGTAACATAGTTTCGCAAGTAGCATTCCAACCACTTGTTCACTATCTCTTTCTGCCCATCTGTCTGAGGGTGATAACTGGTGCTTAGAGTCAACTCTGTACCCACCAAACAAAAGAGCTCCTACCAAAAGTCGCCCATGAAACGACTGTCCCGATCACTAACAATGGTCTTTGGGAGACCATGCAATTTGAAAACATCCCTGAAAAACAACTCCGCCACCTGTGCTGCTATGTACCGTGCTAATATAGAGAAGAAGTGTGCGTACTTTGTTAGCCGATCAATGACTACGAAGATACAATCCTTGCCCTGCACCGTGGGCAACCCTGTGATGAAATCCATCGAAATGCTCTCCCATTTCCCCTCTCGAATGGGAAGTGGCTGTAGTAATCCTGCTGGATGGCTCATCTCCCCCTTGTTCCGCTGACATACTTCGCACTCCCTGATATGTCGGAGTACGTTCTCCTTAAGCCCCTTCCAAGAGAACCTCTCCCTGATGGCCCTATAGGTTTTGGTGAACCCCTGGTGGCCTGATAGTGGTGAGTCATGTGAGGCACGTAGCACCTTCTCCTTGCGCTGAGAACTCCCAGTCAAGAAGATCCGATCCCTAAAATATATCACCTCATCCATCACCCTGTATCTGTCATCCGTGACTTGTCCGTCCAAGATCTCGCAGGAAAAACGGTCTTTCGAGTACTCCACCAACAAATGAACCCCTCCAATCTGTGTCTAAACTCATCAGAGACAACGCTGCCCGTCTGCGTGAAAGGGCATCGGCCACCACGTTGTTCTTCCCCTTGACATACTCGATGTCAAAATTGTATGCCTGGATCTTGCTGACCCACTTCTGCTGCCTCTCCTGCAACTGCGTCTGCTTCTGCTCTAAAAAGAACCGAAGGCTTTTGTGGTCAGTCCTCACCCTGAATCTATTCCCCACCAAGTACTGTTGAAACTTGGTCAGTGCGTGCATGATAGCCAACATTTCCTTGTCGTATATGGGATACAACCTCTCATGCGGCAATAGCTTCCTGCTCTCAAAAGCTATGGGGTGGCCCCCCTGCATCAAGACTGCGCTGACTCCCTCTCCAGATGCATCACACTCAAGGACAAAAGGCTGCTTGAAATCCGGCAACACTAAAACTGGACAACTGTTCATCAGCTCCTTGTGCCTGTCAAAAGCCCTCTGTGCTGTGTCCGTCCAACTGAATGCCCCCTTCTTGGTAAGATCTGTGAGGGGTGCAGCAAGTTGGGAAAATCCTTTGACGAACTTTCGGTAGTAGGTGCAGATGCCTACAAGCCCTCGAAGTTCAGTCACGTTCTTCGGCTCTGGCCAATCCCAGATGGCCTTGATCTTCTCCTCGTGGACTCTCACCCTATCCACACCAATGATATGGCCCAAATAGAGCATTTCCGTCAATCCAAATTCACACTTGGAGAGCTTAGCATAGAAATGCTGCTCCTCCAGTATGCGCAATACAACCTCAATGTCCTGCAGGTGCTCCTCCCACGTTCGACTGTATATCAAGATGTCATCGAAAAATACCAGCACAAACTTCCTTAGTTGACCACGGAAGATGTGGTTCATGCAGGACTGGAAAGTGGCTAGTGCATTGGTTAGCCCAAAGGGCATCACCAAAAACTCGAAGTGGCATATTGACATCTGAAAGCGGTCTTGGGAACATCCTAGTCCCTCACGTGGATCTGATGGTATCCTGATTTCAGATCAATCTTAGAGAAGAACTTCGATCACCTCAACTCATCCATCAACTCATCAATCCGTGGGATGGGGTATCGGTTCTTCATAGTCTTTTTGTTGAGAGCCTGATAGTCGATGCACATCCTCAGTTTGTCATCCTTCTTCTTCACCAATACAACAGAAGAAGCAAATGAGCTAGTGTTGGGTCGAATGTGTCCCAACGCTAAGAGTTCATGGATAGCTCTCTCAATCTCATCCCTATAGGCTTTAGGATGCCTATAGGGTGTAGTAATCATAGCTTGGATGCCCTGCTCCAGCTCGATGGTGTGCTCAAACCCCCGATCCAGTGGCTTCCCTGGTGGTATATCCCCAAAAAATGTGGCATATCGGTCCAGAATCGACTGCACATCGGGGTGTACGACTTGCCCTGTAGACCCTGCCTCCGAAACACACAGCGCTATTGCCAACTCTATATCTCCCTTCCGGAAGTCAACCTCCATCCGGTGCGCTGAAACTGTCTGTGGAGGGTAAGTGTGCATGCCCTGAATCATCTCATGCTTCCCGGTCTTCTTGTCTGTCCACTCCATCTCCAAGGTCTCCCAATCCGTAGTGACCTTCTCCAACGTGATCAACCTCTGCACTCCTAGTACCACGTTAGTGTCCGGAATGTCCACCACAAAGAAATGATCCCTCAGAGTGTAAGTCCCCATAGTCACTGCCAAGGTTGGCACATACCTGGCACACTGCATGGTTCTGGCACCTGGTACTAGCACTGAAAACCCATCAAAGCTCTTTGTCGGTATGCTCCTCTCTACCAACTGTGCATCAATAAAACTGTGGGTAGCCCCACTCTCCACTAATACTGAAACATGCTATCCCTGCACAGTACCCCAGACATGCAATATGAAGTATTTGGGAACCCTTTGCAAAGAAGCAAGGACTCCCCTAGTAGGTGCAAACGCTGCCCCTCCTGCTCCTGGTGGTGGAGGTGGTGGATGATCCGCTCTCTGTATTACACCGCTGCCTCCTGCCTCCATCTCCTCGTATGCATCCTCTTCCTTGTCACTTTTGGAGAAGTCCTCTATGTAGTGTGCCTTTCCAATGACACAACGATGTCACGGTGCCCATGGTTCCTGGCATGTGAAGCATAGCTTCTTCTGTCTCAGGTCTCTCAGGGTCTCATCGTCCAAAGGCCCCCGACCTTGGTTCCCCTTTGTAGGTGGAACCCTCGTGTCCTTCCCCTTCGGCTGAAATGCCGGTCTCTGGGGAAAAGGAGTTCTGGTCCTGGGCATGGCATCCTGCAAATCCTTGGTCCTCCCAACTGCATCGTGAAGTGTAGCTGGCCTCGTAGATCTAACTAACCCTTGCAAAGGTTTTTCCAACCCTTCAATGAACATGTATATCATCTTGGCCGAAGACAAGTCGGGTACCATCACGGAGAGTCTCAAAAACTCGGAAATTTAGGTGTCCGGGCTCCCGGTCTGTTTGAGCTTGGTCAACTCAACAAAGTGCTCCTCCGGATCCCTTCGATCAAACCACTCTACCAATCTCCGTGTAAACTCTGCATATGCTGTCACCGCTGAGTGACCCAGCGTGGCCATCCCGTGGAACCATCAATCATGGGCCTCTGCCTCCAGGTGCAGTGCCGCCACCTTGATGGCCTCTCGCTCTGCCATTTGATTAAGCTGGAAATAGATATCCAGCTTCTCCACCCAAGCCTTTGTCGAACATTTGGAGGATCCGTCAAATGTTGGCAGGAAAAATTTGCCCACTATACGTTGTACATCCCCGTCTTGTGTGTATCTACCCTCTCTGTTCTGGTTACAGGGCCTACTGTGCTTCTTGTGCTGAACAAAATCATGGAAAGAGAGAGCCTCGCCAAACTCTTGCCCATAGGACTAATACTTGGCAAAATAATCCCCCATATGAACAGGCTGCGCTACTCCTGCAACTGGTGGGAAGTGTCGGACCCTTCTCTGATGCAAAAACCCCTTGGGGTTTCATTTTGTCTCTGGTCTGCGGTAAACTTCTGCCCCATCTCTTCTATTCTCCTCAATAGCTCCTACACAGATTTTAGGAGGAGTTCCGCGAACTCCCTTCTTTCATATTTCTCACCTACCATTGGTCCTTCCTCCTCCGCGTCCACAATCAGAATGCAATCTCCTCCAAAAGTGGTCTTAAGCCTACGCTCTTGGTCCTTGTACTTCCTTTGCTGGGAAGTGATATATGGTTTTCCTGCTGGTGTCATAAACAATCTGCTCCACAGGCTGAGCCAAGTTTATGAGCTCTGATACCACTGTAATATTCCGAATAGAAATAAACAGTAATACACGACAACATAAACAAGCGTCTACAACAAATAGAGAGACATCGCACGAATAATGCAAAATATGGAGAAAACATTGAGCCATTTTATTATGTAACTGAGAGATACAACGAGCACAATGGTGATCAGAATGATGGCACCTTGGCTTGCACTCGGCAAGCTGGAATACTCTCAGAAATGCTCACTGAATGGCTGCTCAACCAAGGACTGCGTAATCTGTAAATGCTGCTGCCGTACTGCTGCTACTGCTGAAATGGAATAGCTCTTTGGGGCTGTTCCACTGCTCATAAAAATGTGAAACTCTGGGAATGGGCTCTCCTGCAGTAACCCAAAAAAGCCCAGAAAGGAATTCTGGAATGGCTGACCCTAGAGTTTGACTCTCCTTGGGAAATAACACTATCCCAGTGAAATACGTTGACCCTGAATGATCCACAGCAAATGATGGCCTCCTCCTGTGTCAAAATGATGAATAGTGAAGGGCTGGTCCCTCCACACTAACCACGGGCTGAAGTCCCTGATAACTCCTCACTCTCGAAACTGCCTCTACCACAAACCGTCCCTCCAAGAGACTGTGCTGTCCAAGCAAATGCGTAATCCTGGTTGAAGATGCTATGGCTCCCTCCTGCAAAACGATGGATAGAACTCCTCACCCGAGCAGGCATTCGAAGTCCCCCGGGGCTGAGGTTGGGATCTCTACTCGGAGACACCTGGTGTGCTGAACAACACTTGCAGACTTCGCTCAACAGCCAAAGCGTGCTCAATCTCAAAAGACAGAAATTAGAGATGCATAATAGAATGTCTGAATGAGGAGCCTCTTCCTCTCTTTATGCTTGGAGAGCCTTGCTCTCACTGAGGCCCCACCAAACTGCGCTGTCCCTCTTGGCCACGCTATCCCTCTCTCTCTGCGCTGTCATGGGCCTATGCTACCCTTCCCTCACGCTGCCACTTCGACCCCTGGGCCCCACACTGTCAAATAATAATGTGGTCAAGTGACTTTAGGGAATGTTTATCTCCAAGAAGTAAACTGGCCAAAAATTAATATTGCTAATTAGTTGCTGCTAATTGGGAATATCAGATGGAGCCCCTAGAGGAGGAAAGAAGATAAGGAAGTAACCAGACAGATATCAGGCACTGGTAGCTCAGGTTGGTGAACCATCCACCTTTCGGGAAGCAGCTCAGCAACAAGTAGGGGTGGATGCCATGGTGGAGGAGTATAGCTCCATCATGATGAATGATGTATGGGAAGTAGTTCCTAGACGACAGGATAGATCAGTTTGTAGGATCCAAATGGATCTAGAAGATCAAATACGTTGCAGATGGCAGCATAGATAAATTCAAGGCAATATTTGTAGCTAAGGGGTGTGCACAGAAGGAAGGCATTGATTATGAAGAAACCTTCACCCCAGTGGCTCGTTACACTTCTATCAGATCTATAATCTCTCTAGCTGCACAGATGGGATGGGAGATTCACCAGATGGATGTCAAGACAACGTTCTTGAACGGGGTGATAGGGGAGGAAGTGTACATAGAACAACCAGAGGGCTTCGAGACACATGAGCAGAAGACTCATGTTTGTAGGCTTAAGAAAGCCTTGTATGGCTTAAAACAAGCCCCCAAGGCATGGTATGGACAGATTGATAGCTACTTGCAGAAGATGGGGTTTATCAAGAGTGACACAGACCCCAACCTCTACTACTTGAGAGTAGGGGATGAGCTGCTTATTCTTGTACTTTATGTGGATGACTTGTTTTTGACCGGATCATCCAAGCTCATCAAAGACTGCAAGGAGAATCTGGCAACAAAATTCGACATGAAGGACCCGTGGTAGATGCACTATTTTCTTGGATTAGAAGTTTGGCAGCAGAAAGGGGAAATCTTCCTAGGACAAGGAAGATACACAACAAAAATCCTAAAGAGATTTCAGATGGAAGACTCTATACCCATGGCCACGCCAATGATTACTAACTGGAAGAAGATAGACACATCGGAGGATGATGAGGCTGAACCCACCTTGTACAAACAACTCATCGGATCATTGATGTATCTGGTCAATACTAGGCTAGACATCTGTTATGCAGTGAATACCCTCAGTCAATTCATGGTGGAACCAAGGAGGGCTCACTGGGCAGGAGCCAAACATGTTCTCAGATATCTGAGAGGGACAATCGAGTACAGTTTGAAGTACACCAAGGGTAACGAGGTCCAATTGAGTGGGTTCACAGATGCATATTGGGCTGGAAGCACAGTAGATCTAAAGTACCAGTGGGTACTGTTTCAGTCTCGGATTAGGAATGACCTCCTGGTGCAGCAGGAAACAGAAGTTCGTAGCACTAAGCTTAGTCTAGGCAGAGTACATGGCAACGAACACAGCTTCGTGCGAGGCCATATGGCTTCACAAGTTACTCTTGAACCTGCTTAAGAAGCGGATGGAACCGACCGGGATTATGTGCGATAATCAGAGCTACATTAAGCTCTCTGAAAATCCTGTGTTTCATGACTAGTTGAAACACATTGACATTCGGTGCCACTTCATCAGGGACTATGTCTATAGGGGAGTAGTACAGTTGCGATACACTCCTACAGGAGAACAGGTGGCATATATCCTCACAAAGGCTTTAAGTAAGATCAAATTCACTTACTTCAGAGAGAAGATGGGGATGGTCGAGAACCCTTTCCATTAGAGGAAAGGGTGGTCTTTAGAGGAAGAGGGAGCTGCAGTACGGATGCAACAGTTGCAAAGGTAGTGTCATGAGGCAGCAGTACATGAAGCAACAACGCAGAGATGAGGGGCAGCAACCAGGACAACATCAGCGCAGCAGATATTATAGAGTCAGAGCAGTACAATGGTATCTTGCTTAAACACTTTCCTCGCTAAGAGGGGTTGTTGATTTCTATAGCATTGGGAAGTGTTCTAAGTCTCATTTTTGGTAGAGAGGCTTGGAAAACAGTTATCTAGAGAACCCAAAAATTGTTTGTGGAAATTCCACTCAGATATGACTTTATTAAAATAATTAATTATTTTAATGCAGACCCTAAGTTTAAACTTAGGAAATTAAATAGTTAAAGGGTATTAATAGAGCAGAGTGTGAATCTTCTAGAAAATGAAGATCAAGTCATCTTTTAATCTGAGCCTTTAATTAACGATATAATCTTGGTCGTTGTTTCATCAGCGAGAAGACTATAAGAAGAAACTTGAGGGC
The DNA here is from genome assembly GCA_034641835.2 of Pinus albicaulis. Taxonomy (NCBI): domain Eukaryota; kingdom Viridiplantae; phylum Streptophyta; class Pinopsida; order Pinales; family Pinaceae; genus Pinus; species Pinus albicaulis. Next base: position 1,754,631,285 of record CM076575.1, on the reverse strand, counting down.
CATTTGGAAATCAAGCCAAGGACACTCTCAGTACCCGAAGGAAATCGATTCTGTAGCAAGAGAATTCGATTTCAGTGGGTGAGATTGTAGAGGCAGGGTTGCAGAAGCAGGAGGAGGAGGGAGGAGTTAGTTACCGAGAAGCATAAGTCAGGAGGAAGGGAAGGGCGAGTTGATCAGCAGCAAGATCCCCTCCACGCAGAATCACGCAGTCCAGGGAGAAACTGCGCAGAGCTCTCACGCTGGATGATGTAGAGGGTGAAGGAGGTCATCCCGAGGGTTTGAAATTTGTCTGGAGGTTCCAAAAAATTCAGCCAAGTGTTTGCTAATTTTAGCTGTTCATCAGACTCTTGTAAATGTACTTTCCATTTCTGAAGATGAATACAAAACCCTCATCTGCTGCACCGATTTTCCCACATTGGGTTTTTCTGGGGACAATTGTCCAAAAATAATTGTGTTCATGTAGTTGTTTCTGTTGTGCTACTTGTGTAATTTATCTTTCTGTTCTTATGCTCTTGATAATAGTGAAGATCTGCAAATGTGTTTATTTTAGAATTTACAGAAGCATCTATAAATAACTTATCTTATAAATAGGAGAAATAAACCAAGTATTGGAGAAATATTTTCCTCGAAAATTTGACAATGGGTAGGATGTATGCTGGGGTATCTACAGGAGAAGGTGAATCACTCATCCTGTTCATATGACATAGGATAAGGTGAACCACTCATCCTATGCATATATTATCAATCGTAGGTAAGGTGAACTACTCGCCCTACTCACATGTCAACCATCACGGGGTATCACAAGGTAAGGTGAACCACTCACCCAGTACACAACGCACCTATTGGAGAAGGTGAACCACTTACCCTATGGTCGCTAATAGCTCCAAGAAGTACCCCAAGCCCCCAGGAGTTCCCAGAGCTCAATGTCCAACTCAAGTGGGATCCTCATGGGAGGGTCCTTCCACTACTCCAAGTCTCTCTCGGAAGGTCAAGAAATTGACCTTCCCCAAGGGCTTTGTGAGGATGTCAGCAATCTGCTCATTAGTCCTGATGTGTTGGAGCCTTATTGCTTACCATATCAATATCCTTGGATTGGTCGTCGAACAGAGGATTCTCTAAAAGGTGAATCCCACTTTGGTTGTTGCAGTAGATAATGGTGGTGTCCAGCACATGATCAAATAACTTACTTAAGAGTTCCTTATCCAAATAGCTTCACAACAGGCCATACTAGATTCAGCCTTGGCAGTGCTGAGAGGAACTGATTTCTGCTTCTTGCTCATCCAAGAAATTGAAGCAGATCTCAGAGAGAAGCAACATCCTGACTTTCGTTTTCTATCCACCATACTGCCAACCCAGACAACATTAGAAAGACCATGTAGCCTCAATTTTCCGGCAGTGTACCTCAGACCATAGTTGATAGTGCCACGAAGATATCTTAAGAGATTCTTTGCAGCAACCCAATGTATATGATGAGGTTCAGTCTCAGCTCAAACAGATCACTGAAGAATCACACTGCCTTATGCTGAACTTTCTCAAACACGCAGTCTCATGACTAATCATGCTAGCAACAATTTTCACAGTATATCATCATATTTCTGTCCCAACTTTCTCAGAGATCATAGCTGATCTCGACATATAGCTGCACCCGGATGTGCTTTCTTGTCAATTGCAGTGTCAATATCAAGGTATCCATCAAGTATTTGGCAGTGAGTGTCCATGATCAATCTATCTTGTACAACTGCAAAGCAAAAATCATTTTACTGCCGACGCATCATGGATTCCATCCAATCTCAAACTGAGGAGAAGTCTTTCTCAACTACTCCAGCATATTTCCTTTAACAAGGAAGACCAATCATAAGATAATTCCCTCTGATACTGAATGCTGAGGGGATCCAAGCCAATAAAAAACAAATAGTCAGTATATAAAATCAAATGACAAGCTCACACCTGCAACATTGTAGAGGTTGGAGTCTGAAGCAGATGGTTGTCAATCCAAAACTGAAATCATGAGTCTCTTACTCATGTACCACAAAGTCCTGAGCTTCTTCCTTGAGTACATGGAGGTAACTCACTTCACGTATATCTGGCAATAATGCATCAGGGCATGTGGAGCTGGAATCTCATCCGACACTGCAACATCTTGGACAATTTAAAGGATCCTTGCCTGATGCTCTCAACTTCTCCATATAGCCTCTTGTTAGACATGAACTTGATAGCCTGCTCCCTTTTCTTAGGGAATATCTTTAGTCATCATTAGTGCTTTAAGATCGTAATTTGCTTCACGTCATAGCCATATTAGTTGATACACGACTATTATATATCAAATCATACAACATCCATTTCACATAAGTATCACTGTCATGACAAGTTATCATCCGCTATCTGTACCATAGTGATCCAGTCAACTATCAAGGCCAAACTGTAACTTCTGAGCACAGTGATAACTATAAGTTTTAACTTTTCTGTGTATGAAGGTCTACAAAGTCTACATACTACAGTAATCCAGACATCCTTGGTCCTGTCACAGTAACATATCATCAGATTTTACTATTTTAGTTCATCATCCTCATCTAGTCTAATCATATATCTATCCAAACCCTTGGTTTATTGTTGTATATCATAATGCTCATTGCTGACCAATTGACACTGTAATAATACTAATATGCAATGTATCAAGATAGGGACGAGCTTAAGAAGCTTGTCATTCCATTATCGGCCACTCAAAAAACTTATCAGCTCTTTGGCCACAAAACTGTTTGCTTATATAGCTGCTTCATCTTTCTGTTATCATGATTACTGTAACATATATGTATGTCTTTGACAAGTCTCATACTTCCTAGGTCTAGGCAAAGCCTTGGCATATTCTTGAAGGATATAATCCTGAAGCATTATGGATCTCATCTTACAGCAATATAGGTCACGGTATATAGTGCAGTGACCAGGGTTTGAACTTTGTATACAATCCGTAACCATCCTTGGTCTAGTCATACAATACCAATCAGAGACATGGTCCAGCAAAGTTATCGTATTTTGCTACAGTCACATTCTTCTTTTCCAGATTAGACAATATAGTCATACAGAGGCTTGGATAACAATGCCTGTTACACATTATGCTTAGAAGTAGTCCTCAGATTACTTAGAGACTGTGACATATTATAACCACAGTAACATAACAATATTCTGAGCTGTGTTAAGACTGTACCAAGATGGTGATCCAAACTATACTCCTAACTGAGATTAATAAGGTTCTGATATTTGCCATACTGCCTTCAACGAATCCACAGAAATCACCAATGGGTACCACGAGCTTGAGTGTCATGATAATCCTCTAAGAAATCTGAACTTGATGCTGGAGTAGCCTTGGACAAGGCACAACAAACCTCTACAAGAACTTGGACTATGTGCCATCGCAGACCTTCAATAGAGACCTCCAAATTATCTTGGAGAAGGATACCAGCTCCCTCTTAGTCCAGGAATCATCTCAGTCATGAGGTACTGAGGCTCATCAACCAAGAAGCTATCAAAAAGGTTCAGCTGTGCTCTTCTGATTTCATAGATTCTCCTAGGTCCAACCACTGTACCATTTCTTTTCTTGAAGACAGGCCCAACTGGGGTTTCTTAATTACCAGTGTTCCACGGAGACGCGTCCCCCAAGGTGGGGGACACGCTTCCCTGCTCCCCCACGCTCCCGAGATGGGGAAACCCCTGGGGAAACTTTCCCCACGTCCCCTTTTTTGGAAAACTTGGGAAACTCTAGGGGGGTGTTTTTCTGGTGACGAAATGCGTCTCTCTTGTGGGGGGGATGAGGGGATACAAGGGGGATGCAAGAGGGACACGTCCCCCGAATTTTTCGCTAATAACAATTAAAAAACAATTTTTGTATTTCACTGCTTTCTATATTTATTTTTAGTTGAGTTTTCTATCGCTGTTTTAGACTTCAAATGTCATTGTCATATGATGAATTTAAGTTTTGATGTGCATTGCATAGTTTCAATTGTCAAATGATGAATTTAATTTAGATGTACCTTGCATAATATTAATGCCCATTGCCAAATGATGAATTTAGATGGAACATTGCATAATGTTAAATGATAGATTCAATTTAGTAATTTATTTTTAGATTTACATTGATGATTGCAGAAATGTCAAATGATAATCTTACTTCACAATAGTCTAATATGAAATGATGATCATATTTAGATGTGTATTTCATAATTAATAAGATTTACTATCTATTGTTGGGATTTTTTATTTTTTATTTTATTTTTATCTATTAAATTTTTAATAATTTAATAATTTTTATGGCTCTGACGTCCCCTCGTTTCCTCGAAATTTCCCTAAATTTTGGGGTCGCTTATATATGTCCCCTTTGTGCGTATCCCCGCTCCTGCGTTTCCTCGTCGCGGAAACTCAGTGGAACATTGTTAATTACTGATCATATTCAAAAGGATTCAAATGCAGATTTCCAATCGAGGTTACTTCATAAGATTTCCTTTGAAAAACCTTAATCATCAAGGGTTCCTAGGGTTTCCTGCAACTCCTTGACTGTTATCTTTCTCACAGACTTTCCTTCAGCCTAATTCTGATACCATGTTAATTTTAGGGCATTTAGCTGAAGATTATCATTATGCAGACATTTAAATTTTCTCAACACTATAACAATCATGCAATGTAAAAGTAAGGACCAAATAGAAGAAAAGCGTAGACAATAAGGACACCAGAATTTAGGTCAGAGACCAGGGAAAAACCCCACAAGGGGAAAACCCTTCCAAATTCTTCTTCTTCAATTAGACTGTCATCAAAAGTTCAACAGAGATGCAAGGTACAAATGTCAACAGACTTGTTCACATCTTTGATTGTGAACAAGTCTCTTTTATCATCAATAACATGTCATACATATAGATATCATCACTGCCTCCAAATTGCAAAGATGCCATACCAATTCTTCTTAATACGTTGTTGGTACATACTACAACTATAGTGCCATAAACTCTGAACAAATAGTAATCCTTTTGGAGTACTAACTGGAATGCAAAATGAGATGCAACTGTGTAACAGAGATATAGTAATGTGCAACTGTGATAACCAAGAGGATCAATATATGTCATTACTGTGATCTCGTAATGCCAAGCAGATCAGAACGGATAATGACGCTATATAATCGTGGTGCCAGATTGAATGTCTCAGATCATGATTAAATCAAGCACAAAAATGCAGAGATGCCCATACTGTACTAAATATAAGTGATACCACTGATCTAGGCGTCACTGTAAATAGTAAATACATACGCTGTCAATAGGCATACCTGTGATGCCAACAAAGGACCTTTATGATGCCATGGCAGAGAACCTTACGAAACCAATTACGAACTGAAGCTATGTATATTGAGATGGTATACTGATGATGTCATATATCGGAGAAGCTGAACAAATTACACTGTCACGATGCTACCATGCAAAGAATTTTGTACAGAGAAGATATCCATTCAGATTTGATGAGAAGAGACTTTCAGTGCCATAAGTTCGAGTTCTGGACCAACTGAGATTGCAGAGACATAGTGTCATCGAACCACAGAGAGACAAGAGCCATCCAAGTCTTGAGGAAACCACCAAACCCTAAAGTTATTGAATCACAGAGAACACCATCCGAAATTGCTGAGGTATGCACAGAGAAGAGTAATCTGAAATTCCTGAGGTAGCCATCCGAAATTGCAGATCAAAATTTGCACTTTTGAGGAGGACCTCAATGGGATATATATAGTTCTTTGTCATAGTTGAAAGGTTGCATTTCTTTGGTGAGCCGACTTTGAAGCTGACCTTTAAATTTGAATTTTAAAAATAAAAGATTTCCCTCTAATTACACATTGAAGCTGACTTTGAATGTCTTAGGCGGGAGGCATTAATAATTCAAATAGTCACCTTCTTAATTATTGTCAAAGTAAAACTTCTGCAATCAATTTGAATTTTCACTTTGGGGATCAAGGGAAATTCTTCCCGAAGCTGCCTCATAAATTTAACAAATAACTCTTAAAGTGGAACTTTATATGTATCAGATATGCTCCAAAGGCTGCCCATAAATTTAACAAATAACTCTTAAAGTGGAACTTTATATGTATCAGATATGCTCCAAAGAAAGGGAAGGTAAATGTTGGTTGATTCTACTATATTTTAGAAACCTCACACATTACAATCAGAATGACATCAGATATCCCTTCTTTACCATCCCCATGATGATTGATGGAGTAATTAATAGCATTGTCCCAGATTTGAGTTTGTCCCATTTGCTGTATTCCATTCACTGCTGAGAATTAGGTTCCAGATCTATTTAGATGAAAACTTTTTAAAATTCTTTGATTGACTATTGGAGGAGCTGAATAACTGTACCGACTGAGTAATGGAACTATGCAGGCAATCTTTGTCTCCTTTTCCTGTAAAATTGCTTTGTTCAGGGTTGTTTCTTGGAAGTTTCAAGGTTGCTTTGTTGGTTTATTGCAAGGTTTATGCAGGTAAGTTCATGAAGAAGGTCAACTTACCTTGTAATTATGATGCTTCTCATTGTGTAGGAGAGGACAACTTCGGGACTTGAACCTGTTGGAGATGAGGATGTTGCAAGGGCATTACTTATTGCATGTAAAGGAGCAGCAGAGCCTGTACATCGTGCATATGATCGCTTATTATCTAGTGGAGCGATCTTGCCATCACCAGCACTTCGGCTGCGACTTCTTCGATCAGTATTAACAGTTCTTCGTGAGTGGACACTTTCAGCCCTTGCACAGAGGATGGGCACAAGTGCCACTGGTGCTTCTCTTATTCTTGGAGGGGTGTTAACCTCTGAGCAAACTGCTTCTATTAATCAAGGGATAAAAGACAAGATCATAAGTGCAGCAACCAGGTTAGCAGAAATATGTTACAAGTAGTATTCTATTTTCATATTTCATGGCCATATGACTCTTTGATTGCAGTTTATTGGTTCTGTTAAGGTTAAGTTTAGTGATGAATTAATTTTTCAGGTATATGACAGAGGTTCGTAGATTGGCACTCTCACAGGGGCATACTGAGCCTGTATATCGTGGCTTCAAAGAGCTAGAAGATATGCTGCTAGGGTCATCCACTTTCTAGTTTGTGAGTGTAAAATATTGATTTTGTAGTATCGGATTAGCTTACCTTGTTTGAATATTCTTTTTGTAGATTATTAGTCTTTTACAATCTGTTGGACATATTCATTTCGTAGGAGAAATGCATTTTCTCATAATTATCGATTCTTGTGTAGTGCTGACTCTTATATCTCCTGATTGTTTGTCTATCAAGTAGTGCTCATTGTTTGTATATCAGTCAGTGTTCATTGTGTGGCCGTCAGTTGCTAACAATACTAGTTTTCATGTTCCCTACACAAAGAAGTCTCCAGTTGCAAATAGCAGTCATTAGAACTTCTCAAAGTCAGCATTTTGAACTGTTCCTGAATTTTGAAGTCGTCTTTTATTTGTTGGGCACATCTCCATGTCTTGTTTTGTTTGCTTGGTACATTTTCACTAACAAATATTATGTTATGTATAAAATTAATTTAATTTAATGTTTAAATTAAGGGGCACGATCAAAAGATCATGCCCCCTCATGTAAAGGCACCTAGACTGTATTTAAGCCAGGGCCTCCCGCCTTTGTAATTCATCATACTGTCTTCTAATAAAATATATAAATATATAAGATGTTAATTTGTAGAATTAAATTGTCTGTGCTCCATTTGGTATCAGAGCTCAGCTCAGTCCCCTACGTGTGGTGCTCTCCCTTCGCTTAGTCGTCTGTCCGCTGCAAATTTATTGAACCTCCATTACCACCATCTTCCACCATTTGCATTGTCCAAATTGCCACTGCCGCCATCAATCACCATTGTTGTTTTTCGACGATACTAGAGCCTAGGATAGAATCTTAAATCACTGACGCTACCAATCCAAGTATCACAACAAGACTACTTTGCACAACAAAACGATATAGAACAGTAAATCTACTAGTGCACAAAATATACATATTTATACAACAACCCAACTTTGTTATATTAATCAAATGGATAATACAACTGTCTAGGACTCCCGTACTAGGGATAATGGCCCACATACATCCACTAGTACAATAATACAAGATACATTGACGATATAGCTGATGTAGTCGACAATCACAACTACTTTGTTGTATCATGTACGCTATGGGTCCTTTGCTTCCGTTTTGCAGCACCTGCCTCTATCATTGCACCAAATCCTTTAGGCCACTGGACTCGACTCTCCAATCTGTCCTCTAGCTGATCATAAGTCCATCTACAACCAACACATAGGGTCTTCACACTCATTAGCTGCTCCTAAGCCCTTCAAGGTCACAACACTTCGAGGCTTCTTCCCCGCTACTGCTCCTCAGTTACTCAGTTACTTCTTCCCACTATAGTCTTCTTGCATTGTTATAATGAAGACTAACATAGGGTAGGAGGGCTACCACCTATCACTGTCTAATGTCACTTCTCCAACAATGAACGCGGGCTATACCAACTGCTCCTGGCTAGCCAAACCTTGAGCTCCACTTCATTGTTGCTCCTATCAACCACCTTAGTTCATCAAGGTGCTACTCTAGGCCACACTTGGTCCACTCTCATGCTTCCCTCCAATAGACCACGAGTGTCCAATACCAATGTCCTCTCCTAGGACCTCATCCCTATCACCAAAACAACCTAAAATACACCAATACATATGTCTGTTCTAGGTTTTCCCTTCTATTGTAGGTTATGATGCTGGTTAGGGCTGATGTCACTCTGCTCCAACTCCTTGTTTGTCCTTCAAATCCTCTTCCACAACTGCAACCCACCTCTATCTTGGTTATGCTCCTAAATGCTATCTTCTAGGAGAGTTACCAACAATTCTTGGTGTTGAGAATTTGGAGGGGCGATGATTAATTCAAATTCTCTACTTGATAATTACTTGTGAGCTTACTTTTTTAACTTATGTCTTCTCTCCTTAGCTTATTATATCTTTCATCAAGTTAATTATCAAAAACACAAGAGACGCAAATTTAGGCTCTTCAAGCCAGGGCCAAAACCTCTCCCTCTTGGAGAGGAAAACCCACAAGAAATTCTTATAGACTTTCAGATGACGAGTACCGTGACCATGACACAGACCCTTGACCCTTGTATGCCTCCGAGACCTTGTCACTACTTCTTCTTAAACTTCTTAAGTTGATCTTTCTTCTTTCCACCTTTCTGCACCAGTACTACAGAGCTCATTCTCTACTTGTATTCTTCCTTCTTCAGTTGTATGTGATCCTTAATTGAGATATCAACACCTTGTTATAGGTTGTCCTATGCACACCTTGCACCTTTCCTTAACTTTGTAGGCTAATCTTCAACATACCCAAGTCTTGTTTCCTTTTGATGAGCAGTCCACCCTTTTTCATACAATAATGAAATCCTTACTTGTACTGCTGAGCATTCTTATTATACTTTGTGTTTAACACAATCCTCTTCTTATGATGCTTCGCATTAAACACAATCCTCTTGATATGATACTACGCACTAGACACATTCTTGTAACCTTTTCACTTAGCATAGTCCTTGTAACTTCATATATATAGTATTTCGACTTCCTTCTTCGCACTTTCTTCAACTGAGATATTCACTGTATAGACTGTTCCTTCATACCTGTAATCCGCACTTCAATTTCAAACATTTCTGAAGTTCTGTTCACTATTATTTTGGTCCGAAAAACTCAGAGGAAATCCAATTTTCTGTTTTTCTGTTCTGCGTAGCCTCAATGGGTATATATAGTTGTTCCAACCTGTAAATTAGCCGAGCTGTCCATAGGTTATGAAGCCGACCTGTTATATGGTTATAAAGCCGACTTGAAGGGCTTATATTCCAGTGTGAAGGAGGTTGACTTGAGGGTTGTCTTGAGCCATTACTTCTCGGTTAAATGACAAGGTCTTGAGGCATATTCTTTTGACTAGACTCTTCATATACGTGACTCTTAATTACATTTATAACCAGAAGACAAATCCTAATAGACATCAAGAAGAAGTCTATTGACCTAAAATAAAACCTTGCTCATGAAATCCATGAGGCAAGCATATCAAAAACATATTTTATTATTTTTGTCTTCTTTACATAAATACATAATTACATAGTCAATATGAAGACCGATCCTAGTTACACTTTTCAACACTCCCTCTTAACTAGGGTATTATGGTATGATGCTTGCTTAGTAGAGATTCCACAGAAGAATGAGTTAATAGTCGCATCTATATATAGCATCATATCAACCAAAGTAACAAAAATCGCGATCGGGATAAAATCGCCGAGGGGAAAAAATCGGAAAAAATCGTAAAAATCGGGAAAAAATCGTAAAAATCGGGAAAAAATCGGCACATACAAAAATATTCAATTTTTTTCAATTTTTTTAATATCTAAAGCATCTACAGCATAAAATAAATGCATTGACACATAAATATGAAAAAAAAACTAATATATAAGATGTGTAATATCATGTCTAGTGCTACATCACACATAAAACTGAATCCTGTCCTGAATACTAAGTCCTAAGTCTCAACTCAACCTAAAAATATCAACAAAAAATATAATAATGTATCTCATATCATGAGTCATAATGTTATATACAAAGGAATGCACCAAATAACCTATACTACTGATTTCCTCTGCCCCTCTTACGAGAAAATGTAACAACTTTCCCTCTAGACGAAGAAGTTGGCGGGGCTGGCAATGGACTCTGTTGTGCTCCAGATCCTGAAGCACTAGGAGTTAAAGGAGGTAGACCACGTCCTCTACCAGTAGCAGGGGTAGGTGGTGTCACCTCCTCCTCCTATTGTTGCTCCTCCTCCTCCTCCTCATGAAACTCATCATTGATTCATCGCTACTAGAAATGGGATCATCAACAAGAGATACATAAACATCATCTAGCTCAAAGTCTTCGGACTTGGATTGCTCAACCTTAAAATGCGGTAGAAAAAGATTAACATGCCTAACCAGTTGTTTTCCTTTGAGTGAAGGGTACATTCTTGTTAAGGCCACAGTAGGGGAGTTCAACAATCAATACCACCAACATCAAAAAAGTTCAACAATCAATACCACCAACATCAAGGTTCTTAAAGGACTTCGTACTCTTGATCAAATGCCAATCTCATACCCTTACACATAATAGAATCAAATGGAAACAATGCAAATCCCCAAACCATGAAACCCTGAAAACCATTAAGTCTGCTGAATTTTGGGTGAAATCTAAAATTCTAGTTTCTCCATATGAAATCCAATGAGGTCGAAACCACTCTTAAACATCCTGAGTCATTTCATGGTAATGTTAAAAATTTAAGTAAAAGGATGAAAATGAAAAATAAAGGAAATATCACTTTTACTTTAAGAATTTAACATTACCATGAACTGCCAACAGGGTGTGTTAGGAAAATGAGAGGGCTGCAAAAATGACCAAAAAAAAAATCAATTTTTGAACTTATAGGGTTTCTATTTGATGGGCCCACGATTTTTACCAAAATAATCGCGATTTTTTCGTAAAAATCGCGATTTTTTTGCGATAACGATTTTTCAAAAAATCGTTGAAAAAATCGCCGATAAAAATTCCGCTTGAAAAACTACGCGATCCCACAAAAAATGTGATAACTTGTCAACGATTTTTGTTACTTTTGATATCAACCAACATTGTCTAAGTTCAAGGCCTTGACTAACAACCCCATCTCTCAACGAGACAATGGGCTACAATCTTTGACCATTACATAGTGACTTATAGGCACCATGGTCATTTGTCTCTAAAATTGCCTCACCTAGGTGTTCACAAAGTATGACCTTCTTGGACTATTCTTCTCTTGGATAGCTAGCCCTCAAAGAATATCGGTCCCCGACTACTCTTATCTTGAATGCCCTATCACATTCTCAAAGAGTATCGAATGCCAGATGATTACCCAATCCTCCATTATGTCTTCCCAAGACCAGAATGATGTGTCTATCTCTCCCTCTCAACTAGGGAGGACCTTATTCCTGAGAATGTACTCATTCCTATACAAGGAATGTACCTAAGCTCATTCTTAGGAATTACCAAGTTTCTTCCAAGTATGAAACTTACCACTAGGCTCCCTCTTAACCAGGGACCCACAATAGCAATGGTGAGACACCCAACTGCTTATGAAGAATTCCTACCCTCGATGTCATGGATTTCGATATTGAGGAATCTTTAGCTTTAACTTCATAGGGCACAAAGCATGCATCACTTTCATCCATGAGTCATGTCATCTACCAGAAAGTGATTTATCGATTTTTTCATCTGGTCCACCTTTATGCCATGTTTTTTTACTTCAAACCATCTCCAAAGATCTTACATCCTTTCACATGATTGGCAACCCTGCATAAATTCATCCAGATAAACATATGAACTTTTAAATCAAAAGTTACCTCGGTGATGATCTTTCATCATGACATCTTCCTGTAGGCATCGACATCCTCTATTCAGATTGCCACATCTCCTAATGATATGTCTTGTTGAGGGTCTTCTTCTTTACCAGACTTCTATCAGAGTCTACATATCTTCCCAGGAGATATTCTAGTCACATCTTCTTGGCTTCCGAATGATAATTGCCTCTTGACATGGTTGCACTTTATGAGATCTTTCTTTCTGCACATCTTTATTCCCAGGAACTTCCAATTTTCAGTTCCTTGTTCATATACAACCACCTCATATTCCATATGAGGATATATATGTTGATTTCATATGTCAGTGCACTGTGAGAGATCCTCCTCTATAGATCATACTTCTGAATATAGAAGTCCATTACCTACAACCATATGACATGACTTCACAGTATCTAGTGTCAGTATATAAATATATATACCTCATACCGTTTTCCTTTGAGTAATCCTGTAGCGATTTTACTAGAATGAAAAACTTCATTCCCTTAACCTGCTTCATCAATATGTCGTCACATCCCAAAATTCTATAGCATAGAATTCTTGTTGAAACCTTTCTGCTTTATTTCTAATCAGTGAATCCATAGAGAACTCCATTAGAAAATGTCATCACTAGTTTCCATGATGACTCTTGATTTTGATGACTGCCTTTCATCAGTATTATTATCAGCGAGGTTTTCCAAGAGCCGTTTCACCAAGAGCTCCTACCATGCTCTTATCATGATGCTATTAATATACATTGATTTCTATCATACTATTTTACAACCAACAGAGATCACTTAAAGAAGAAGATGATCTCAATCGTAATAGAGATCCCTCACTTCTTCTTTCTTAGATTTCTTTGCATCAGGTTCTTCCCTTATATCTGTGACACGAGCTTCTTCCTTTTTACTCTTGTCCTTTCTAGATTTAGGACAATCTCTTTTATAATGCCCAAGTTCATTACATCCAAAGCATTGTACTTCGTCCATATTTCTTCTTTTATTCTGATGACCAAATTTTTTGAATCTTCCTTTCTTCCTGGATATGGCTGCAAAGGCTTGATTCCCTTCACTTGATCCTATGTCAGCTTTGGCTTTCAATCTTGTTTCCTCTATTTTACATAGAGACCATAAATCATGGAATGGTGTAGCTTCGTTCTTCCCGTATAAGATTGAAGTGAAGTTTCCCCATTCTTCCGGTAGAACATTCAACACCAATGTAGTCATCTCACTATTAGACATTACTTCTCCCAATTCCTGTAGTTGGTCTCTTATTTCAGAAATCCTCATAAAGTATGAAGTGATTCCTTCCTCTCTTGACAATTCCATTTTGTATAGTTCTTGTCTCAAAGAGATTGCTTCTCTTGTAGTTCTCACAGAGAATAGCTCCACTAGCTTCTCATATATTTCTTTTGCGGCTTTCAGTTTTGATACATAGGGTATACCATATGAGTGAGTCCTTAATGGATTCCATGAGAATTTTCTGGGCTCTGATTTCTCCTTTCATGTACTTGGCATGAGCTGGAGCATGTTCTTTTGAGGATTGAATTGTAGATCCTTCGATGTAGTTAATAACTTCATCTTCAGTTAGATTCAAATTTGTCCACTTCTTGCATGCTCTAAAGTTTGATGACCCAACCAATTTGTTGCTTTCTTTGCAATAAGTCATATTGACAAATTTACATAAGATCATAGATACTTACTTGAGAAGGATGACTTCCTCCTTCTAGCAGCTTCTTTGATGATGATGAAGATAGGAACTCCTTCTTAGATTGAGTTCTCCAATGTAGGTGTTTTGAATCCTTGATGATAAAAGATGTCTTCCAAAAGGATGATGTTTCTTCCAATGATGTCTTGAATATAAATTTTTGATGGCAAAGATTATCTTCTTGATTAGTGGATATTTTGAAGAATCTTCCTTGCAAACTGATCTGACCTTTTAACCCAAACTTTGATCTTTGCTTCCTTGAGTGTCTTCTTGTCAAGTAGCCCTTGTGTTCAACACCTTACCTCTGATACCATGTTGAGAATTTGAAGGGGTGATGATAATTACTTGTGAGCTTACTTCTTCAACTTATGTCTTCTCTTCTTAGCTTATTATATCTTTCATCAAGTTAATTATCAAAAACACAAGAGACACAAATTTAGGCTTTTCAAGCCAAGGCCAAAACCTCTCCCTCTTGGAGAGGAAAACCCACAATAAATTCTTCTTATAGAATTTCAGATGACAAATACCATGACCATGACACAGACCCTTGACCCTTGTATGCCTCCAAGACTTTGTCACTGCTTCTTCTTAGACTTCTTAAGTTGATCTTTCTTCTATGCACCGTCTTGCACCTTTCTGCCCCAGGACTAGAGAGCTCAGTCTCTACTTGTATTCTTCCTTCTTCAGTTGTATGTGATCCTTAATTGAGATATCAACACCTTGTTATAGGTTGTCCTATGCACACCTTGCACCTTTACTTAACTTTGTGGGCTGGTCTTCAACATACCCAAGTCTTGTTTCCTTTTGATGAGCAGTCCACCCTTTTTCATACAATAATGAAATCCTTAACTTGTACTGCTGAGCATACTTATTATACTTTGTGCTTAACACAATCCTCTTCTTATGGTGCTTAGCATTAAACACAATCCTCTTCATATGATACTATGCACTAGACAGTCCTGTAACCTTTTCACTTAGCACAGTCCTTGTAACATCACATATATAGTATTTCGACTTCCTTCTTCGCACTTTCTTCAACCGAGATCTTCACTATATAGTCTGTTCCTTCGTACCTGTAATCTGCACTTCAATTTCAGACATTTCCGAATTTCTGTTCACTATTATTTTGGTCTGAAAAACTCAGAGGAAATCCAATTTTCTGTTTTTCTGTTCTGCGTAGCCTAGATGGGTATATATAGTTGTTCCAACCTGTAAATTAGCCGACCTGTCCATAGGTTATGAAGCCGACCTGTTATATGGTTATAGAGCCGACTTGAAGGGCTTATATTCCAGCATGGAGGAGGTTGTCTTGAGGGCTGTGTTGAGCCATTTCTTCTTGGTTAAATGACAAGGTCTTGAGGCATATTCTTTTGACTAGACTCTTCATATACATGACTCTTAATTACATTTATAACTAGAAGACAAATGCTAATAGACATCAAGAAGAAGTCTATTGACCTAAAATAAAACCTTGCTCATGAAACCCATGAGGCAAGCATACCAAAAACATATTTTATTATCTCTGTCTTCTTCTTTACATAAATACATAATTACATAGTCAATATGAAGACCTATCCTAGTTACACTCTTCAACACTTAGGCCTTACGACACCCTTCCAGGAAGAGTTTCAGGGCTTGACCCTTCTCCAAGGCTAGGTACCAGCTGCGACTCCCTTGTTGGTTGCTCAAACAAGACTCATGACCTCCTATAATGAACCAAAACCATGCGGCTAGCAAAACAGAGGTTGTCCACACAAAATCACACCATAAAACAGACCCAAAATGCCCTCAAGTCACACGGCCTCCCTCTTCTATAGTTCAGACTTGCAATGGAGACAAAAACAAACCGAAAACAATCCCTTGATCCCACACCGTTGACCTCTACTAACTGCCACTGCCTCAGAGACGTATTGGCTGTGTTTTGATGCATGTGTGAGAAAATGCTTCGACAATCACCTTGTACAACTAAATGTTTTGGGCACACCAACACACCAAGCTGATTTGACTTATGTGCCACAAAACCCACCAGCTACACATAAACTGAAACATTAATATCTCATGATAGGTGGCCCAATGTGGCTAGACATAGAAGAGGGAGGAAAAAGGTGAAAAATATGGTTTAAATGACCACCCTTTGATGGATCATTGCTTAAATCCTCTTGGGGATATGGAGTCTAGGAGAATTGTGAAGATGGACTTCGTTTCTTGTTCAAAGAGGTTCTCAAAGTCGACTTCATCCAATGTTAAGGGCAAGAGAAGAAAAGTGACTTTAAAAGCATTTATACTTCGTTGCAAATGGAAGAGGCTTATTGAGATAACATGATCTCTAGGACAATTCATTCATCAAACATGGCCCATACATAGAGATAAGCTAAATAGAAACATAATTCCACATTAAATGCATGCAACAATTAGCCCTAAAAATAGCGAAGATCTCATAACCAATGTATGCAAGAAAATAAAAGAAGATGGCATTAAAATTGCACTTACATGTAAGAGAATATATCCAACCAGCAACACATTTGCTATATAAGAAGCCCTAAGATAAGAAGACGTGTGAAGTTCTCTAATGAGAGAATGATCCAAGTCCAAGCTAAGTTGCACTAAAACGGATATGGGAATGGATATGGATACGGGGTTGGAAACAGATACGACAAATTTTCAAAAAATCTAGATACGATACGGCAGGAAACGACACACACATACACACACACACACACACATATATAACAAAATATTCTCATTCATCTTTTAGATTTAGAATCTTTCAATCTATATTATATCTAAAAATACATAATCCATCATCATCATGATCAATTCAGCATATATAAAGTTTAAACATTGTCATCATCATTAATGATTATTCTAACATTCATGATTCAATCATTGAACAATGAACATATCATAAAGTTTTTGTTTCAATTTTCAAATTTCATTGTTCAATCATCAACATGATACAACTTACAACATCATCACCAAAATTAATAATGCACAGTGCACACTACATAACAATGAACATACTACAAAGTACAAATTGAACTATGAGTTAACATACTACAAAATACAAAATGAACTATGACTCATGAGTTAAACTTGTAGTCACTATCATTATTCAATGTTCATAATTCATATGATTGTTCAAAAGTTTAAAAGTTAAAACACCATCATAAATTACATTTACATATCATCAAATATGTCCCCAAGTTCATCCCTGTCAGTAAGAAGTTCCACATCCTCTCCAGAAGTTGAGGCAGAAGTGGGAACATTGCTGCCATGTCCACTTGAAGATCCACCAATTGGTGACTCCGCATCAAATAAAGTCAAATGAGACTTGGCATTCAACGTCATATCCAAGTCAGGCAACTCTGGTTCCACATCCCATAATTTGGCGGCCCCAAATTTGTATTCATCTCTCTTGTGTGATAGAAGGCGAAGGTTTGAATGAACATATACTAGTTCCTTAGCCTTCATAGAGCCCAACCTGTTTCGCTTCACCGAATGGATAAAGCCATATGTACTTCAGTTCCTTTTTGCTGAAAATGAACTAGCAACCTGTGACAAGATCATGATGGCCAATTTTTGAATATGTGGAAGTTCCCCACCATAGTAGTTCCACCATTCAATTGGATTCATTGCCATCTTGTCCTGCATACAATCAATATCAGAACCCCAACCCTCTGATCCTACAAAATGAGCAAATTCGGAATGAATCCGAAGCCCAATTTCAGGATCTACAAAAAGCTTTCTGAAAGCTTGTTTAAATCCTTGGGAGACTTTTGGGTCTTTGCTTGGTGCATTTCTTTCTGGATCACTTAGCAACTCTGCAGCATAATATTTTGGATTCACTGCATAGGCCAAAAGGTGAAATGGGGTGGTCATCTTGTTCCACCTTTTGGTCAATATATCTTTTACTTTTCTGTAAAAGAATTCATCTAGGTCATTCTCCTTGGCATTTATAACCATCCTTATCTTCTCTATCATGGAATCAATGCCCTCATACACATCTTCCAAATTAGGCATATCTGTGTCAAACATATGGAGCAAATCCACAATTGGCTTAGTAAATGCCAAGAGGTACTCCACCTTATCCCACCATTCATCATCAACAACCAACTTTTTTACTGCTTGTGCTCTATCACTTTGGGATTGCCTCCATTGATTCCAAAGAGAACTGCATACCATTGATTATAATGCATCTCTCACTTGCATAAGCCTTGTTAAGACTATGATGTGAGAAACAAATCGAGTCTCGGCAACCTGCAGGTGCCAAATTGTCAATTATTAATGTTTCAATAAATTAAAAATAATAATTTGATGTTATTAACTATTATGATTCACGAATCATGAATGATGACATTTGAGTCTTTGAGAATTCAATTTACATATTTGAATTTAGACTATAGAAATAAACTTTAAAGTTTAGGTACTTTAAGGAGCTCCAACTTTGCAAATTCCCTATAGATGCATTGGGACATGTGGTGGTTTGTGATGAATGCTTGAACTTCTTTTACCTCTTCAAAAATAACACGAATCCACTCAATTTGCTTCTCCATCTTGCTCAACATGAAGTTCAATGAATGTACAACACAAGGGGTCCAAAATATGTGTTGATATTTGCCTTAAATAATTAGGCCTGCTGTTCTACACACCGTTGCATTGTCAGTTATTACCTGTACAACATTTTCTAGCTCCACCAATTCAATTGCTTCAATCAAGATGTCAACAATGAATTGAGAATCTTTCAGTTGCCCCTCACAATCCATTGCCTTCAAAAACATTAACTCCTTTGGGCTTTGAGCAATCACATTGATCAAAGGCCTATTCCTTTGATCTTTTCATCGATCAGAAATGATGGACACCCCTGAAATGCGCCATAAATTACGAATGGGGCTTAATTTAGCCTCCAAATCTAACTTTTCAGCGCTCAACATTGTGGTGCGTACCTTTTCATATTCAGGGCTCTTGAACCCTTTTGGGGCTTCATTCATTGCTTTTATCATCTTTGCGCAGTAAGGAGATCACACAAGGTTAAAGGGAAGACCATTTGCATAAATGCATTGACCTATAGCTGCATTTGCTATCTCTCGAGCACCATTATTAAAACTCCTTTCAAGCGGCCCCAAATTAGACCGTTTTGAGCCAACAAGTTCATGAGAATGAAGTGGAGGTTTTGATGAAGATGCTCCCAACCTTGTTGGATGTTTTAATTGAGAGGTAGGATTTGTCTCATTTTCTTTAGCATCTATCTCATTTTGTTCTCTCTGATACTTTGCAACTTTTGCCTTGCTTAAACCACCTCCATCTGTCCCATTCTCTTTAGGTGGTCCACTACATATTCGAACCCCATTACCTTTTAACCTAAGTAAATGTGCTTTGACCTGTGTGTATGATCCGTTAAACTCTTTTTTACACTCAATGCAAACCCATGCCAATGATCCCCCTCATTGGATCTTCCTAACAGTAACATATTTTCAAAGTGGTGACTTTGGATCGACTTTAGGGGCAGATTCAATTTCATGTTCCACTTTCTCTGCCTCACGAATGACTGAGCTTGAAGTTGCCATGATTGATGATGATGATGTAAATGAAACTGCAAAATAAAATCGACAAGTATTAAAATTTAAAAGATCGAAATTGTTAAATCAGGATTCAGAACTCTGTTTTATAAATTAAATATTTGAATTTTGAGCTATGGCAACTTGCAAGTAATAGCTAAGTAAATACACATCCAATTTTTGATCCTATGTGTTTCTAACTTTCTTATTTCACTTCACATCCAGTTGTTGGTTCTATGTGTTTATGGCTATGAATGCTAGCTTACAATGCAACGTTTTGGGCAATGGGTTTTAACTTTTCGTATTGGACTGTAGTGGTTTCAACTTTCACTTTGGATGAATCATGATAATTGTTAAGCTTAAGTCTTAAAATTAAAAATTTAAATTCGGTATCCAATGTTATCATCTATCTAAGAGGAGTATATTTTCTCTTTTTTTTTTTAATTTGAATGCACATGGATCCTCTTCCTACAGAACGGTTTGTGTCTGTGTGGAAGAAGTTAGAACCACCTTTAAATTAAGTCTGTGGAGTCTGGACTTTGGACAATAGATAAATATTGGTATAAAAGTTAAAACTAGAAGGTTAGAAGCCCTGGTCCAATATCATTTTGTGACAGGAAGCTTAACTAATTGGTTTAAACTTTAAGCTTGATACTGTGTTAAATTTTAATTTGGAAGGAAGCTGTTATTTAATATTTACTGCTTTAGTGAAAATTATGGAAGATGATAATTTTGGTCCCCAAGGATAGTGACCAATTTCTTGGATTTTAGAATTTTCCATGTAGCTAGAGACAGTGTCTAGCAGATATGCAGCTAGAGACTGAAATTTGTAAATATCTATGCCCCAAATTCATAAATGGAAAAATACAGAAGGCTGATAATCTAAAGCTGATTGAAGGTTCGCTTCAAAATCAGAAATGCTCCTCATGAGAGACTCGAAAAATTTAAATGTGCTCACTGTTTTGTTGTAACCTATTTTAAATTTAGTATGTGGCAGTAAAATATGCAGGTATCAAGCCATTTTCATTAAATAATAAAAATGCCACAAACCTGGTGCCTTTGAACGCTGGAGCCCCGCAGCAAACTTGCAAACTTCAAAGTTCAAAGTCTGAACTTGGACGCTGGAACCTGAACGTTGGAAGTTGGAATGCTAGACAGTGGAATCCTAGAGCTGGATTCTAGAACGATGCAGCTTGCAAGAGGCAGCGGCAGCGGCAAACTTCAAAGTTTCTAAGCCGGCAAACTCAGAGGCAACGGCAAAGTTTCTAAGCCGGCAGAGGTAGCGGCAAACTTGCAAAGGGAAACAATGAAAACAATGACAGTGAACAATGCTCAAGCAGCAAACTTGCAAAGGGAAACTAATAGTGGATAACGGACAACGCTCAAGCAGCAAACTCAAAAAGTTGAAATGTTAAAACTTAACGAAGACAGTGCTGGTCTATTCACGGCGAAAAGTTAAAACAATCAACTTACAAGCAGCTAGGTTTTGGAGTCACAGCTCACAAGAGTCACAACCGTCAACGTTAATGGAAATAAAGGTTAGCGGTTAAATGATAAACATTAACTGTGTTCTAATTTCTAAACGTAAACAATAAACGTCAAAAATTAGAATGTTCCGTTCCCGGTGGCGTTATATAAAAATCGTGAAACGTATTTAGAAATGGTGTATCAGGTAAAAAATTAAACGATACATATTTTTTATTTGTCGGATCGGGGTGTTGAAATGTAAATATGTTTTAACAGTTTCCCGGAAACGGATATTTAAAAAACAACAACGGAAATACGTTTCCTGACTCATATCCCCGTTTCCGAAAATCTGATATGAAAAAAAAAAACCTTTTTTCGCCCTTTTTTGATGTATTGTACAGGTATCCGTATCCAGTACGGTGAACGACGTTTTGGGTAGGCTGGCATGCCGTTTCCGACAACTTAGAATCCAAGTGATGATACAAATGAATCCATCCAACTCCTATTTATACACTCATTAGGAGTTCAAATTACCTAATGGGCCTACATTAGCTCCTAAACTTAAAGTAATGTGCAAATTAACTAACTTTTGGTGACAAACCCACTAAACTAGCTCACAAATAAAATAATAAGTCTCCCAAGAGGTCAAATAATAATCTATGCATGTTGTAGGGCCCTCCAAGAGGCCTAATGAGGTCCATAAGTGTCATAATGATGAATAGGATCCTCAAAAGTGATGGACAAGGAGGTGGCCCTTTGTTCTCCAAACAATAAACTTGTGGTGCTCCCAATGGGTGTGGGGCACACCAATGACCTCATGGGTCTCCATATGATTCGAACCTGCTTGTAGACCCTTTGTAAGGGCTTAGATGATGGAATGAATGCTGCCATGTCATCGTACAAGTCCTGGGACACTGCAAAGTGTGTGGTGCACCTGTGGGGCCAATTGGGCATGGTGTACCAAATGCATCTTCCTGGTCCAAAAGGTGGATCTCTAGCAATATCTTAACATCTCTAGGAATCCATGGAGTATTGTCCACTGTTGTGGAGGCCCATGGCTCTCTACACACACCCTAGATGTGCCAATGTAGCCCTCTGGAGGGTTAGGAGTCAGGACCCCGTATAGGGAGACCAAACCCAAATGGACACCATCTGCAATCCTGCATAAGATCCAATGCATCCCCTAGGCTTCCAGTACAACAAGTCATTAAAGTAATCGGATAAAAGAGCTTACAAACCATGGACAACAAGTGGACACTTCATAATGGCATGCCCTTCAATAGTGGATTTTGGCATGTGCTAATGTCTCCAAGCTCCAAAGGGGGTTATCTAGGTATCTTATTAGGTGGTTTCTATCTTTAGAGGGGATAGTATGTCCAAGGTACATCCCTCAAATGATGGTGGCATATGATAAAGAGGTGAAATGGAATAAGGAATGATAGGGGCAATCCTGGGCCACATATCGGGGCGCAAGGGTAGCTAGAGAAAGGGAAGCCCACACATGGGTATGTAATGTGTAGGAGGGAGCAATTGTGGTACATGAGGTGCCTCGACCTTGATTTTTCCACCCTTCTTTATATGCCTTTTGCCTTTTATGATTTTTCTTTGATTAACTGCTTGGGGTTCAAAGGATAAGAACATGATGTGTAAGATCTAGCAGTGATTACCCCCTTTTTGGTAGGGCGATTCATTTCCCTCCAGGGGTTGGGACAATTATGGGTTCCTAAATGATAAAGGAGGCTCATCTAGTTCCTATGTAACCAGGGTGATGGCCATGTGTACGGGGTAGAGCTCATGTATTGGCTTTTTCCCACGTGCCAATTATGTTTGTCCCAACCATATTTTGCATTTTGTGGTACATTTTCCTGTTGAATGTGGCCATTTATGCTTTTACTTTTCTTTTTAGTTGCTTCAACCTCCAGGGCATCGTTCCAAGCCTGACCCAAGGTGGGGGCAAGGGAATGGGGATGCCAACCCTATGTGGACCCAGGCAGGAGAGATGATGAATGGGGGTATAGACTATAGTGAATGGAAGGGGAGTGGTATATGTGGATAAGGGAGGGAGACCACGCAACCAAAGTCGGGGTTTCCCAAGTAGTACCACCCTAAAACCAAATGGTCAGTAAAGGAGATCCCACGGGACTAAAATCCAAGGGTAACATCCAAAAGAGGTTGAGGGGACAAAAGCACAAACTAAGCCCACTCTTTTCGCCAAATCCCCCCATCAATCCAAGCCCGAAAGTGTCCATGATAAGTAAACCCAATACTCAATTACCAAATGGCAAGACATACCTTTAGGTTCGAGAGACCCACCTTCAAACATACGATCAATACAGATGAGTGAGGGACCACATGGCTGGCTCAGGTGACTGAGAATTGGTACAACGAGCTAGTTGAGGGTTGCAAGGGGTTGTTGGTTGTCGACTAAGGTCCATCATGGAGAAAAAGTTCTCCTAGTGATATCACCCACGAAGTAGTGGTAACACAGTCAAATGACTTCGAGACACATGAGAGGGGCACACATGTGTGCTGACTAAAAAAAAACTCTATATAGTCTCAAAGAGGCTCCTAGGGCATGGTATGGTCTGATTGACAGTTACTTGCAAGTTGCAGAAGTGGGATTCATTAAGAGTGATGCAGTTCCCAAACTTTACTATTTGATGTTAGAGGATGAGCCACTCATTCTAGTGTTGTATGTGGATGGCCTCTTCTTAACTAGGTCATCAAGGCTCATAGAAGAATGCAAGAGGGACCTGGCAACAAAGTTTGACATGAAGGACTTAGGACTGATGCATTACTTCCTAGGGTTGGAAGTGTGGAAAAAAGACGGGGAGATCTTCCTTGGTCAAGGGTGATATACTACAGATATTTTGAACAGGTTCAGAATGTCTATGCCCATGATTACCAACTGGAGGAAGATAGATGCATCAGAAGACAAGGTTGTTGACCCAACCTTGTATAGATAGCTTATTGGTTCTATCATGTATGTGGTCAACACCAAGCCAGATATCCGCCTCACGGTCAACACTCTCAGTCAGTTTATGGGGGAGCCGAAGAGAGTGCATTGGACAACAACGAGGCACATTCCGAGGTATTTGCGTGACACAGTCGAGTATGGGTTAAGGTATACTCGTGGTGATGATGTCAGGCTATGTGGATTCACAGATGCAGATTGGGCAGACAATTCTGTGGACAGGAAAAGTACCTTCGGGTATTACTTCAACGTTGGATCAGGGATGATTTCTTGGTGTAGCAAAAAGCAGAAGTCAACAACACTAAGCTTTGCAGAGACAAAGTCTATGGCACCTAACACAACCACGTTCAAAGCTATATTGCTTCAGAAGCTGTTGGTGAGCTTGTTAAGGCAGAGGATGGAGGCGACCAGTGTTTACTGTGATAATCAGAGTTGCAACAAGCTCTTTGAAAATCCAGTGTTCCATGATAGGTCGAAACACATCGATATTCGATGTCATTTCATCAGAGATTGTGTGGACCATGGAGCAGTTTAGCTACAGTATGTTCCCACAGAGGAGCAGGCTGCAGATATACTCACGAAAGCTCTAGGGAGAGCTAAGTTCGTCTATTTCAGAGAGCAGATGTGTATAGTGGATAATCCGTTTTAGTAGCAGGGACAAAGTATTTGGATTTCAGTTGCAGTAGTTACAACAACAACAACATGAGATCAGTTGCAGTGTAGTTGTAGAGTTGGCAGCAGTACAGGGTGTCCACTGTAGTGTCAACAACAACACAGATGCAGTATTGTCAGAGTTGCACAGTAGTTGGTGGACAGTGGTAGTTTGTCATTGTTTTCAGACATCAAAAACGTGTATGGAGGATGTTATGAGATAGTTGGAGAACACCTTCCTTGCTAAAAGGGATTGTTAGTTTTTGTAGCATCAGATGGTGTTCAAGTCTTGATTTTGGTTAAAGAGGCTAAGAAACACTAGTACTTGATAACCCAACGATTGTTTCTGGAAAATCCACCTAGAAGTAGCTCAATTAAGTTAATTAATCAAGAATTAAATTCTTCTTAAGTCTAACTTAGGGAAAATGATTAATTAACAACAATTAATTGAGAAAGATGAGATTTTTCTAGAAACTCACATGGATAAACTCAGAAATGATCTCAACCATCGATAAAGACTTAATTGTGACCAATGGTGATCCAATTGGAGAAGTCGGTGGGGTTGAGGAGAAATACACTCAAGGTCGAGTTCCTTGGCAGAGATCGAGTTTCCCAATTGCAGTGATTAAGCAGAGAAAAGTTCAAGCCAAAGAGGGGATGTGGAGACAAGTTGAGGGCGTAGACATTGAGTCTGGAGCAATGTTGCACGAAGCGGGGACGAAGCGGGGACGTTTTTTGGAAGCGGGGACGCGGAAGCGTCATTTTCCAAAAATTTAGGAAGCGAAGCGTTTCGGAAGCGTCTAGTATATATATATATATTTTTTTATATTTTTTTGCATTTATATTCAAAACAACAATCCCAAATACCATATTAGTTGTAGAAGACATGAAAACATGCATATTCTTACATAAATCAAGATAGATATGACATCCATGATTCCATTGTACATCAATAATTAATTATTCGAGCATCATAAATCTAGAATCTAGATTCTAGATCCTAGCAATTGCAAATATACATCAAATAATTAAGCATGAATCATGATAAAACATTTAAGCATGCTGCATACTATAAAACATAACACATTTAAGCATACTATAAAACATAAATGATAAACATAAAAGTTAAAAGTTAAAACATTTAAGCATGATAAAAATTTAAAACATTTAAGGCTTTAAGCATACTATAAATTTTAAAACATAAAACATTTAAAAATTAAGCATACTATAAAACATAAATGATAAACATAAAGCATTTAACCATATTATAAAACATAAAGCATATTATAAGTGTTAAAGTGAGCAACTGTCAACATTAGTCATGTCCAAAATTCAAATAATAATGTTTACAAAATAGGCCACTTGGCCACCACCAACACAAAAAAGTTCAAATTCACAACAAGCCTACAAGTCTAATGATAATTTATGACAAAAGCAGTAAAGTGTGCACTGTGAACACTGAAAATATCTACTCATCTCTCCTCCTTCCACCACGAACAGTACGTGATGGTGCGCCTCCACGTGGTGGCAATGAAGAAGATGGTGGCTGTGGAAGCCGTGGCAATGGCACTACAGTTGTTGAAGACGAAGCCCCTGCTGTTGAACCATGGGACCTAGGAACCAAGGCACTAGTGGGGGGTGGCATGTCAACTCGATCTTCATCATCATGGATAAGAGCATCCTCTAATTGCTCTAATCGCAACACTCCATCCTCCAAATTGCTCTCCTCTCGATGCTTGTCCCAAACAATAAGGTCTTTGTTGCTCTTTGCATCATCACAGTAATGGGACAACAATCTCAAGTTGTAATGAACATAAACCAAGCTCTCTGCCCGATCTAAACTCAACCTGTTCCTTTTAACACTGTGGATGAAAGAATAAGAGCTCCAACACCTCTCTGCAGAAGAAGTGTTTACCACCTGTGATAGCACCCGCAATGCCAAATTCTGTAGAAGTGGAGTAGCACCGCCATGCATGTTCCACCACTCAATAGAAGAAAAACTCTCTCGATCTCTAATAGCATGCATGCTCCCAAATGGACTAGTGGAAAGTGTATAGCTGCTCAACTGTTTCCGTACCAAGTGTGCCTCATCCTCATCAGGGACTAATTTATCCAGTGCAAGCATATATTTTTGTAGGACCTCTGGATCTAGGTGTGGTTTTCTCCTGCTCGCCCCCCCGGGTGCTGTTGTAGAAAGCCATGATGGACTATAATATTTAGGTGTCAATACATATGCTAATGCATGCAATGGAGTATTTAGCATATCCCATCGCTTTACCACCTCTGCACGAATATATTTGTACAAGGTGGTATCTCTAGGCTCAACAATGTCTTTAATCTGCCCCAACATGTTATCCATTTGCTCATACACCTCCCCAATTATTGGCTTATCTGAATCGCCAAACTTGATCATGTAACAAATTGGTTTGGTGAATTGCAAAACATATTTAACCTGTGACCAAAAGAACATGTCAAGAATAGTGTCCTTTGCTGCATTAGCACCATCTCTATCAGTGTTAATCTCCCCCCATGATTCAGCGGTGACCATATTAGTTAGAGCTTGTCTCACCTTCACTAGCCGCCTAAAGGTGAGGTAATAACTTGCAAATCTGGTTTTTGCAAGTTTAAGCAATTGCAACTTGGAGTAAGTGCCATAGAAGTAGTTTACCCTTGTATGCCCTGTGATAAATTTAATGAGCTTCTTCCTTCTCTTGTAAAGCTCATTAATCATATGAATATTTTATTAATTATTAGTTAGATATAGTTATATTAGGTTTTATTAATCAAAGGGCATGATCAAAGATCATGCCTTCTTCTTCACCAAGGGACACCTTGAGGCTATATTTAAAGCCTGTGACTATAGTGATCAGAATCATCTCATCTTTTATCATTAATAAAATATACTTATTCAAGTTTTACCGCAGTTTTTATACCCATTGGTATCGTAGCCATCGCTTCTTTTGGGACTGGTGGTGATCACCTGAGAATTACACAGAATAGGCTGTAATTTTAACCGTAATTCCAAAATTGCAGATTTTTTTTTACCCAACCCCCTCTGTTCTCTCACCCCCACTCTGCCTTCGATTCCCAAATTCTCCTCACGTAAAACGTGCAACCCTAGCTCCACCTCAACGTGCAACCATACTGCAAAAAAAAATTCCCCGCCACATTCCTGCACACACCATTCTACGTCTTCTGTCACTCATCAAACAACATTCCAGACAGCTCCATCCTGCCGCCACCCACACTACTACACACTCGTCGTCGTCACAACGTCGCTTAAAATAAATCATTTAACAATCGTGACTCTACACCGAACGGCGTGGTCAGCAGAGTTAAGACTTACGGTTGACCGATAACCAGAATCGAACAGTGAAAAAGATATAAGACCGTCAATCAACGTGTAATTTATGGTTGGACAAGGCTTTAAAGAAATATTTGTGGATATGCGCTTAAAAAATTAACCAATTTTAAAATATAATGTGACGGCCGTATAAATATCGGTTGCTTTTGATCACTGTATCGTCCACATCGTCATGGCTGCCGTGTCATCACACACCCAAGGTTTCGTTTTTAAATCGTGGGTTGATTAAATCGAAAGGCCTGGATATTTAAATCGTGGGTTGATTAAATTGAAAGGCCTCGTGTTGTTTAAAGCGGACGGTCGGTAAGTCGCTAATCCTTAAAAACGAAAACAACAGGTGGGATTTGGAACAAATGGCCAAACAAAGGAACGGCACATCTTTTCTTTCCGATACCACACGTGCAACTGAGCTGCAAATTATCAAACGGTGTGTCATTTAAAGTTAAACCAAACGACACATTTAAAAAAAAAAACACGATTTTTTTTAACCACTGCACCGCCGTTTTTTTTTTCTCTGTCGTGGCCATACAGCGGCAGCAAATAAAATAAACATACGGGTATAATTTTAAGCAGACAGGTATAATTTTGTGAAGGTTCATCGACATTTATATATATATAACATAGTCATAAAAAAAAACACGTGGTGAACCAGGTGTGAATCGGAAGCATACATATTATTACAAGGAGCGGTGTGTCTTTTGGTTCAGCGGAACGGCTCATTTTATAAAAAAAAACACGATTTCTTTTTTAATTATATAAAATATATATCATATAGTTTCAATTGGTAATTATATAAATATATTGTAATTCTATACTTATTTATATATTATATAGTTTTCAAAATTGATAATTATATATATATTTATAATTATATAATTTATTTATATTATATAATTTTCAATTAATAATTATATATATGTAATTATATAATTTTAAAAAGAAAATTATTATTATTATTAATTAATTTAAAAAAAAAATTGATTAATTAAATATTTAATTAATTAATTTTAAAGAAAAAGAGGAAAATTTGGCAGAAAAATATCAGTATGTCCTTATCAATGATGACGATTGATCAGATAAAAAGGCAAATATGGCTTAAACAAATGGAGGCTAAGGACAAAGAGGACAAAATATTGCAGAAATTTAATGTGATCATGAACAATATGACAGAACTCTACAGTAAGCTAAATGATAAAATAGATAAGTTAAGTCCGACACAATCCCCAATATCTCCTAACAGGGAACAAAATCAACAAAACAATTCCGCAGATTCAGGGAACTCGGAAAAGCATCAGGAAAAAACCGATTCCCCACATCACCATGAAGATACAGATGATTGTAAACAACAAACTATTCCATCCCCAGAATTGAACGAAACATATGAAGCGACAAACACATCCGAAGCCACTGATATAACGACAGAAGCTGTTGAGGCCTTCGGTGATGAAGCATATATGGTTGTTAAGAATGAAGCATTTGATGATGAGGAGAAGTTACATCAAACAATAGTTGTTGGTAACTTACCTCTAAATCTAAAAAGGAATCACAAAAAATCACCAGAAGAACAAGGAATAGCTGGGAAACATGAAAAAGTATTCCAAGATCTACCCATAAAAGTGTCTTCCAATAGGAAAATCAAACGTCCAATAGAAGTCAAGACAGTATCCAACTCTGTCGATATCATATCTTTTCACTATCCACATCACCAACAGATGGAGCTCGAGAAGATGCTTCCCGATCTTTTTAAAATGTGGGACGCAAGAGCTCATCGCTTGAGAAAACCAGACATTCGTCAACATTGTCCATCATTACGTATGCTTTGAGGACAAAGCATCTTAAGAGAGGGGCAATGTTATGAATATTTTATTATTTATTAATTAGGTTTAGTTATCTTAGGTTATTAACTGAAAAGGCATGATCAAAGATCATGCCTCTTCGCCAAGGGACACCTTGAGGCTATTTAAAGCCTAGGCGATCCCTCATTGTAATCATCTCATCTTTCATCATTAATAAAATATATTTATCAAGTTTTACCAGAGTTTTTACACTCCATAATCCACCCACATTCTTTATGCTTCACAATATCATGCATCAAAAGGTTCAATGTGTGCACCAAGCACCCAGACCAAAATATGTGTGGATAAGTACGCTCAATAATTTTACCTGCTCCCTTACAATTTGCTGCATTATCTGTGATCACTTGAACCACTTTGCTAGGACCAACATCTCTGATTGATTGCAATATGAGATCTGCAATGTTTTGGGAAGTTGCACTGACAGAGGAGGAATCATGACATGCAATAAACACTGCACCAGTAGCAGAAACACCAAGAACATTTATCAAATGTTGGTTTTTGATATTTTTCCACCCATCTGATACAATGGATACCCCACTATCTACCCACTCATTTGTAAAACGTGTCAAAGCTGCTTGAACCTTTCCTTTTTCTCTTTCTAATAACATTGTTCTAGCTTTCTCATAGTTGGGGGACTTGTATCCTTTTGGGGCTTCATTGATGCCCTTTACCATTTCATGCCAATAGGGAGAGCGAAGCACATTGAATGGTACACAGCAAGCACAAAGAAATCGGACTATCTTTCCATCCACATCATCCCTCCCAGCAACATTAAGGAAATATGCTATTGTTTTTTTACCTCCAGAACTTGCAGAAACACCATGAGCAGATGAGCTACCAAATTTAGAGGTTGCACTTGATTCAGATTGAGTTTTTTGTTTTTTATTTTTTTGTTGTGCAGCCTCCTCTATTTGGATGTATTTTCTTCTTTGTTTAGCTGAAACCTTGGGGCAAATTGCTATCCCCACAACACCCTGTTTTTCATCATTGTCCATCACCCCACAAAGATGCCTCCTCACACGGGTATATGAACCGCTATATGGTTTTCCTCCATGACAACCATGAGAGCACAAAAACTTGTAGCTTCCACCACCTTTTCCCCCTTCAAGTTTGGTCACATAGTTCCACAAGGGTGTCAATGCAGCTTTCCCATCTTGTGATTCAATGTTTTCATCATCCTCTTCCTCTTCAAAGCCTTCCTCCTCATCATACATTGGGTCATTCATATGGTAACCACTTTCCTCTTCTTCTTCATGTTCCCCTCTTCTATTTCTACTCCCCCTTACCATCATCAAAACCAAGAAGGGAATGATACATAGAACCCAAAGAAACATCATCTTTGAGTATGAATATAGATGGTGGACAACCTGCAAATAAATGTACAAGAAGAAAGAATGGGAAAGTGTAGGAGAGGGAGGAGAGAAAATACAAAAAACAATGACAAAAAAAAATGAGAGAGTTTGGGGTTTGCACTTACCTCTTTAGATCTTGTAGATAGAAGCCCTTCTTTACTCCTCCAAGCTCCTCCTCCTTCACTCCTCCAAGCTTTCTTCAACTCTCTCTTCTCCAAGCTCTCTTCTCCTCTTTTCTCCAAGCTCTCAAAAAACATAAGTGAGCAAATAAGATGAAGAATAGAGCTTATAAGCTTTTCATTTAATCCCTAACCCTAAGCTAACTCACTAACTAACCAAGCTAACATAAAAAATAAAAAAATAAAATAAAAAAAAGCGCATTTTTTAAGTCGCATAACCGGATCCGTACGCCGCGGTACGGAACCGTTCGCGATCCATTCCGGAACCGCGACGGTTCCGTACAGCGATCCGCCGTACGATCCGCGGATCCGCTGTACGGAATCGCGATTCCCTGTGTACGGATCCGAAATGGCAGGAATCGCAAATTTTTTTAGGATCCGCGGTTTCAGGTACGGATCCTGTACGGGACGCGGTTCGGGCCTTGGAGCCGCGAGGGGGGGGGCGTTTCCTGCAACATTGGTCCGGAGGAAGTTTTCCAGTTCCAGAGAGTCAACTACAGGAGGGTCGAGTTTCCTCAGTGAGGCTGCGTATGGACTACGCAGGAAACTTCAAAGGCAGAGTTTGATTTAATTGGAATGAGGGTCCATTCAGTTGCTAGAGGCCGGGAGATTTTTTAGAGGGGCTAGTGAGTTATTCTCAGAGGCTGAGTTGGACTGGACGGCTGATTAGAGCAGCTTCCAGGAAGTGCGTGTGAGGGACTGCACAACATTGCGCAGAGGCTGACAAGGGGTTTCAAAGAAGCCCAGTTTGTGCCAGTTGTGGAGCAGGATCAGTGTCAGGTGAGGCAAGATTTGTCTCACTGATTTTTGTGGCCAATCTATCTTGTAGAGGATTGCAGTTTTGGGCATTCAGTTGTACTCAGAATTTCACTGTTGTATAATAATAAAAACCCTCAGCTGCTGCACTGGTTTTCCCGCATTGGATTTTTCTGGGGACATTTGTCCAAAAATAACAGTCTCATATTTTTGTGTGTGCTAGTATTTCGCAGTTTCCAGCATTTTATTTCTGCAGTGTTTTTATAGTTAAAATTGCAGTTGTGATTTTATTCGTTGTTAGCCATATAAAATAAACAGCTTAATAATTAATTAGTTAGAAGAATAATTTCCAGTTGCTGCAATAGAGTTAAAATTTTCACAGGAAACAGTCAGGATAGTTTCTGAACTTACCTTCGGTCTGAAGTCCAAATAGCATATGCTTTTGTCATCATACTTCTATCCTTGGAAAGGTAATTTTTCAATACTACAACGGAGAGATATAAACCCCTCCATTCTTATCATGGTTTTATTGTATTTTACTGCTTTATTTCTCATGTCAGCACAAAACTTTTTCTTGGGAAATGCATAGTGAGGAAAGCATACATCTGTTAGAGGGTTTTGTATCTTATAATGCAGAGTTTGTCATTGAACTGCCAAAAGAATATGTATTTGTATCTGTATTAGTGGATATGTCATATTTAAACGAATATAAGTGAATTTTTTTGGTCTTTTCTGTCTTGTACTTGTTCAAATTTGAGGTGGATAATTTCCTTTGCAAGAGTTTACTTTTGAGTCGCATGTTCATAGTCAATTATGTACCATGGGCTTATTGTTCAATACCATGCCTACTTAAGTAGAACCATGCTCATGATACTTACCCTGGTATTTCATATGCAGCTAAAATCTAATGTGGTATGTGATATTGATTTTGTCTTAACAATGGTGTTACAGTGTAATATTCTGGAGTTGGCTTCTCAGCCTTCTGAAGTTGCAAACATTTATATCGAGGGCATCTTTTAGGTATATTATCTTCTAGTGCAAGAAAGTTAAATGTTTAGTTACTAACTGAAGTTGTACAAGGCACAACAATTTATTGACAGACTCATTAAAAGTGGGTTGATGTGGCAAAATGCAAACACCTAATGTCAATGCCAAACACAATTGTGATAGAACTGAATCAACCCTGCATGTGACATATCTGAGTGGAAAATTCTTATATCGTATAATTTTGCCACAACTACAACCTAGAGGCATAGATTATGCTAATAGTGTCGAAGTTCTGAATTAGAGGGATAAATTATGATTTTCTGTGCGTCATGATTGTGATTGAAACTCTATGATATATACAATGTACTCATCATGGTATAGACTATAGTGAGCTTTAAATGAAACAAAATGACCATGTTTCTTATATTCTCTTAGATGCCACTTTATGAACAATGGCAGAAATTAGCTAATTTTAAGAAACCAAAAACTGTTTTTAATATGTTTACTGATGATACTACTATATGATGATTTTGAAATGGGGAGGTATGATTCTAAAACACAATCTCTGTACTTGTTAGGTGCATATGTTCTAATATGGCCCGGGGGATACACACGTGAG
This sequence comes from Pinus albicaulis, assembly GCA_034641835.2. Classification (NCBI taxonomy): domain Eukaryota; kingdom Viridiplantae; phylum Streptophyta; class Pinopsida; order Pinales; family Pinaceae; genus Pinus; species Pinus albicaulis. The sequence goes on along the minus strand of CM076575.1, from coordinate 1,754,597,380 downwards.
ATCTTGCTGGAATAGGTGACTTTAGAGATTCTTGAAACTGCCTCCACAAGCTTATTGTTTGGTGGATGCACTGGTATGGCGTCTTGCACACAATCGTCTTTTCCTTGAGAGAAGAGGCAACCTATACAAGTGCTAGCAAAGTGTATAATACATAGGCTATACTTGCAGTGAATGTTATATTTGAATAATGCAAGTGGTTGCAAAAGAGAAGGGAAAAAGATTTGAAGAATGAATAAATTAATATAACATACTTAATGAGCGAATTCTTTTGAGTTTACAAAATAAGAAGTGTGCATGATGGTATTGTGTTTGAGAAGATATGTATGTTTTTCCTTTGATGAAGCTTTTGAGTTAACCATGTCAAACATGCCCTTCTCCATCGTGTGAAAATTAAAAGGCGCTGTAGTTGGGTTATGACAGGGGTATCTGACATTCTCCACACTCAAAAGCACTTCAGCTGAGATGCTATGACTGGGAGTATTTATTCCACGAAATTCACTCAGGGCTTGCACATGTTCACATCTACAAGGAACAACCTGCTTATGTCAACAGGATGAACAACAAGGAGTGAACATGTTTTTGGGGAATTTCAACCTTTGGTGGGTTGGGGGGTATGAAGCACCCTCAGTTTTACCAACAAACGCAAACTCTGTTGACAAGAAAATGTATAGTTCATGAACAAGGCATACCCACTCTTGGTCAATTTATCGGGACTGCAATTTCACCTTTTAGAAAATTGTCTAATGGTTTATGGATGGTGTAATTATTAAAGAAAATTGTTGGTTAGGTAGAAGGTTGTTTATTTGGCAATTATGCAACAGGTTTATCGTAGATCAGATGGGTTTTGATTGAGGCAGTTTTTTCTGAAAATAAGTAAGTTATCCTATTTTTCATGATTCACCATCACTTTACATGTACTATATTTGACACAAACACGTTGCATGCATATCATTATACATCTTTGAAGAGCAAAGACCATGAATGTATCCACTCTTCACAAACGAGTATTAACAAATCCTTTTGGCATGTGACAAAAAACTAGTAATTGGATGGAGAAGTACAACCACATCAGTTGTTCACAATAACCTAATGAACAAAAGCTTCGAGTTCTGTATGAAAATTAACTAATAATTTTGCACGCTCTTTTCTAAAGCTTCCATTAAATCATGCTTGCTTGTGTGTATGTTTTTTGGCTTTTGTTACTGGGGTTTCAATTCTCGTAGAATGTTTATTTGATGTGTGCGCTGTGGTTGTATTGTGACCATAGGCATTTGAAGGCCATAATAATGGGCTTTGACCTTTCTTTATATTCCATAAAGCCTATATTAAATCTTACGTTATATATGCATGTAACGGTTTGTGAGTGGATGAGATTGTATCATTAGTAGTACTGCGTTTTATTTTTTATTCTAGGCTTCCTTTTCCTGGGTATGGACATTAAACTTGGAAAAATTACCAATTCAATTGGATTGGTGGATGCCCCTTTTTCCATGGTTTGGACATTAAACTTGCAAAAATTATTGATTCAATTAGATTGGTGGACGCACCTTCTTGATTTTGGGATTGATATATCCTCGTGTTTATTTTTAGTTGGCAAGTTTACTATGATTTTTTTGAACAATTGATTTCCTTTCGCTTTGTAAGATATTGTGAAAAAAATCTTGACATGGTGCTTTCCTTGTGAATCTTAGTGACTTTGGATTGCAACATGTATGATTGGCATTTTGATTCATAATTTGTTCCTTATATTGACATATTTTATGAGGGCGTGGTTTTAGTGCACTTTGTTGTAACCTCATAAAATGTTATTTTCGTTAATTTTAAAATTATTTATTTATTTTTAAATAATATATTTTTAGTTCATGGTTTAACTTCATTGTAAAACCCCGAGCATTTTTTTACCAAGAAAACTGAGAGTTATGAGTTTTCCAAGTATAGAGCACAAATTTGGGTTCCGTGAAATAATCTTCGATCATTACTTGACTTTGTCTCAAACAGGTTTACTTCCTTCGCATTTCGTGTTTATACCCTTTTTTTTAATGGTTTGTCGGATCAACATTATTCAATAATTGATGGGTTAATTGTAACAATATACGATTTTTTTGGTTGGTTTATATTGTAAAAACTAAATTAATGTATAATTGATCTTGCATTAAACTTGGTTATTTCTTTTTATGTTGTTGGGATTGATTTCTTTTGTTTTCTGACATTTGCTTTTGACTTAACGAGAAATATGTTCACTTTGATAAGTGTTTGAGTGATTCTTTTATGATTACTTATTGCGAATAAAGTTATGTTTTTTTTTTTTAAATAATATTTTCGAATCATTTTTAATAATAATCCATTCTAATCTTAATGAAGTTGAAGCTTTTCGATAATGTCAAAATTGTACATTAAAAATTTAGTTAGACTCTATTTCTCATTATTTCATAAATATAATTTCCTTGCATTGTTTTCTCACTATTTCATAAATTGAATTTCCTTGTAAACTAATAAGCTTGCATTATTTTTTTTAAAGAAAATAATGATACTTTCATTTCATTTTACAAAATCAAATTGTCTTGGTCATTTTATATTTGAAAGATGGGTTATAACATAAGATAGTTATTTTCAACCTCGACACAAAATTAGAAGTGCTTGCATATAGATCACATGTGATTAAACAATTTTGATGGTCAAAGTTTAGCTCATCACATTTTTTTTTCAATAGTGAATTTAGGGTAATTACATGTGTAAAGTAAATTTAAAGTCTATTACAACATGTTCGATGGTGGATTTTGCTGATTGTCTTTAAATAGCGACAACAATGTTACGAATTACACCTTCCAATTGCGAATCTACCAACACTATCTACTTACAACATTGCACGTCAATAGGATTATTTGCAACAAGATTATCCACCTTGTGATATTTTCAAACTAATTTCTACAATTGTTGTGGTGGTCCACACGAAAACACCTAACAACCATGGGCGAAGGAGTTATGCCTATTGTGCTTGATATATGAGAAAAATTTAAATCATAACAATATAGCACAAATGTAATTGATAACAAATATGTTTTGTACTTGTTTTTTCCAATCTATGTGTTGGAATTAATGCTTACATCCTATATTTGAGATGTTGGTTTGCGATGGTTGAGAAATTCTCTCAACCTTTCCTTCTAACTTAGGAATAAGTTAGATCTGAGAAACTCTATATATTAGAGTAATATGAATGTAATCAATGTGTGTGTTAATCACATACACCTTTGTGTGGAATATATCAATGCTTTCAATCATTTTTATCTTGGTATCAAAGCCTATCTAGGCTAACCCCTTATGGGAAAGCTGAGGGGCAGAGAATAAAATTTTGTTGTTATTAGAGTAGGTGATGGCTGTGTGGTAAGGTGTGCTGTCTCACAAGCACTGGATTGGCTGAGTAGACTGCAAATTTACTTGATATCAAGTCGATGCGCTGGCTTGTTTTGAGTCTATTCATTTTTTATAAGTTTCTGCATGTTCTTAGTAATACCCACAGTTTTCAGAGCTTCTTCACCTGCGATGCCCTCCTGAAAAGCCACTGTAGGTTAGTGTGATTGAATTGAGACAAAGAAGGATCTCAAGTTTCAAGATTGAAAGGAGTTTGTTTCACTAGAAGATCATGGCGAACCGGTCAACGCACTAAGTGTTTTGTTGGACGCCACTCGTATTAATTTATCTTTCGAGTTCTCAATCACAACCCTGAACTGAGTGAACCTTGCTCTAGTGGCAGCGTTAACCAATGTGTGTCGTTGGTGGTGAAATTGGAGCATCATTACGAGGGTTGAGAAGAAAGTGTGTCGAAATGTTAGCGGATATCTTCATAGCAAGCACCAAGGGGAATTCCTTTTTTTTTTCATTATAATATTCAACCGTGTCTTTTGCATTTGCGGATCTATGGTAGCCTACGGCCCGTGAAATCATGAAGACCAACAATGTACGCAAATTTGTGTAGTTTTCCTCAGCAAAGGCACAACAGAAGCGTGACCTTAATTTTGGTGGTCGGATATACTCAATCTTGTGACCACTTTTTTTCAGAAATACTTCAATGGTTTAAACCCTGGGAATTTGCGGCACATCTACAACCACAGTTCGAAGTTAGGTCACTGCTATAAGAATGGCCACATTAGATCAAATGGGACGTGATGTTCTGCGCTATGAGAAGTAAATTGTTGGTATGATATAGTAGTGTCGAGTAGTTGAAATATCAGTATTATAATTTGTTTGTAGATTAAGTGAGGGTGAACTTCATAATGAGATAAATAATCAATTAAAGAGATAAATAATCAGTTAAAGGTGTTATTTTGAAAAGATGATTCTAGATACATTCCGTATCTAGACGGCTTCCCTAGATAATTGCTGAGTACAACGGTTAGCACCTATGTATCTCGGTAGATGGGAGCTCGTCCATAGAATGACTAGCAGTTCAATGATGTGTCTGAAGCCACTATTTAAGAGATCGAGTGGATGTAAGGCTTAATATGGATGGTTGTTCAGATAGTATGGCAGTTGTGGATCTAGCGAAGGATCCCTCGTTGAAGACTTGGGAGTGGTCTTCTAATGAGGTTATGCAATGGTTTGGGATGCTGTCCAGTAATTGACTTCGGGAGGTCTTTGATCGAGAGTTCAGGAGCCGAACTCTGGAATCCAACTTGCCGACTACACCTTTACGAGGGTTATGAGGCAATTTGATGGAGCATCTACTGATAAGCTAAGAAATGATTTTGTTTTCAATAAATTTCTGTAATGTAAGCATTAAGAGGGGATGTTGGAATTAATGCTTACATCCTATATTTGAGATGTTGGTTTGTGATGGTTGAGAAATTCTCTCAACCTCTCCTTCTAACTTAGGAATAAGTTGGATCTGAGAAACTCTACATATTAGAGTAATCTGAATGTAATCAGTGTGTATTAATCGCATACACCTTTGTGTGGAATATATGAATGCTTTCAGTCATTTTTATCTCTATGCATGCCTCAAGGAGCAATGACTAACGCAAATCAAGAAACATATTATTTCTATCCTTAAATTTCCAAAAGCAAGATGATGTGCATACCACAATTTTCTGACTCTTTTATTTGTTATGACCATTTATTGATTCCTTTCAGCTTTAATTTCCATATGTTTAAAATCTTTATATTAAAACTTGTCTGATGTTTAGGCCATCGACTTTAATATTTTTTATTGCCAGTGACAAACAAATTTGGCCATAGGCCATTGAGGGAGGGAATGTTGAGAAAATGGTTGTTATTGATGTCAAAGGTTGTTCAACTCACGATGATATTACATGCTTAAAGATTGTCTCGAGACCTTTCCAATGAGGTGTGGCTCGCCTTCTAACTCCTCGGTTGAGGAGATACAATTTTTTCAAGATAAAATTTGAATTTCTTTGGCCCCAGTCAAGTCGACCCTCCCATGGGACATGTTGTTGATGATTGTTCAAGTTTATTAAACTTTAACAACACAACTCCTTGAATCTTGCTAAGTCAATGAGATAATAAGTCAGGGTGCTCAAAATTAACTTCGGTTTTATATATATTTTTGGGGTAAATTTATGTTTTTAGAGTGCAGATTTATATTACAGGTGTTTTTATAGTGAAGATTTATATTACAGGAAAACATAATTTACATAAAAAAGCTAGGAAAATATACACAATAGAAGTACAATATTTACAATGAAGCAATTGATAGACAAAAGACATAAAATAAAGATAATAAAAAAAACAGCTTTAGTTTAAAGCAGCGAGCTTGTCAGATTCTGGGTTTGATAGCCTTGAATTTTGTAGAGCATAAGCTGCAACAATTATAAGAAAGTAAGAGACACTGTTATAAAATGTGTAATAAATGCGGAAATATGAAGAATTACAGAGTTGTAAAATAAAGGTTGATTTTATTATAGATGAAAAAGTACAACAAAAATCTTGAAAGACAGACTTTTACAAAAGGCTTTGACCAATCTCAACACAAAATTATTGCAATGTGACATCAAATCATATACAATAGGTCAGAAAACAAGCAAGGATGAGAGCACATTTGAAATCCTTCATGCAAGTACAAATATGGGTAGCTTGTTCTTTGCAAAAGAATAAGTGTTATCATTCGTTAAAAGTTGACCAGTCCTTTAAACAATAATAAAATAGATTAGAAAGACACAAGATACTTGAAAAATTCCTTGAAAATATTAATTGAATCACCCTAATTTGTCTCCCCGTGGTGAAATGAGATTGTTGTCACCATCAAGATTAACTTCCAAATTTTAAGAAATTAAAATCAATGGACATAATGACAACCAAAACATTTATGGCATATCTCTCCCTCCACATTATTAGATCACATATTCTTTTAAAGGACCCAAAAAAAAAGTTTTAGAAAGTTTCTTTGTTTAAAAGATTGTGTTATATTTTCATTTTCTAATTTGATTGATTAGAAAGTGAGAGAAAGGGATGTTCTAAAGGCATATGACATTTATTTATGAAACTTTTTATGTTGGATCCTAGTAGGTGGGACCCTTCTCTTTAATACATAAATAAGGAAATTTTCTAATCAAATATTTTGCTTGACATAATATCCAACTATAATTATAATAATCTATCACAAAGAGGCATACCATAACCATGTGTAATCACCCAAACATCTGCCACATTAGTAAACTCTCTTTGCATATGATATCAAGATCAAGTCAACATCATTAAAAGTAAACCCTTGTGTCTCCCCAAACACCTTGTTTCTCCATGATATATATATGACATGTGCCATCAAAATGTATAAATAGAGTGTTATATGTTTGATAAAACCCCATATTGTAAATAAAACATCGCAAGTTATCCATATGTGTGTGTGTGTGTCTCATGAAGTGTCCAAATAAAAATTGCAACAATAGCATTGTTCACTAGCATACATGTCAACTAGATAATAACAAAAACCCCATAATATCCATAAGTGCATCAAAATTGTACTGCAAGCAACCATAAATTATTGTCCCTGCTTGTGTGATGGAGCACTCTACGTGTTGCTCTTCTTGGCAAGGGTAGGATGTAATAGAATGTGAAGAGCCATGTGAAGAATCAAAAGAGTGACTTAGGTTGTAGATGGAGGATGTTGATTGGCAGGTGCGAATGGTTGTGGTGCTATTCATGGAGAATGTACAACACGTGAAGCCATTGAATGTAAATGATGAGAGGCATTTGATTCAGGAGGAGGAGGAAATTAAGTGGTAGGCCAACCTTGAAAAGAGCACATAAGTTGTGTAGGAATTGCAGTTTGCCAGCGATCATTGTTAGGGGCAACGAGAAGAGTAGATACATGTGGCGACACAGGTATGTTGATGCTAGGTGCATGATGAACAAGGGGTTGTTGTGGTTGGGCCACAGGATGAGGGGTAGGCCAATTTAAAAGGTTAACAATGCCAATGCAGAGAAATTGCCTTATTTCTTCTTAATCAACATCGAAATGAATTGATCGTCCGGGTCTTCTATACCTCCTTACTCCCAAATTTTGGTCTTTGTTTCCTCTTCCTCTACTTGTGCCTCTATTTATGTTAAAGAAACTCATGCTAGAATAATCATAACAATTAATTTCATAGATAATAAAAGATAAGACATCTTACATTAATAAATCGATTAATTGTTCGAGTTAAAAACAAACAAAATAATGAAATGAGGAGGGGATCGTTGCTTGGCAAGTTGACCTAGTTAGCCAATATATAAAAATATTTAGTTATTTTTGTAAAGAAAATATCGATACATGAACCCGAATTCCTATGTTATATGTGTATTAAAACATAACACTAGAACATAGATTGAACTAATAAGGAGAGAGGCCCATCTTGTGTTTGGAGTGTAAAGGGAAACATAGAACAAAGGAAACAAATATAGAGACAATAATGAAAAGAAACCATTATGTGTATTGGACAAAGAACGTAAGTTCGAGGATGAATATTTTAACGAAAAAATATATCAATCAATCTTTTTTACAAGGAATTGCCTGGTTCAAATCATGAACGGACATCTCAAGGGGAGTTGACAACGTTTTATTTTTGCAGACATAGCATGGAAATTATGAAAATTTGGTTGTAATTATTGAGGGAAAGGGTTTCTTTGTCCCTTTTCAATTTAACTATAATTAATAGAAAACAAAGTGCAAGTGACCAATAACATTCGATCCCAAAGCAACAATGTAAGGAACTCTATTATGGTTATAAAATGATGATATTAGTTTGCGCACTAACAATAATCACATGGTTTTTTGCCTAAGACTAATTATCTCCAAGGCTCCCATGGATTGGTTAGAGTTTGGGGGCCTTGATAGCTAGGGTCGACATGATTAAGAATCTTTTTTTCCCTTTTTTTTTTTAAGAAAAGAAATTAAACCCCTGTAAATAATAAGAGACTAATCATGAAATTAAGTAGTTAGAGAGGGGTAAACATGGAACTAACTCTAAAAATATTCGATGCATGGACTTATTTTTATAATACAACTTAAATACAATAAAAGATTTTTGCATGCATCAAAGTAGAGGGCTTGCCTTTGCAAACTTATTGTAACTTGGTAAATGTCGGGTATTTTGTGCCTGAGGGAAGGCCTCAAGAGCTTAGACCTTGGGTGTGTAGGCGAGTTATCACGAAAAAGTTAAACCAACTACAAGTAGTCAAAACCATTTGAAAGCGATTGGAGTAAAATGAGAAATTCACCATAAAAACCAATAGTAAAGAACAATTTGAAGACTTAACCATAAGACAAAACTTTGAGCTAATGAGTCGAGACCGTGCCAAGCAACATAACCTAAAATGAAAAAGGGCATAAAATGAGAGGATTGACACAGAACAATCACCAAACCCATCAATGGAAGACAACCCATTAAATAAAACATACTTGTGAAATCAATGTGCCTGAGGGCCAAAGGAGCTCGTATGTAACGAAGAACGTGTGAGTTGTTGCTTCTTTGTTCCAAGTCGGTATTGAGCTTTTCTTTGTTTTTTTGTTGTCTCTAGAACAAGTGAATGATACAAATTCAAAGATTTTACCTCGAGGAGCCCATGGAGGGAGAATGAGAATGGAGGAATATTGAGGCAACGACATAATTGAGTCGTAAATGCAGGTGAGTAATTAGGAGAATGGTGAGTTAATGCCACAACAAATCTAGGACATAGGGTGGTATGTCAAGTAGTGAAACATATTAAAACATCATGGCATGTCATTTGGTTGGCATACGTAATCTAATAGGGATGAGCCAATATGGTAGGATCAATGCCAACGGAGACATGACTCTATTGTTTGGAGGGATATGGCACTGTAAAAAGTATTCAATACATAAATTCAAGCCATAGGAAATGTTTTAAACACAAAGTATTATTCACCAAGGCATAATGCACTTTAACCTTGCTCAAACCAATGAGACTTTGACAGAGCTCCACATAACAATCCATCTCATCGTTCATGGTTACAATAAAAAATGAATAGTTTATAGATAAACCTTACAAATTTGGGCATTGCAACAAACCATACGACCTATCTCTGATATTAATACCATTTCCTTAGTTAGGTTGCATATGAACCCAAATAAAACGCTAGTGATCAACTTTCGATGACTATCAATCGTTGTCAATGCAATTGGTAGACAAATCAATCACCATGATTTCAAAATATCAAGCTTAAGCTTTAAAACCTGTTGTATTACGTTGTACCTCCAAATGTACTCGATATATGTATATATTGCAAGCAACACATATGTCATTATATAAACTTTAAGCATATACCATCGTTCAATGCAACTTTTAAAATCATAACGATTTCCCTCATACCCTCCAATAGCACCTACATAGGCTTATCTCTCTCTCTCTATATATATACACCATGTAGTATATTATGCATTCAATGATTGTTCTATGCCCAAACCTCCAATTAGACTGTGTAAATATATGACCTTTAATATTCTATCCAAAATATGTGCCCACTTCATGTATATTTTTATCACATTTTAGTTTGTTTTGAATTTTTTTAAAGAAAATGTTGACAGTTTCAGTGTCAGCATTTTATTTGTAATAAATTGGGAAATCGTTGATAGTGGGATTATCAAGATTTTTATGGTTCGATAATATTTTCTATACAATGCACTGACAATGGGGTTGTCAACATTTCAGGTATAGTTGATAAATAGACTGTCAAAGCCAAAACAAATTTCAAATTTTGATTTTTTGAAATGTGCTGACCACGTTAGCAGCAACAATGATGCGTATTAAACATGCCACATTTAGTTCCAAGGTGGAAGGTATGTGTTGAGTGAATGTTTTATGGCGCCACCAGGTATGCGGTTGTTAATTAATCATTCAAAACCAGGACATGGGTGATTGTTAAATCATTTACCCAACTCATTAAAACTTTTACTCTATTGTTAAAACATTTGCTTGCATGGTTAATTTCATGTTTTTTCTTGTGATTTTGGGTAACTCCTGGTAAAGTTTGCATCCAAGATTGTCGACAAGAATCCAGGATTAATTCAACATTTGTGTGTTTCCGCTAGATTTTACAACAAATGGGAAAAAGTGACAAAGGCAACCGAGTCAAGCCAAAAGCACCCGACCTCCTAGAAATCTATCTTGACATCCAACAACAATTTCAGCGAGTAGGGTGGCAGGACTTTTTACACCGATGCACTGATTACCATGATGTTGTGGCTACAGAATTCGCTCAGGGGTTTGATGGTCACCGAGTGGAGATAGGTGGACTTTATTTTCCAGTTACGGAGGAGTTGATTATAGAGGCCACGATTCTTCCTTCAAATGGAGAAAGGGTGTTCAAGAGTCATGTTCTATCAGGGATCGATGTACTATTTTTCCTTAAGACAAAGTTCAAAGGCAAAAATTGGAAGACATGGGTTTAGTGAGCTTGGTTGGAGGATAAGCGAAATTGGTTGCTGAGGATAACCCAATCCTATCTTACCTGTGAAGGTCAATTCAACCAGGTAAACCTTTACCATTTTCACTTCTTAGCTCATTTAGTTGGTCAAGTCCGAGTGAATGTTTTTTGTATTTACTGGAGAGTTTGAAACACATGGATGCTCATTTTCGAGCCAAGGAAAGTCATTCTCCTCACTTTTTTTTATCATCAAGCCCTAATAAAACTGTTAATTGAGAATCAATTGGCCAAGGCAGGAAGAACTTGGATCCATTTCTTGTTTTGGGGAGGTTTTCAACCTCAACCTCCTAAGGCTAGAAGAGGGAGGAAGAAAGGCACTAAGAAGGGAAATAAAACTCATGTAGGAGCTTCCACTGAGCCAACCCCTAGCACATACATTCCCTCGTCGTCTTCTGGTCTCAAAATCCCTAAATTTTATGTTAGGAAGAGTGCTAGGCTAAAAAAGACAGACCTTGTTTCCAGTGAAAAACTGCCCTCTACTATATGTTCGCCTCATGTTGAGAAACCACCCATGGAATAATCTATTGCAAAAACCCATTCACTAGAAATCATTAAAGGAAAAGAGCTTGAAGTTGAAACCCAAGTTGAACCCCCAGTTGAAGAAGAACCCACAATGTCTGAAATCTTTAAGGGAGGAAAGAGACCTCATACCAGGTCTACCAACAAGCTAAGGTTTAAGATTAAACTGAAAAGCAATCCAGACCTTACTAAAGAGTTGATTGATGTGGAGAGCGTGCCATTGAAGGACCTCATAATAAAAAGAGGAGAAATTGTAGGTCCTAAGAAATCAAAAGCTAAAGCAACCATATAAAAATACCCAATGGAAACTAGGCAAAGTAAGAGGACAAGACTGGAAAAGGTAGATGTTCTCCTAAAGGCAGCTAGCACCCTCAGCTAAGAAGCTAATGGACATTTGAGTTTTTTATTATTCACTATAAAAAGTAAATTTTTACATATAATGTGCCTGTCAACGTTTAATACAAATAAGTGCAGAGGAAAGTTGAGATCTAGGTTCTCAGCTAATTTTGCATAAAGGCATTGAAATTTCCATTGTCAATGCATTTTTGAAAAGGAACAGATTATGGAAAGCGTTGATAGTATGTTTGTCAAAAAAATTATCAACTAAGGTAGCTAAGAACTGATACTGGCGATATCAACAATTACAACAGAAAGCTCGAGAAAAAAGGAGCTCGAACAAAACAACAGTTTTCGAGGGTAACTAGACTTGTTTTGCAGTGAGGGACCTGTTTTGTATAGAGGGACCTATTTTCCAGCGAGGGAGACGTTACGATGATACATCTTTCTCAGCCTCATTTTTAGCATGATTTTGAGCAAGTAGTTTTTATTTTTCAAAGGCGATGTGTTTAAAAGATATTTTTCTGATGCATGTACCTAGAACATTTTCATTACTATTTTGGATTACTGTAATTAAAGTTTAAACTATAATCATGTGATTATTTGTTGTAATGTTTATATAAGCAAGAAATATAGAAGGAAAAAGGGTTGGTGTTTTTTTTGAAACATAACATCCTTGTGTAATATTTGAGCAGATCCTAAATATATACAATTTTTCATGAGCACTTGCAGAAATTATTGTGTCGTAGTTCTATATTCTCTATTTTAAAATGTTCATGTCTGGAAAAATGAATGTGTGAGATTGGGATTCATTTATTCTCTTGTTTCTTTACTTCTGCAACATTAGTAATTGTTGTTTCATTTAACTTTAATACCGATTCATTTTTATTTTCCCTCTCAATTCCTTAATATGTCAAAGGAATTATTGCTACATTGATTTTGTGTTTTTCTCATCAAATTTATAACATCACTTGGTAGGGTTAGACTCTATGCCCAATGGTGTATTTTCCACATATCCCAACCAAATTTTATCATTTCTGAGACAAATATGGCCATAAAACTTAAATTTGTAAACCTACTACTATAGTGACCAAGGGTAGTTGAGTTTAGGGAGAGATCCCTCTCTAGGTTGAAGGGCCAACTTTCAAACTCAAAGAGGTTTGAGGTACCTTATATTTTTTCCCTAACAACCAGGGTTTCTCCAAGAGATAACATATATAATGGTCAATATCATTATATGATCAAAGAGATCCTTTCTACCTTAAGATGCCACACACACTCATATAATTGATGTATTTTAAAACCGAGATAATTTCAAGCCATCAACCATGATTGATATTGATATTAATTCCTTTTAGCAGAGATTTTTCTTGAGAGGTCCCACCTACTAGGTCAGTTTTATTGAATTTTTTGGTGTCATTAGGGGAGGGTTAGTTTAAACTTGACTGCAATGGTTTGCAGAATTTAATTAATACCGACAAGTGTTAACATTTGTGACTTCACATTGAGACTTGTTGGAAGCAATTCAGAACACAACATCTATGGTTGAAACAAACATGATTTCAACTGTAGAAAAGTAGGATGCAAGTTGTCATGGTGGTAGGAAGCATGGGAAGAAATAAGTGGGAAAAAGAAGATACCTTGAGGTGGGTTATGTAGATAACAATAAGGTTTGAACATGAACAAAGTGACCCATTTGAGGATCACAAGTTTCTTGCTTCTACAAAAGGTTATTGTTGTAGAAGGTTGATGATATCAGCTTATAGATTTTAGAGAAACACCAACCTTAAGATAATATGATTGCAGAAGGATTAAATACTAATAATTCATTGCTATTGTATTACAAAAGGCAGTAGTGATAAGTAGTGGTAAAATATGTCACAGTCAAAGGGAAAAACACAAATATCAGAAAAAATAAATGCTAACAAAAGAAAACAAAAGGAAAGAACTATAATACATCAAATGAAAAGAAAAGGTATGTACAAAATTTTTAGAGAGATGATGGTTTATCCAATGTCTGCTTCCACAAATGGCTTCAAATGAGAGCCATTAGTGATACATAGTAGAACATAGTCATTTTGGTCTTCAAGCAAGTAAGTGTTTGGTCTAACAACAAAAAAAAATTCAAAAGGGTTGATCCACAACTTTTGGAACTTGTGATGTTTAACTTTTTTAGAATGAGTTGAGTCCCAGAGGAGGACTTTTTAATCAACAGTGAAGTTGACATTCTTTAACCTTTTATCAAAATATTTCTTTATCATTTTCATTATGCGTTGGAGATTTTCCAAAGAGTGACTTCATTGTTCTTCAAGAGCCAACAATGCTAAAACTATCTGTGGAACATTACTTGGGGTAAGCCCCCAACTTTCACATTGAGGTAGAGAGACAAAAGTTCCAATTCAAAAGGTAATATGGCATCTTTCCCATAGACAAGTTGGAAGAGTGAAGCACCAATACTAGATTTCACAATAGTGTGATTTTCACATAATGTGAATTTTAACAAAGTATGCCAAGTGCAGGGCTTGCCATTAATGACCTTTTTCCAAGATACAAATTGGATTTTTATTAGTGGACTCAACTAGTCCATTACCTTATGGGTAATAAGTGGAGGATATTGAATATTTGATATTGTGTTGATTACAAAACTGAATGAAATGTGTAGATATAAATGTGGGATCATTATTTGAAAGTAATTCCAAAGGAAACTTAAAGTGTGAAAACAAATTTTTTCCTAGGAATTCAATGATGTGCTCATCACAAACATTCTTTAAAGGAACAAATTCAACCCACTTAGTAAAATAATCAGTGGTGGTAAGTATTAAATTATGACCAACTGATGGAGGGTTAATAGGTCAAATAAAGTCCAGACCCCATTTGGAAAATGGAAATTTAGTTATAACTAGGCAAAGGGACATATCATTGAAATTTTCTCTCTGAGATGCCTGCTCGCATTCTTTACAGCTTTGTATATACTTATAATAGTCTGGAAATTTTTTAGTCCAATCAAAACCAGACCTTAAGATTTTGTGTGCAATAGACTTTGCTGCAAAGTGACAACCAATGTGGAAACCTTCAAATGTAGAACCATGAGAGGTTGTTAAAAGTTTAGTTGTAGATTGTTCATCAACACAACGTAACAGTAAGCCATCATATGACCTACATTAAATTATAGTGTTCAATATCAAATTCTTAGAAGACTCTAAACATAATCGTATGTGTTGAAACTTGTCCAAGTATTATGGACATGATGGTATAAAACATCAATTAGTTGTTCATTAATCATAAATAAGGTAGAAAATGATTCATCATCATCACTTGGATTACTTGGCTCTAGATGTTGTGCTAAGTGTAAATCCAAGTTGTGTCCCTTTATAGTTTTTGAAGTAGTGATTTTTAAATCACGCTCTTGGATCTTGGCGAGCCAATGTGAAATTTTACCTGAAAGCAGAGTTTGGGATAACAAAAACTTGATGGAAAGTAAAGGGAATCTTTACCTCCGTGCACTTTCCCAAGGTATGGTGTCTAAATTTATCGTGTTGAAATTGCAGCAATAAATTCTCAATTTGATTTTTTCTTGATTAAATTGAGAAAATTCGAATTTCCACATTAGAAAACAACTTGGATGTAGTTAAATTGTGTGACATGGCTTGTGTCACCCAATTTACTTAGTAAATTCGAGTTGGAGGAGTTAGAGTTCAGTTAAGCATATTTGATTGCTAATTTATAATAATCAAAGACAATTATCTCAGGTTGTTTTCAGTTAAACTAGTTCCAACTTTTGGATGAACTAGTGGAGGGTCATTTAAGTAGTGTGACTTTAGTCAAATTCATTGCTCATCTTGTTAACTGATCAATCTGCCCAAAATAGAGTGCATGTAGAGAATTCTATTTCCTCGAACTTGGTGGAGATTCCAAGGCAATTTAACATCAATTGTAGACTAGTCTTGAGGGTACAAGTGTTGCATGCAATCACATGATCAACCTAAGGAATTGTGAAATCCATTTTGGAGAAATTCCTAAATAATAGGGGCCTAATTTCTCGAGGAAAAATGCAATGAAATAGGAGATAAAGCAGAGGAAAAATTTGACTAAGTCTAGGTCAAATCTTCTAAGTGAACAGAGAGATAGGTTATGCACTTGCAGGTTGTAGGAAGAAAGATGTAGCCAAGGCGAGGAGAATAATATTGGAGGGAGTATGGGATCACATTGTATCAAATCTCAATGGAAAAGAAACTTCGTTCACAATTTGGAAATCACTGACAGAATTGTTCGAGAATAATAGTGACCACATGAAGCTGGTGCTCAATGATAAACTTTGAAGTTTCAAGATGTAGAAGAATGAAACTATTCTGTAATATCTGAGCAAGTTCACATAATGTCGTGATGAACTTGGCAGGGTTGGTGGAAATGTTCCTGAAGAAGACTTGGTAATCCTAGCCCTTCTAGGCCTTCCCAAGAGCTAGCATAGCTATCAAAATTCGATGAACGAGAGGGAGAAACTACCGAATTGGGAGCACTTATGGTTTGATTTAGTACAAAAGGAAATAAGGTCGAATACTAGTGATGGGAATTCATCCAAGGGCGATGATGAAGACAAAATTTCATTAGGTGGAAAGGAAAATAAGGGAGAAGGGAATAAATATAAATCTAAACCAGAATCCAGTCAAGGGGGCAAGAAGAAAGATTTGTCCAAAATTAAATGCTTCCATTATCATGAATTTGGGCACTATGCCACGAAGTGTCCACAAAAAATGGCAAGTGAGAAGACCTTAGGAAGAGGAGTAGGTGAAGCCTTGGATTCACAGTTCAAGCTTGAATTTACCCTTATTGCATGCATGTCCAAAACAGTGATGGGGAGTGTGTGGTAATTGGAATCAGGTGCATCGTTCCACATGACAGGGTGTAGAGACTTTTTAGTGACCTGGAAGAAAAATATTTGCGGATGCACATTGAGATGGGGGATGGCAGAATGTATAGTGCAACCAGGGTTGGTATAGTCACCTTTTAGAGGGAGTTGATCTCCCCCCTCATGCTTAAGGACTTCATGTTCGTTCCAGGCCTAAAGAAAAATATCATCTTTGTTGCTGTTTTGGAAGACCGTGCTTATGATTTGATCTTCAACAAAGGAAAGGCATTCCTGAGACACATAACCACGAGACAGTTGAAGCTGATCATGGTTCACGTGAATAAGCTACATACGTTAGATGTGGAATACTTTGTTGCATTAACCACTAAGGTGGAGAAGGCGTAGAGGCGCGATGTCGATGATCTTTGGCACAAAATATTTGGCCATTTTCATGATGGCACCTTGAATATTATGCAGCATATAACCACATGCCTCCCCAAAGGATCACTTGAGAAACATGATGTACTTTGGGGAAGTACACAAAATCTACATTCCATGATCAGGGAAGCAAAACACATGAATTCCTAGAAAGGACCCACTTTCATGTTTGTGGACCTTTCTCGATAGCCTCCACTTCCAGACACATATATTTTTTCATTTTTATGGTTGACTTCTCACATAAGTGTTGGATCTTCTTCATGCGGAAGAAAGATGATACATTCTCCAATTTCATAGAATTCAAAGCATGGGTTGAGAAGTAAACTGACAAGAAGGTGAATGCTCTTAGAAGCGATAATGGAGGTGAGAACGTGCCAAATGAATTTAAAAATTTATGTGCAAAAGAAGGAATTCGATGAGAGTTGACAACACCCCACAACCCACAGTAGAATGGGGTGGCTAAGAGAAATAATCGGAGCATTGTGGTAGTAGCGAGGGCGATGTTGTATGACCAAGGCTTACCTTTGCATTTGTGGTTAAGGCATGCAACACAATAGTATATTTGCAGAACCAGAGTCCTCATCGAATTCTTAGCATGATTGCACCGAAGGACGTTTTCTTAGGGAGAAAGTCAGATGTGTCACACTTCAAGATTTTTGGAGCCTCTGTCTACTACCATGTATCCAAAGAATTAAGGAAGAAGCTTGAGTCGATAGTAGAATTGGGGCTATTTGTGGGTTACATAGAAACTCCTCAAAACTACTATGTGTACTTTCCTTCTCTCAAAATGACAGTTGTGTGAAGGGGCGTAAAATTTGATGAGGATAAAGTGATGTGGTGCTCTCTTGAGAGGGAACTTCATATCCCACCAGAGGAGGAGATTTTAGATCCAAAGGAGGAGCCTCAGGAAGTTGTGGAGTAGCCACAAATTGTGGAGCAGAGAGTGTATACCACCACTCAAGCAGAACCATCCATAGAAGGTAGGAAAAGAACCAGGGAAGTTGTGATACTTGTGCAGGATGCGAGGGAGAATGTGGGTGCTCCAAATTTGCATAGGTAGAGAAGGTCACCAAATCAGTACATTGGCTACATGGATCTACTGACTAAGCTTGTAGACTGATTGAGCCATCACATTTTGAGGAAGCAGTAGAGAAACATGTGTGGGTTGATGCAATGGTGGAGGAATACAAATCCATTATAAATAACGATGTTTGGGAAGTGGTCCCAAGACCAATAGATAAATTGGTTGTGGGTTTGTGATGGATCTTAAAAGTAAAGCAGGGAACCAATGGAAGAATAGAAAAGTACAAGGTCATTTTTTTGGACAAAGGGTACTCTCAAGTTGAAGGTATTGACTTTGAGGAGACCTTTTTTCCTGTAGCAATGTACTCATCTATTAGATCAATTCTTGCTCTGGCTATGTAGAAGGGGTGGAAGATTCACTGCATGGATGTTAAAACAACATTCCTCAATGGAGTTTTTGAGGAGGAGGTGTAGATCGAGCAACCAAAAGGCTTTGAGACTTTTGATCAAGAGCCTCATGTGTGCAGACTCAAGAGAGAATTGTATAGTCTCAATCAAGCACCTCATTCTTGGTACACTAGGAATGATAGCTATATCACCGGTTTGGGACACAAAAAGTGAAGTAGATGCAAACCTGTATCATATCTTCGTAGAAGGTAAATTTTTTATTAGTGTCTTATATGTTGATGACTTGATTTTAACTATTGATGAAAAAATGATCATATCTTGCAAGGAGGACCTTGCAAGAGAATGTGAAATGAAGGACATTGGTCTCATGCACTACTTCCTTGGCTTGGATGTTATGCAACCAGCTCACAAAATATAAGAAAAGTTAGATCAATGACTTAGAAATCAACCTCTTCGAGAGGGAAACCTCCTTTACATTACATAAATGAAAAATTCTCGGATGATACAAATGACAAAAAATACTTTATATATATAGGAGTCTAAAGCGTCACAATATAGTTAGAGCCTACATAACAATAATAATGTAAGGGCACAACAATAACAATAGTTTGCTTCAATAGGGCACAATAATAACAATATGGGGACTACATGTGCACAATAATAACAATAAGGAGGCTACAATAACAATAAATATAAGAGGCTACACTTGTATTACAGGGACCTAACATTCCCCTCTCCTTCAAAAAAGTGTTGTCCTCAATGCTTGAGTAGTTCTGGATGCTTTTGTATAAATTCCCATCCTCTCAAGTGGAATCTTCAGCAGGTAAGTTCTTTCACTTGATGAGATACTCTGAAATTGGTTGATTTCGTATCTGTCGAGTTCTTGTTTCCGTGACTGCTTAAGGTTCTAATATCATTTTTCCTTCCTTGTCAAGTTCTGGAAATATTGTTTGAACTAGGAGTTTGTCACCTATAACCTTATTTAAGCATGAAACATGGAAAACTGGGTGCACATGGGAAGATGCCTGAAGCTCCATTGAATCAAGTTCCCAAAGGCGAAACTCATGTTGGATGTTATCCTTTAAATTCCCTATGAAGACATCAATCATATGCTTCTATGGAATATCATTTAACCCTTACATTCAATTTATCAAAGTCCTCAATGTGTTCCACCATTGAACCCTTTTATATCCTCATAATGTGTTACTTTTTGTATCCTCATAATGTGTTATCATTTCCTCTGTAAAAATTGACCAAGTGACAAGTTTTTTACGAGAACAAAGCCATCAATACCATACAAACTGATTGGGTTATAAATATAAAGTTTGAATGTGTATATTTTGTGTGTTTTTCACATTATGGAGATCAAAATATTGCTCCATATGTAGTATCCATGTTACCAGATCCTTGCCATCAAAATTCCTCATATCGATCTTTGGAATGTGGTGGGTCTTAAATCCAACATTAAAGTCTATGAAATAATAATTAAAATTTCTTTTGTTCTCATCATGAGTTTCATCTACTACCTTTTCACCATTAGGAATCATTTCTTGTAGCAACTTTGTGAAACCTTCCTTCAAACCTTCCATGTTTGATTTTAAACCATTCTTCATGTCTTCCATGTTTCCTTTCAATTTTTCTTCTATACCATTGATCTTAACTTCCACGTCATTCTTCAAACCATCTATGTATTTCTTCAAACCATCCATCTTAGCTTCCATTTCATTTTTGGTTACTCTTTGCGAGAGTGAAATTTGTTGCACTTGGTCTCGTAATTTTGATATATCATGTTTCACTTATTCCTCTTCATGCATCATGGTAGAGATTTATGAGGGCTCAATGGGTGTGGAATTATTTTTAGGAGGCGTTTTAAAACCCAATATCGATATCAATGCTTCAATATGCCCTTAGAATCACTTCAAAATGATTTTTCAAACAAAAACTATGCAATTTAAAAAAAAATACACACCCTTTTCTTGCTTTTGAGGAGCTCAATAATGAACCTGATGTATCTCTGTTATTTTGGATCCCCAATATTTTAACTTGGGTTTTTTAGTAGCCCTTTGATTTTTCTTGCAATGCCACATGTTAGACCTAATTTTGATTCTTCAAGGTACAATTATGTATGGTCTCCCACAATGACCTAATCATGGAATGGTTCAGTAGATCGAACTTGTATTATAGGGACCTAACATTGGAATTATGGCAAGGCAATGGGGATATGTTTGTCTCTCAAGGAAAGTATGCAAATTAGATACTACGTAGGTTCCACATGGAGAGTTGCAAACCTATGGAGACACCTCTAGCGACCAACTAGAGGAAGGATGATTCCACTTAAGGTGAGGAAGTGGATGCTACCATTTATCGACAAATAGTGGGTTCAGTGATGTACCTTGTAAACACACGGCGATATATTTGTTATTTAGTAAACTAGCTGAGCCAAGCTATGGTTAGACCAACCAAATTATTTTGAAAGGTTGCTAAGAATGTTCTACGATACCTCAAAGGTACTACCTAGTTTGGACTATGGTACATATGAACAAAGGGAGTGAATATGTGTGGCTTAACAGATTCAAATTTGGTGGGGATTCCATCGGATTGAAAGATTACATCAAGTGGAATTTTCAGTGCTGGGTCTTCAGTGGTTTCCTAGTACAGTAAGAAGAAAATATATGTGGTGCTGAACACGGTAGAAGAAGAATAAATGAGTGCAAGTCAAGAAACATGTGAGGCGATTTAGATGAGAAAGGTACTTGTTGGATTGTTTGGTTAGATAATGGATGTAATTGTGATATTCTTTGATAATAAAAGTTGCATTAAGCTCTATGAGAATCATGTTTTTCACGATCGATCTAAGCATATAGATATCTAGTACCACCGTTTGTGGGACCATGTGCAGAGGCAAATAATGTTGTTGTGATACATTCAGACAGAGGAAAACGATTCTGAAATTTTGACAAAGGCCTTATCAAGAGGTAAGTTCGAGTTCCACAGGTGCAAGATAGGGGTGGTTGATAATCTGTTTCTTACTGAGAGGGAGTGTTGAAAAATGCAGCTAGAAATTATCAATTTGATTTTGCCTTGATTAAATTGAGAAAAATCAAATTTCCACATCAGCGGACAACTTGGATGAAATTAACTTGTGTGACATAGCTTGTGTCACCCATTTTACTTAGTAAATTCGATTTGGAGGAGTTAGAGTTCAGTTAATCATGTTTGATTGCTAATTTGTAGCAATCAAGGTGAGTTATCTCAGGGTGTTTTTAGTTAAACTAGTTCCAAATTTTGGAGAAACTAATGGAAGGTAAGTTAAGCAATGGGACTCAGTGATCATCCAGATAATTGATCAATCAGCCAGAAATAGTTAGTTCATGCATCGAATTAGAGTTCCCCAGACTTGGTGGAGATTCCAAGGCAGTGTAACATCAATTGTAGACTAGTTTTGAGTGTACAGGTGTTGCATGTAGTCAGATGATCAACCAAAAGAATTGTGCAATCCATTTTGGATAAATTCCTAAATAATAGGTGCATAATTTATCAAGGAACAACATAAGGAAATAAGAGCTCAAGTAGAGAAAAAATTTGACTAATTCTAGGTCAGAGCTTCTTGATGAGAAGAGAGATAGGTTATGCATTTGCAAGTTATGCTCAGTTGAGAAACGCGATTTTAATACAGCTCTATTCATCATATTAATGCAAGCAAGAATTGGGGGTTTTAGCAGATTGGTTTCCCAGGGAAAAATACTTGTTTCATGTGTGTTATTTCTTAGTGACTGTATGAAATTTTTGTTCTAGATTGTAAATTAATTTCCACAGAGTAGTAGAGTAGGTTTGTGTCTTGTGATTTTGATTAAAATTTCATGAGAAGCTACAAATCTACATCATAATTTCTACATATCAATTTCTTTAACAAGGGAAAAAGTATGATTTTCAATCAAGGAAGATTTAAACTCTTCATCTGATAATATTTGACTCATGAAAACAATCAAATGCTCCTTTCCTTGATCATATTTCTGCGTAAGTATTCCAAAGATGGCTTCCTTAGTTGTGTTAGTGTAGATAATGAAGTTTGGAAAAACTCGGTTTACATAAGATAGGTGCAGAAGCGATTGCTTATTTTCTAGTGATAAAATATTGTTACGCAAAATCATCCCATTTAAATTTGTAATCTTTATTTGTCACATTATGGATTGGTTTTATGATTTTAGCAAAATCATTTATGGAAGTTCGAAAGAAATTGATCTTACCCACAAGGGATTGAATTTATTTTTTAGAATTTGGGGGTGGAAGATTCTTGATTGCAATGAATTGATTAGGATCAATAATAATACATCCTTTTGAAATGATAGGTCTCAATAATTTACCAACTTTAACACCAAATACTGATTTTTTGCGATTGAGTGAAATAACAAATCTACACCAAAGGAGAACACACTTAAGATGATTGAAATGATTTGTTTGACACTTATAATAGACAACCATATCATCAAGTTATATCTGGATGGCATTCCCAATGATATCATCAAAGGCCAACTACATGGATCTTTGAAAGGTAGCACTTGCATTGATCAAGCCAAAAGGCATGCATTCATATGAAAAGGTTCCCCGCCAAGTGGTAAAAGTGGTGTTCCTCTAATGTCATCTTTCTTCAATCATATCTAGTTGTAACCAGTGAAGTTATCCCAAAGTGACATCATATGGGATCCTGCAACTTACTGCAGAATCTGATCCATGTTAGGTAGGGGGGAATTGTCCTTTACACTGGCTTTATTCAGAGATCAGTAACCAACGCACAAACGAATATCCCAAATTTTATTCCTCACTGGGACTAGATTCACTACCCATTCTAAATATTTAATAGGAAAAGCTATGTTAGCATTAAGCATGTTCTATATTTCTTTCTAGATGGTAGCTTCAAGTGCAGGATTAACAGGTCATTTTCTTTACCTTATGGGCTTGGCATCGTATTTAATTTGAATAACATGTTGTATGATTCTAGGATCAAAACTACAAAGATCCTCATACGACTAAGCGAAGACATAAAAAAATTCCTTCAAAACAGAAACAGACCATTGTTTTTCTTGGTCGGTACATTGAGCCCCAATTTGTAAAATCTTGGGATCATTGGGGTCCTAGTGTCAACTGAGATAGTTTTTCCAATTTTCCTTTTCGATTCTTCTCTATGGTTATTCTTCGATGAAGGGACACCACTAGGAGAAAGGGAACTTTCCAATGGGGTTAATGTAACTGCCCTAGTGAAAATTCCATATAAGAAAAGTTAATAAAGGAAAAATAATAGCCATGGTTAATGGGACACTTATTCCAAGCTAAATTTTTGGAAAAACATCTTGGTGGGTATTAATTTGGATTATTATGGCTAAGGAAATTTGCAAAGGCAAAGGCAAAGGCTTTGGAAAGGAAAAATGGAATTTTTGGCACATTTATTTATGAAAATAATGGAGATTAGGAGAAAAGGGAGATGAAAGGTCACATGCTGCATGTGAGGAGGAAAATGGAGGAAAATAATGGAAAATGAAGAAAATAGACGTCTCATTGATAAAAAGGATTCTCAGGATCATTTGGAAAGCTTTTGGCTCAAGGTTTTGCTGGTTAAATATTTTTTCAGTGCATTTTTGGAGCTCTCTCATTATTCTCTCTCTCTCACACGCACTCTTGGACACTTGGCATCTTGGAGCACGTTGGAATTGGAGCAAGAAAGACAAGAAAGCAAGAAGGAGGAACCAAGCAAGGAGGAGAATGAATCAAGTGGCTACAACATGATTCTGTTAGGATATTCCGACACATAGGAAATAGTTAAGTATAACTTGGTCTAGCGTATAGTTAGGTAAAGTGTGTTTCTTTACTATATACTTTTGTAACTTATAATCCTACGGTCACAATACGCAGTGATCCTACGGTTTATTCTCTCATCGGTATTTACTGACACTTGATCCATGGCTTAACACCTGATTGGTCCATAATCTCTATTTAAAGAACATGGAGGGTCATTTGTTCGGTGACCGTTTATGAGAGAATCTTAAGTAAATTTTCTCTCTATATTAATAAATTTCCTGAAGTGGCCGTGTTGGCTCAGGCCGTGGACTGTTTCCCTCTTTGAGGGTTTTAATCTTGTCAAATACTGGTGTACGGATCTATGATTTGTTTGTGAGCAGCGACCTTTAGTGTTTGATCTAAGGAACTTACCTTGTAAATTCCTACATGGTATTAGAGCTGTTTTGATGGGCCACATTCGTTGTTGATCCAAATCCGAAGTCGACTTGATTGCATGCGACCGTCGTTTTCCAAATCTACTATTTCTGACCACTTTCGTACCGGGAGAACTGCTCTGTTATGTCCGGAGTATCTGTTACGGTGAGGAACCCCTTTCATTTCATGCGAAAAGGTTTCTGGTTGCCAAGCTATATCATTTTAGATCTGGAGGTATAAAGTTTTGTTTTGCAGTTATATTTAACTATCCCTCTGTTTATTTCAGTTTATAGTCATTTTTTTGTATTATTGGATCTACACCCTCTTCTCTGTGTATGTTCTTTGCTCTACGTTGTGTGTAACCTGGTAAACCAAAAACAGAAAGACGAGATTTTTCTCCTATCTATGCTCTTTCCCTGCAACTTTGTGTGATCTCAGGAAATAAAAAATAATGAGAAAAATATATAGTTGCTGGATGAACTAACTAGAAATCTAAGAGCAAGCCAGAAGGGTTGTATTTTTATTTATTTATTTATTTTTTATTGCGGAAAAAAAGCTCGCACCCAAAAAAAACCCCTTCCTCCTTTCCAACAATTACAAAATCCTTTTACTAGCGCACTTGGTGTAAAGTTACTTTATGAGAATAGAGGTCTTGGCTTCAAGTCTCTTTGTGAAATTACTTTTTCTAAAAATATTTTTGTCAAGTTACTTTAAAATTTTTTTTTTTTGTTAAATTACTTTTTCTAAAAAAAAAATTGTCAATTTTTTTTAAAAGACACATGTACCTTACGTTGTAAAGTTACTTTATGTAATATTGTTTCTCACCCATTATAAAAAATGAGTCACTTACAGTCTAAAGTCACTTTATCCTTTATTGAAGTTACAATTTACCTGGTCATTAGTTCATAAAGTAACATTGTAAAAGTGACTCTCACGTATTTATAAACGTGGGTCACATAAAGCATTAAAAAAAAAGAAGTGAGCTTATTATATTAAGTTTGGAAATGGGGGGAATTTAAAAAAAAAAGTACAATTTCATCATCAAATTTCAACCTATCATGTAACTACTTGGCATCTACTTCAACATTTCTTCAAAAAGGCATAACTTTCTCATCCAGAAGTCATTTTCAGAGCCGTTTCTTTTTAACCGACCTATCTTTTCGAGATCTTTCCATTTGAGAAGTTAGTTTCAACCTTTACAACTTCAATTTTTAAAAATGGAAAGTGCATGCCTGGTTATTCTTAACAACATCAATTATTTCTAATGGCTATCCTACATGGTAGACTTACTTAGAAATAAAGGGATTTTTAGAATAGCCTCAGGACTATAATCTAAACCTATCGATGAAGATAAATAGGCTAAATGGGAGAAGAAAAAATATCAAGCACGAGGGTTGATAGGAATTTCCATTGCTCAAGATCTTAGATTTCATATCCAAGAGGTTGACTCCACTTATGAAGCTATGAAAAAACTAAATATTATTTTTTGCATTCAAAATGAAATCAGAGCCCACCAGCTTGAAAATGTGTTGCTTACTTTGGATCCCAATAATTTCTCCTCTATTGAAGATTTTTTGTCCAAATTCAAGACCCTTATATTTCTTTTAGAAGGTTGCAAGGTAAAAAAGGAAGATGGTAGTCTTATCTATTCCATTCTTTCTAAGTTAGGCCCTGCATACTATGTATTTGATTCCACGTTCCATTTCACTAGAGAAGCCCTCATTTCTGAAGGAATAACCTACAGGTCCCCCTCTTTTGATGTCTTTTACGATTCTTTGATAAGAGAACAAAAAAAACTCTTACACCTTGGTCTTATTAATACTTGAAACTCTTCTAAGAAAGCCTTAGCAGCCCAACAACAACCATATCCAAATAATCCGAAGAAGCAACATCCTAAAAAGAATGGTCTTAAACCAAACAAGTGTCTTAAGCAATCTCAACCACAAACTGAGAAGAAAAAAAAATCACTCAAAAAACTGATAAGGAAAGTAAAAACACATGGAAGAAGATAGATAGACATTGCAACTTTTGTAATCATGATGGCGACATAGAGTCAAATTTTTTTAAGAATATGGAAGCCTTGGAAGCAACAATGAAGAAGCACAACATCCATTTGGAGAACTCTTCAACTTCATCTTTAGGAATGACACTTTTTGCATGTGGTTTTGAAGCATCAAGATTTGGTTATGCATTGAATGTATATTCTTCTTCTCATTCTCATGAGTGGCTCATTGATTTTGGAGCCTCTTACCACATGGCCAAAAATAAAGCCATGTTTTCTTCTTTAAATGATTGTAACACCAAAAATATTTATGTTGGTGATGATATATCTCTTAGTGTTGTAGGTTCTGGAGCCATTCATCTAGATAATGGTCAGTTTAATGATGTATTATGTGTTACTAACTTGTCCTGCAACCTTCTATCTTTTTATTAGATAACTCATTCAGTTGAAGGGAAAACCGTAGAATTCTCACCTCATGATGTTGTAATTAAGGACCTAAGAGATCCTAAACATATTTTAGCTATTAGCATTGCTGATGATTCCACAAGGTTGTATAAGTTTGACAACTTTGGGTCATCATGTCTTCCCTTCATTTTTGTTGCTCATAATGATGAATTAAACAAACTTTGGCATGAGCGATTTGGTCACTTAAACTATCGCTCTCTTCAAAGTCTATGTAAAGAAAATATGGTGAGATGTCTTCCTATGGTATCTTACCGAGATGGTGTTTGTTCCAATTGTGTACTCGGAAAACGTCATCGTGATAGTTTTAAAAAACGTGCCTCTTGGCATGCTTCAGCCTCTTTGCAGCTTGTGCACAGTGATTTATGTGGTCCATTTCCAGTTATTTTTTTCTCTGGCTACAAGTACTTAACTTTCATTGATTATTTTTCCAGATGCACTTGGTTAGACTTATTAAAACTCAAGAATGAATTTTTTAACATGTTCTTTCCCTTTAAGGCCTTAATTGAGAAATAATTTGGACTTCAAATTCTTAAGTTAAGATCTAACAATGGAGAAGAATATTTTAACAACAAATTTATCAACTTTTGCACTGAGCATGGCATTCAATTGCAACATATTGTTTCGTATACTCCATAAAAGAATGGTGTAGCTGAAAGGGAGAATCACACTCTAAAATAAATGGCTAATTGTATGCTTCAATCTAAAGGACTTGGTCTTAATTTTTAGGCAAAAGCAATTAATTATGAAAATTACACATTAAATCGCACTCCTACTAAGGTTTAAGGAATATCACTCCAGAAGAAGCCTGGAGCTCAATCAAACCAGATGTAAGTCACTTTTGTGTTTTTGGAAGTGAAGCTTGGGCCCATATTCCAGATGGGAAACATAAAGCTTTAGAACCTAAGAGTGAAAAAAATCATTTTTTTAGATATTCTGAAGATGTCAAAGGATATATACTTCTTCAACCCAAATCCAAAAATGTAATCATTAGAAGAGATGTAAAATTTGATGAAAATATATCGGCTTGCGAACCTAGTTCGGCGGGTGTGCCACCTTTGGCCTGCGAGCCTGATTCGACATATGTGCCACCTCTCTCTATCTCTTCTACATCCGACATCATTCCTTATACTTCAGATGATGACATCAAGGATGAAAATCCTACTCCACCTCCTTAGGATCTTTCTTCAGCTCCACAACTTCTAAAATGTGTCCGCTTTACTCGGGATGCAGTAGGTTCTCTTACAGGTGACCCTACAGATCAACGTCGTACACGTTCTCAGTTCAACAAAGCCTCTTCATTATTGGCTCAAGTTCCAGAAAATATTGATCCAGACACCTTTGAAGAAGCTTTAGGTCATCCAGATTGGGATGCAACTATGAACGTAGAATATCGTTCCTTATTGGCAAACGATACTTGGGATCATGTTCCTCTTCCAAAGGGAAGAAAACTTGTTAGATGCAAATGGTTTTATAGAACAAAGTTTGGACCAGATGGGATAACCATAAATCTCTTCTTGTTGCTAAAGGATTTTCACAAGCTGAAGGCATTGACTATGTTGTCACTCCTAGAGACAGCCTAGAGTTGTGATAGACCAGTGCCTAGGACATCTTAGCATAGCAAGGAGCGTATAATATAATGTATGAAGTTGTCAACTTCAACTCACCTGCTATCTCTTGTAAACAGGGAAATAAACTAGAATGGGACCAAACTCTCAGAAAATGACATAGGAAAAGAGATACTGCAAAGGCAAGATGTAGAACTCTAATACAAAAGCAACAGACAATTCAGAGACAGTTTACTGCAAAGTGGGCCATTTCAAGTAATATGTCACAGAAATCAATTATCAGAAGGTGTATGTAGTGAAAGAAATATTGAGAAGATATTAGTTAACATTGAGCTGATACCTAGATATACAATACCACCATGCATGGGCTTACTAATCTAAGAATCCATACATGACAATAGCATTTTAAAAGCACCCTCCCAAAGAAACTAATATAGCAGAAATACAATTTAGATGAATAGCAGAACAGAATATCATGCAAGAGCCATATTTAAAGCGCTTGACTGATCCGAGCATGGGCATCAACTAGGATGAATCCATACCAAAAATCAGTGAACCACTCGCATTCCAAAACATGATACAAGAAAGATGGATGAAATGAAATGATCTATTAATATAACACATAAGAGAAAAGGTTACACACTGTGAAATAACAAAGACTAGAATCCTCTTTAATAGATAGAACTCCTCCTCACTGATACCCTATGGGCTCTGAGCCTTCATACAAGAGCTTTACAAAAAGTATACAAAAAGCCTTTAACTTCATAATTTTCTGATAAAATCTGGAACCCTTCATAATCTGTTTGTTGGGGTTTTTATAGGAAACAAATAAGACTAATAAAGAAAGTGGGTGATGAACATTTAATTGTATCATTAAAACAAAATGGCGGAGATGTGCACGCCCATACTGCTGAATGGTTCTGAAGTGCTGCATGTATTTTGAGGCTGGCGTCCTAAAATAAATGCACTGAATGAAAATCTCTTCAGGAACACAGTAAAGGAGTAAAATCATATAAACATTCTGTCCTTTCCTGAAAGAAAATAGTGCTGAAAGGAAAGTCTCGAGGTATTTTTTCTTGTGCCTTGTACCCTCTGCCTTCCCAATCCTGAATTAAGCTTTAAAATATTCAACGTCGAACATTGAATTCCTCAATCATCCACTGATCTTCCTCTGCTGCTCCATTTATGTTTTCACCTGTCAAATCGGCGCCTTGAATGTCCCTGCAGGATTTGACATATTTTAACCCCACTTCTTTAATGGAAGTCTTATTGATTTTCCTTCCCGGGGCTTTCTTCATAATTTAGTTCTGAAAACTGGTCCTTTGTTGTGCTTTGCTACTGCAATCAAGACTGCAAATTATAATAGTTTTCCATCGCTAAAACCCTGCAAAATACAAAAACTTGTTAGAAAAACCAAGCACAGGGATGGTGGACGTGGTGGGATCAATGAAAATGGTGCTGCGGACATGGCGAAACAG
Source organism: Pinus albicaulis (assembly GCA_034641835.2). NCBI lineage: Eukaryota > Viridiplantae > Streptophyta > Pinopsida > Pinales > Pinaceae > Pinus > Pinus albicaulis. Next base: position 1,754,567,160 of record CM076575.1, on the reverse strand, counting down.
TGGAACGATGCAGGGTGGCAGAAGATGCAGCATAGCAATGGTGAATGGACTGACAAAAGGTTTTGACGTAAAACATTAAAATCTGAACTATGGATGGAATATATAAATGGAGGAAAAAAAAGGCGATAAACACGTGGATCGATGACGGGTGGAGATACGAAAGACTATATGGAAAGGATGACATGGAGTGTTTTCCGTGGGACCGGTCAACAGTGGGGATGATGAAATCTTGACCGTCCGATCTCAGGAGGAGATCGACGACTAAAAGAGCGTCGGAGGCAATGGGCAGTGGGCCAGGGGTGCATTTGCCGTGGATTAAAACCCGTGCAGCTTCGATGCGCGACGACCGTTCAATGAAGGTCTCCAGATCCGACGGCTGACAGCGATATCGCTGTGCATCTCTTACCGAACAATAGCGTGCGATGAATGGCAGTTTTGGAATTGTACACTGGGATGCATGGCAGATAGTGTTTGGAATCACTGGCCCAATGAGAATTACCGCCCACCGCCGAAAGGTGGTGCGATACATACCACTCGGTTTTTGCAATGGGAGCGGGCGTGGGGACCACCAGGAAAGGCGGGCTGCGGACCGTTGATTTCACAGTTTGATTGGACGACTGAGATGCGGTTTGAGCGATGAATGGAGTGGGCCACGGGTGTAGTGGAGGAAATCGAATGTCATTCGATCTGTACAGATCAAAGGCCGAGGGCACGCTCGATATTCATATGCGATAAGCGCCTAGTGTTTTCGCGCCTGGTTCTAGCGCTAGGTTATGTGGAGGAAACAACTGAGGGGCTAGGGCCGAAAGGGGCTGAGGCCTGATATATTTTCAAAGGTGGGTTTCTCGGCCCTTTTACGCGATTCTGAGGTTGGGAGAGGGAAACGATAGGCAGCAAAAGGATTACTTAGGTTATCAAACGAATTTTGAAGGGGTAAAATGGAATGGCCTGTCAAAAATTCAATAGGGGTTTGACATGACCAACATCGGCTCCACCTGGGGACGACACGTTCATCCGTGGACGTGTCGAGAACTCGCAGACCCTCTGATCATCTTCTGTGAAAACTCGACTCTTCAGCAACCTTGCTTTTCACTTTACGATTCATAATAACACCCACATTATTCGAACAAAAATAAAACAACAAACTAATATACAATACAATACATCAGGCTCTCTCGGCCTGCATCAGAATTGGAAATAGGGTTTAAGGAATTGACCATTTACAGGGGCATCCAGCAAGTCGCCCTGTAGATTCTCCAACTTGAAAGTATTATTCCCTCCTTGTTCTACAATTTTGAAAGGGCCAAACCAGAGGGGGTCGAATTTACCATGTTTTCCCTTCTCAGCTCTCCGGATGTCCCATATGAGCACTAGATCACCAACTTGAAGATTCCTGTCTTTAGCATGCTAATCAAAGAGGTGTTTCATCTTATCCTGATACTCTGTTAGCCTTTGATTCACTTGATTGCGTGTTTCTTCCAATTCCACCAACTAGTTTATTCTCCTGATCATATCATCAGGCTCTTCTTAACTTTCCTGCATGAATCAGGCCACTGGTAGGGCCAATTGAATAGGAAATACTGTTGCCCTCCCATATACCAGTTCATATGGGGATTTCCCAGTTGCTCTCTTTCTAGTGATTCTATTGGCCCACAGAGAAAATTTCAATTGGGAATCCCAATTCCTCTGATTCACTTGTAGCCTTCTTCAATGCCCTCACCAGGGTTTTATTGGAAGACTCCGCCAAGCCATTTCCCTATGGATAATAGGCTATAGAGTGACTTAGTGTGATATTGTATTGCTGACAGAAACTCACAAATTTTGCAGACTTGAAAGCCTGTGCATTATCAGTTACTATTCTGGCAGGCCAACCAAACCTGGATATGATGTTTTCCTCCATGAACTTTATGATCACAATATTTGTAGCGTTCCTTGTAGGTATGGCTTCCACCCATTTAGTGAAATAATCAGTGGCCGTTAAAATCCACTTATGTTGACCATTTGATGGAGGATGCATTTCACTTATGAAATCAATACCCCATTGTTTGAAAGGTTCATCTACGTGCACATGGATCATGGGCAGAGGTGCCCACTTCTGCCTTTCAGCAAATTTCTGACATTTTTCACATGCTGTTACTCTAGCAAAAACATCTCCAAAAAGCTTTGGCCAATATAAACTAGCTTTCATAATTTTATGAGCAGTGGCCCTCCAGCTGTAGTGACCCCCACAAATTCCCTCATGAAATTCAGCTATAATACTTCCTACCTCATCCTCTGTGAGACATAGGAGTAGGATACCCGAGGGGTCTCGCCAATATAGCCGGCAATTTGCGACTATGTACTTTTGTGATTTGAATCTCAGCGTTCTGTATTTAGCTTTATCACAACTTGGTGGGCAGTTGAGCGTGAGGAGATATTTTACTATCTCTTTGTACCACTGATTGGTAAGGTACCTTATATGTGTTTCAGGAGTATCTACTCCAATTCCATGTCATTCTTCTTTCTCATAAGATTCCTCACCTGCTATAATGGACAAATTTATGCCCAGAGCTTGATAGTTTGATTCAGATAACATTTTGGCAAGCCCCTGTCCTTTGATCAGCTTAGTGGGGCAAATGTCTAAGTCATACTCCTGTATTTTGGTGATCCACTTACCCCTTTTTCCTTCACTATCCCCCTGAATAAGAATATCTTTTACAGCAGCTGCAGGCACAAAAGCAGTGATGTGGGACTGTAAGATATATACACGGAATTATTTGAGGGATTTCACTAGGGCGTATGCTTTCTTTTCCAATATGTTGTACTTCAATTCTGCATCACGGAGCACCTAATTGAAAAAGGCAATAGGCTGCTCATACCCTTCTTTATTTTTCTGCAATAAAACTCCTGCTATTGTATGAGGTGATGCAAAAGAAAAAATCATGAAAGGTTTATCATAATCTGGTCCAGCTAGCACAGGGGATTCTGCAAAAGAATTTTTTATTCTGGTAAATGCCTCTCGTGATTCCTGGGACCATTTAACTTCATTCTTCTTCTTCAGCATATTTGTTATATGCCTAACTATCTCAGCATAGTTAGGGATAAACCTTCTCAAGAAATTAATACGCCCTAGAAATACTTGTACCTCTTTCTTATTTCTGGGAAAAGCTATACCATTTATAACCTCTACCCTCTTAGGATCTATCTTCACCCCATCTTTAGTCACAATATGGCCCAACAGATTTCCCTCTTCTAATTCAAATAAAGACTTTTAAGGATTCAGAGAGAGACCATACTTTCTGCATTTCTCAAAATTTCTCCATAGATGTTCAATGTGCTCAGTATCATTCTTGGAAAATACAGTGATATCATCGAGGTAGACCACCAGGAATTTATCTTGCTCCCAAACAAAAGCAATGTCCATCACCCTCTGAAAAGTGGCCCCTGCATTAATCAATCCAAAATGCATCCTGGCATACATAAATGTACCCCACGGTGTGGTGAAAGCAGTCTTATTTTGATCCTCTGGAAGTACAGCCACCTGGTTATAACCAGAGAATCCATCCATCATTAACACCCTAGAAGCTCCAACCACTTTCTGCAGGATGTAATCCATCTTGGGTAGTGGATAATTATCCTTTAAGGATGCTCTATTTAAATTTCTAAAATCTACACACAGCCTTATTTCTCCATTCTTCTTTCATACAGGGACAAGGTTCGCCACCCATTCAGAGTACCTCAGTGGTACAATTATTTTGGCTTTTAGCAGCTTCTTGATTTCCTTCTCAATAGAAAATAGCAGCAGGGGATTGATTTGCCTGAGCTTCTGCTTATGGGGCTTTGCATCTGCCTTCAGTGGAATTTTGTGCTGCATAACACTGATATCAAAAGTTTTCAAGTCCTGATAGGACCATGCAAACACATCTTTATAAGACTAAAATAACTTCTGATATAGCTTTTTATATTCTCCAGGGATCTTCCTGGACAGTTTTACCATCTTGGGGTCAGCCTCAGTACCAAGATTCAGGTCTTCTACCTGATTTTCTTCCGCCACTTTGCTTGGCTGCAGTGGGACATCATTCTTGTTAGATAATCTCTCTAGAGGCACCAACCCTCTAGGTATAATGTTTCCCTTTAACTGCAACACCTTGTTACCTGCCACTTTCTCCTCCCAATTTATTTCTGAAGTATCTTCGGACTCAACCTCTTCTTCAACATCAATCTCCATATTGGAGAATTCTCCTACTGTTTCCAAGAATCTTTTCATTTTTTCTTCGACCTCAAACACCTGCCAGTGCTTGATGTTGTCTGGAATAGATGGTCGATAACGCACTTCAACCTCATATCTTAAAAGAGGGTTCTGAGGAGGTCGAAATGTACTAGCAGCTACAGCAAGGGAATCAACCATCCTATTCTGTTCTCGGGGCATGAACTGGATATTGAATGCCAAGAATAAATTTTCTACCATGTCCCACACTTCATTCCTATAAGCCCTTAGCCTAGGATGTTTGGTCTGACACTAGTTCCTGACTTGTCTAACCACCAGTTCTGAATCCCCCAGAACTTTTAAGCTTTGTATGTTCATGTTCCTAACTATCTGCAATCCTAACAGGAGTGCTTCATATTCAACCACATTGTTGGTGGCTTCATATTCTAGTTTGAAAGATAATGGTACCCATTTTCCTGAAGGAGAAATCAATAGTATTCCTGCTCCATTACCTTCTTTAGAATTTGCTCCATCAAAATGAAGTGTCCAGATTCCTGCATCATGGCTCTCTAAGGACTACTCAGTCTGAATCTGGTAGAAGGATGGTTCATTAGCATAATCTTGATCTTCTTCCAGCATTAAGCAGGAGAAACCTCCTTCTTTACTGTAGACTGGTGAATTTACAGAATTATCAGCCTTAGTCACCATCTTGACAAATCTAGTCTCCCTGTACAACCTCCTCTCTTGGCCACCAAAAATCGGGATGGTGGCATATGTTAAATCCATCTTGAGTGATCCACTGATTTTTGTTCCCCAAGACCTTGACAGCAACATACCAAAACGAGCTGGGATGTCAGCCACCACGATGTCCATTACCACACTTTTAGCTGGGATTTGGGCCAAATTGACCACCAAATCCTTGATCATCCCCAAGCATTTAACTCTTTTGGAGTCAAATGAATAGAGGTCCTTGTATGGACGGGTTATTTGTAATCCTAGTTGTTCCATGAATGACAGAGGTATTAGATTATGTGAATAGCAGGTCATGAATCACTAGAGACACATAAAAGGGAGGAGTAGAAGCATCTAATTCCTCAACATGTGGACCAAAGACAACCATGGGTCTTTCTTCTTGAAGGTTGAGGCTATCTGGAGTGAGTGTTGCTTCTGGAGGGAGCATGAATGAGGTGACTTGGGATTGATATGCAGGTTGTTTCAACAACTCAGTCAAGGGCACTGGGATTTTGACCTTTTCAAGTTTCTTTTGCAGACTAAAAGCAGGAGGGGATTTTTCTATCACAACCTCTCTTAATTCTTTATTTTCAGCTAGGGGCTTGACTTCTTTAGACACAGACTTGACATTAGGGGGAACGACTGCTTTTGAAGAAGGAGGAATTTGATCACTAGACTGCAAAGGTGTGTTTAGAGGTCCCTTAACTTTGTCTATGGCTTTTTGCATTGTTGACTCCTCCTGAGTAGGTGCTTCCTTCTGGGGTAGCTCTTCTTATTGCTCTTGGGTACGAGTCCTCTTCCTAGAAGATCTGAGATCATATCTTCTATTGAAATGTGCTTGCATGAAATCATCAAATTGTTTACAATAATGATCAAATTCTGCTTCTTCTGTGTCTCTGGTCTTTTCTTCTTCTTGCAATAAGCACCCAGCTCCATCATTCCCTTGCAAAGGGCATTCCTCTCCATCACTATTTGAAAAGGCAAGATTTGCATCCTCCAGTCCATAGGTAGTGTCTTCAGTAGAATCATCTACTGGACCTTCCAGGTACAATGGGTGTGGCACTTGATCATGTTGCTCCTTTGCTTCCCTTGGCAATATTTGCAAGGGTGGTTTCCTATACTGGGGATTGTAACCTCTGTTTGGAGCATTTTGGAAATTCCTAAAAGCTGAATTCTTGGTCTCCAATTCAAGCTTACCCAGCTTATTAGTAAGGCTGCTAATATATTTTTTTCATTTCTTCGATTATGCTAGTACTGGAGTCTCTGTCTTGGTTAGAGGTAGATGCCTCTTCTTTGCCCCTTCTTCTGGTATCTTGTTCAGATCTTCCTTTTGATTTTCCAGTGGAGGAAAAGTTTGCTTCCAACTCTAGTGCATCTGCCTGAGCATCATCTAGAGTGGCAGGCTTTCTTTCTCTGAGAGAGAAACCAAATTCTGAATCAAAGGCTGCTACAAAAACAACTTTAGCAGCAGTTTGATGGGGTTTCATATCAGCAGGGAGACTCAGATACAATTTATTAAATCTCTTGATAAATTCTGACACTCCTTCATTGTGTCTTTTCTTTAGTGTATTGAACTCAATGAGACAATTTCCATGATCTTTCTTCTCTCCCCATTTCCTGAGAAAAGTGTCTTCCATGTTATCCCAAGTGGTAATAGAACGGCTAGCCAATGTCTTAAACCATTTTCGAGCTTCACCATCAAGAGATTGCACAAATAGTCTTAAGACCACATCTAAATGTTCAACATTAAAGTTCTCTACGAAGGAGCAGAAAGTCTCAAGATGTCTTTGAGCATCAATCTCGTTTTCCCCATTGAATCTGGGCAAGATCTTCAGATAATCCTGGGGCATATCATTTAACACCTGGGGTAATGCCAGGGGAGCATATTTATTCATCAAGAAGGCTGGAACATTGGCCATTGGAGGAGGTGGGGGTAGTGCAACAGTTTGATGAGCAAGAGGAGGAGGAGGAGTAAGTGGAGTATGAATAATAATAGGAATATACTCAACTGCAACTTGAGGGGTTGAGGGGAACAAAGGTCTATTAACAGCAGATACTACGGTTACTTCCTTGACCTCTTCAACCTCAGGAGTAGGATGAAGACTGTTTTTATTTCTGATACCTTCCCAGGGTGGACTATCTGAGTAATATTCAGAATTTTCCTCAGTGTAGTAGGGATTTTATACTTGGACTTCTTGAGAGGAAGAGGATGGATAGTCTTCTTGAGAGAATTTGGGAATCTCAAAATGGACTGATTTTCTTTCCCTCCAATTTCTTCTATGTATGATCTTTTCAGGGTCAGACACTGAAGGTGTCTTTGGCTTAAACGTATCTGACCTCAGGTGTGGCTTACGAGGAGCCATGACTGCAAATAGATTTATCAAATAACAAATGTGGAGTCGCCAAGGTGAGAGATCTACAACCCTCAACTCTCCATACTCACCTACTTGAAGAGTGAATTAGATTTTTTCGAGGCCCATGGATTTAAACTTCTCAATTTCGTTCCCCAACAACGGCGCCAGAAAGATGTCGTCACTCCTAGAGACAGCCTAGAGTTGTGATAGACCAGTGCCTAGGACATCTTAGCATAGCAAGGAGCGTATAATATAATGTATGAAGTTGTCAACTTCAGCTCACCTGCTATCTCCTGTAAACAGGGAAATAAACTAGAATGGGACCAAACTCTCAGAAACTGACACAGGAAAAGAGATACTGCAGAGGCAAGATGTAGAAATCTAATACAAAAGCAACAGAAAATTCAGAGACAGTTTACTGCAAAGCGGGCCAGTTCAAGTAATATGTCACATAAATCAATTATCAAAAGGTGTATGTAATGAAAGAAATATTGAGAAGATATCAGTTAACATTGAGCTGATACCCAGATATACAATACCACCATGCATGGGCTTACTAATCTAAGAATCCATACATGACAATAGCATTTTAAAAGCACCCTCCCAAAGAAACTAATATAGCAAAAATACGGTTTAGATGAATAGAGAAACATAATATCATGAATGAGCCATATTTAAAGTGCTTGACTGATCCAAGCATGGGCATCAACTAGGATGAATCCATACCAAAAATCAGTGAGCCACTCGCATTCCAAAACATGATACAAGAAAGATGGATGAAATGAAATGATCTATTAATATAACACATACGAGAAAAGGTTACACACTGTGAAATACCAAAGACTAGAATCCTCTTTAACAGATAGAACTCTTCCTCACTGAGACCCTATGGGCTCTGAGCCTTCATACAAGAGCTTTACAAAATGTATACAAAAAGCCTTTCACTGCATAATTTTCTGATAAAATCTGGAACCCTTCATAATCTGTTCGTTGGGGTTTTTATAGGAAACAAAGAAGACTAATAAAGAAAGTGGGTGATGAACATTTAATTGTATCATTAAAACAAAATGGCGGAGACATGCACGCCCATACTGCTGAATGGTTCTGAAGTGCTGCATGTATTTTGAGGCTGGCGTTCTGAAATAAATGCACTGAATGAAGATCTCTTCAGGAACACGGTAAAGGATTAAAATCATATAAACATTCCGTCCTTTCCTGAAAGAAAATAGTGCTTAAAGGAAAGTCTCGAGGTATTTTTTCTTGTGCCTTGTACCCTCTGCCTTCCCAATCCTGAATTAAGCTTTAAAATCTTCAACGCCGAACGCTGAATTCCTCAATCATCCACTGATCTTCCTCTGCTGCTCCATTAATGTTTTCACCTGTGAAATCGGTGCCTTGAATGTCCCTGCAGGGTTTGACATATTTTAACCCCACTTCTTTAATGGAAGTCTTATCGATTTTCCTTCCCGAGGCTTTCTTCATAATTCATTTCTGAAAACTGGTCCTTTGTTGTGCTCTACTACTGCAATCAAGACTGCAAATTACAATAGTTTTCCATCGCTAAAACCCTGCAAAATCCACAAACATGTTATAAAAACCGGGCATAGGGATGGTGGACGTGGTGGGATCAATTAAAATGGTGCTGCGGACATGGCGAAACAGCGGAACGATGCAGGGTGGCGGAAGATGCAACATAGCAATGGTGAATGGACTGATGAAAGGTTTTGACGTAAAACATTAAAATCTGAACTATGGATGGAATATATAAATGGTGGAGGAAAAAAAAGGTGATAAACACGTGGATCGGTGATGGGTGGAGGTACGAAAGACTATATGGAAAGGATGACGTGGAGTGTTGGCCGTGGGACCGGTCAACGGCGGGGATGATGAAATCTTGATCGTCCGATCTCAGGAGGAGATCGATGGCTGAAAGAGCGTCGAAGGTGATGGGAATTGGGCCAGGGGTGCATTTGCCGTGGATTAAAACTCGTGCAGCTTCGATGCGCGACGACCGTTCTATAAAGGTCTCCAGATCCGACGACTGACAGCGATATCTCTGTGCATCTCTTGCCGAACAATAGCGTGTGATGAACGGCAATTTTGGAACCGTACGCTGGGACGCGTGGCAGACAGTGTATGGAATCGCTGGCCCAACGAGAATTACTACCCACCGCCGAAAGGCAGTGCGATACATACCACCCGGTTTTTGCAATGGGAGCGAGCGTGTGGACCACTAGGACAGGCGGGTTGCGGACTGTTGATTTCACAGTTTGATTGGACAGCTGAGATGCGGTTTGGGCGATGAATGGAGTGGGCCACGGGCATAGTGGAGGATTGCGAATATCGTTCGATCTGTACAGATCAACGGCCGAGGGCACGCTCGATATTCATATGAAATAAGCGCCTAGTGTTTTCGCGCCTGGTTCTAGCGTTGTGTTACGTGGAGGAAACAACTGAGGGGCTAGGGCCGAAAGGGGCTGAGGCCTGATATATTTTCAAAGGTGGGTTTCTCGGCCCTTTTACGCGATTCTGAGGCTGGGAGAGGGCAACGATAGGTAGCAAAAGGATTACTTAGGTTATCAAACGAATTTTGAAGGGTTAAAATGGAATGGCCTGTCAAAAATTCAATAGGGGTTTGACATGACCAACAGACTATACTAAAACCTTCCCCCTTGTTTCCAAATGAATTCTATCTGCCTTGTTCTTTCCCTTGATGCCTCCTTTAAATGGGAAGTCCATCAGATGGATGTTAAATCTGCCTTCTTACATGGGGACTTGCATGAAGAAATCTACATGGAACAACCCCCTGGCTTTATCCAAAATGGCTCAAGCCTTGTTTGTCACCTTAAGAATTCTCTCTATGGTCTCAAACAAGCCCCTTAGGCTTTGTATGCCAAAATTCATAGCTTTCTCTTAGATAATGGATTTTCTAGATGTCATTCTAACAACATTGTCTACACCAAGAAAGTGGGTAATTCCTTAATTATCCTTGTTATTTATGTTGATGATCTTATCCTTACTGGTAGTGATCCCAACCATATAAACCATGTGAAGTCTAGCCTCAAAAAGAAGTTTGAAATGACAGACTCAGGACACTTGTATTATTTCCTTGGTCTTCAAGTCTTGCAATCCAAATAAGGTATTACCCTTTCTTAGTCCAAGTATGCATGTGATATTCTACGCCACTTTCACATGGAAGACTGTAAGTCGGCCTCTTATCCCTTTCATTCTGGAGTCAAGCTTTCAGTCACTTGTACTTCCCCTGATGTTGATGCTACCTTATACCATCAACTAGTTGGAGAAATTCTGTATATAACCCATACCCGTCCTGACCTTTCCTTTGTCATTGGTCTTGTTGCTTGGATTATGCACAAACCTCATGAAAGTCACTGGAAGGAAGCTAAAATAATAATTTGATATATTAAAGGTACAATTTAGTTCAGGATTCATTACAGTGTAGGAGCATCTCCATTTTTTATTAGTTTCACTAATTCTGATTGGGATGGTGACCCTGATGATTGAAAGTCCACTGCAAGTTATGTATTCACTCTTGGTTCGAGACCTATTACATGGTCTTGTAAGAAACAAAGTGTCATCTCTCTTTCTTCAGTAGAAGCAGAGTATCGTGGTGTTGTTGAAGCTAGAAAGGAAGCCCTGTGGCTTCATCATATCCTGTCTGAATTTGGTCTTCATCAGCATCATCCAACTACACTTTGGTGTGATGATCAGAGTGCCATTCAACTATGCAAAAATCCAATTTAGCATCAGCGCATGAAACACATTGAGCTACACATACAGTTGATCAGAAAGCTCATTCATGATCATGTTATTGAAGTGAAATATTGTTCAACCAATGATCAAGTTGTTGATATCTTTACAAAGTCTCTCACAAAAGCAAATTTTACCAAAATTCAATCTATGCTTGGAGTTCAGGAAAGTTATCATTAAGGGGGGATAGGCTCTAATTTCTCCTTCCTTCTCCTATTGTGTCACCTTTGTAAATCCTTTAATGCTATTGCAATTTGTTCTTAAGGGGGGATGTTAGGATATTCTGACACATAAGAAATAGCTAAGTATAACTTGGTCTAGCGTAGAGTTAGGTAAAGTGATATGAACATGAGAAACTAGTTTTGATGTGCTAACTCGCTCATCAATATTAAAAAAATGTGTTTAGGATTGTCTCAAATTAGCCATTCTTGTAAGGGTTTATGTGTTTTTTATGAGCATTTTATTAGTTAATTAGTTGTTAAAAACTCATGTACAAAAAATAAAATGCAGATAAATAACACACAACAAACGCATAACACAATAGTTGATAACGTAGTTCACCCCTGTTGGGCTACATATCCATGGACCTGCTTCAAGTAGCTAGGCCCTCTTGGGAATAATGGTAAATTGTCTTATTAAATGCACCTATAGTGCTCCAATGGCTTTGAAACCTACTCCATTGACTTCAGAAGACCCAAAAACCTAAAAATAGACTCTTCAATCTCTGAAAATGGTCTTGAGCTGATTTAGGCGTGACCTCCTCTCCTGGCGGCCCTGGGCTTCTTTAATCTTCAAAGTGAAAAAAAAACACTTTCAGAAGTGCTCCAACACCTCTGCAACTTGCACCATCATGCTCAGAGCATCAAAATCATCTAAGAATGACTATTCTTGAGCCAAAATGGGTCAAAATATGCCAAAGTTATGGCTTCCTCAATATTTCATAGGAAAACTCCACCAAAATTGGAGTAACTCCAGTTAAGTCCACTAAATTTGGGGGCAGTGCCGAAATTGGGGCTCCAATGATTTCTCTGCCATTTTAAATTACAGTTAATTAATTTTAAACTACATTAACTAACGGATAATCTGCAGTTAAATGCGCTAAGCACGTTTTAATCCTAATCCTGCATTAGCATCTAGATTAGCGCTAAACATAGTGGTTATGGGTAATTAAAGCCACACTTAAACATTAATCTCCACAATTAAAAATCTCTGCTCTGCCTTAGTTATGTAGTATGGCCTGTGGGGAGGGGGTTGGCCCCCTCCATACCTCGCTGGTTCAAAACACATGAAATTAAATATAACTCGCAAACATATGAAATGAAGTTGTGGTGTAGTGGTATGCGGGCGTGTTGGTGCGGGGGACGTCGCAGGGTCGAGCCTCGACCTCTGCCCTTTTGCTAGTTAATAGTTTTTCCCAAATATTAAAACTCGTCCTTTAATAATATATGAATTCGTACTTTGGAATATGTTCAACATTCAACCATAATATAATATCCAAACCTTTGATATATATATGAATGCACCCATCTTAATATAATTCAGATTTGAACCATAGTTGGACTTTGGACCTTAGAAGGGGGCACGTGGCAGCCTCCCGGCTAGCCACGTCTCCTCATGACATTAGTTCTTCTCCAAAGCCAATCAAAACACCATAAATCACCCACTTAGACCAACAACCACAAATTGACACTTGGAATAGTGTCATTGGGCGAAATTGGCAAAAACCCAAATTTTTTGCCCTTTGACCCTGTTTGACCATTTTTTTAAAATTCTCATGTTTGACATGGAAATCAACAAGCTCTAACTTCCTCATATGGAGTCCATTTTGAGTGAAATTAATTGTACTAGATTCCTTTCCACGGGCCCGATCCGATCGTTCTGGTTTGGTGTGATTCTGGGCACTTTGAAGTTTTGGCAAAATTTTTCCCCTAATCTAGATTTCAATCACTCCTTCCCCCTAACAAGATTTTGGACCCACAAAAGTAGGTTATCTCATGAGATCTGAACACTCCTCTCTTTCCCAAGTTCTATCAACTTGATTCTACTTGGTAAAATCTCCATGACAACCATTTGGGTTCACTAACATGCCTTGCCTTGCAAATGGCTTGGCTCTTTAACCAATGTTCTCCTTTTGCTATTGACCCCATCCAACATGTGTTGGATGCTTGCTGACTGATAAAACACTTTTATGTAACAAAGTGATCCCTCTATGCTTGGAAAACTAATTGACGGCCTTCCCACTGAGAATCATGTTCGTCCTTTGCACAAAAATGCATTCGATGCAAGCTTCTCCTTGGAAACCACTTTTCCAAGTTAAGGCCATCTAAGTGAACTACAGGAATGGGTTCCAACATCAGTAATAAAAAAGAAAACAAATGACCATTCTTTTACCTCCATGGTTCCAAATTCCACATCTGGAAGAATGCATTCGTCATCTGTTTCGCTTCGTGGCGTCAACACATAAAATGGTCTACAATGGCTAAAAATTTTTGGCAGCAAATTATTTGACATTTTTTCATAAAAACAACCATCAATCTGAAAAACAAATCATGCAATAAACATAACTTGACGACATATCCTTTTTCTCCTTCAAAGAAACAAATGCCACATCATGTGAACATCGCCATGTACTCTTTACATCTTTGTGTACAAACTCATCGACCAAACACAAGTCGACACTCATGCATGTGCAAATGATCAACACTCTCAAGTTGACATACATACATGATAAACAAAGTGAGTCAAAATACTCCACTTTGAAACACCTTCCTAGTGTAAACATGCAACATGCATTCAATTTGGCAAGATTTTCATCAATCATCAAAAGACATGCAAGACCGTAATTGGATAATAAATCTAACCATCTCTTAATGAACCATTTCGATGGAGCTTCTTTTAGTTGCACTTCATCATGCGAATCATCCTAACCCACATCGATTATGGAATCCTCTTTTCCATTCCTATCAAGATCTCTTTCCAACTTCTTCAAATGTCGTGGATGAATTGTTGGATACAAAGTCCAACACTTGTCTACAAGATGACCTTGCTTATGGCAACGAGTGCAACATAATTGCATCTTCTTTTCAACATGGTTTGCATTTTCCAATGGACCTTTGGCTTTTTGCCTCCTTTGCTTTGAAAATTTTCTGTGTATGGCTATCTTCTTCCAATATCCTGAAACATTATGGTTATTCAAACCACAAAAGGAACATGCAAATTTTATCCAATTCTTATGTGAAGATTTACCATGTTTATCATAATCAAAAGCAACTTGATTAAAGGAATATTTATACCTTGAACATTCACCTTTGTCACCTTCTTGAGGAGGTGAATTTGATGAGGTAGTGGCTCTCTTCGGAATACCAAAAATGAATTCAATAACTTTAGCTCTTTCAACATCCTCTTGTTTTCCATTCCCATTAGTTGCATGCTTATGAGCATCTTCTTGTAAAGTGGGTGTAAAATTTTTTCATTCCTCATGAACACAATCTTCACAAGCTTGAGGTAATGAACATGTAATGAAAGTCCTTCTTGGAACACCTTCATGTGCCTCCTTGGCCTTGGAGAATTCTCCATCGTGTTGTCCATAACTAAGACCCAAATATCTAGGCCTTTCCTAAAAAAAATTTGGCTCAACTATGCCTTGTGCATGTATGCCCAATCCTTTACCTTCATAGCCCATTTTCATCAATAATTTGGACCCTATTCCTCTAGTGTGTCTTTCAAAATAACCTACACATTAATTTTGACAATAATTAGAAGATAAACCTGAATTTCATACCTCTTTTTTAAGCACATACTTCGCTAAGGTTTCCTTGGCATCATGCAATTGAGTCTCCATCTCATGCATCTTTTCAAGAAGTTCTTGCTTATCCTCCTTCATGGAAATAAACTGCTCTTGAATTATAATGCTCTCCCTCTTATATTCATACATCTCTTGCACCATATCATTCATGATGTAGAGCTTCTGCGACATCTCTTTATCAAAGAGTTTTGCTAAGGAAGATTGACTAGAAACAATGCTTGATGAAGTTGCCATCACACTTGCAATGCAAAAAATATTATTTGTTGTGATTTGAGAACCGAGCTCTCAATCTTGACCTTCTTCTGAAGAGAAGGGATACACATAAACTTGCACATAGTTAAATTATCCTTGCAAAATTACAAAAATAATAGCTAATTCTCTAGCCAACTTTGGCAAACCATCTCAGGGTTAAAATGAGCTAAACTGTGTTCTGATACCAACTTGATTTAAATATAGGCAAAATAGTTTTGTTCTGCTGGCTCCCTCGTTAGTATTTAAAAATGTGTTTAGGATCATCTCACATTAGCCATTCATGTGAGGGTTTATGTGTTTTTTATGAGAAATTTATGAGTTAATTAGTTATTAAAAACTCATGTACAACAAATAAAATGCAGAGAAATAACACACAACAAACACATAACTCAATAGCTGATAATAGAGTTCACCCCTCCTGGGATACATCTCCATGGACCTGCTTCAACTGGCTAGGCCCTCTTGGGATCAATGGTTAATTGTCTGATTAAATGTACCCACAGTGCTCCAATGGCTTTGAAACCTACTACATTGGCTTCAAAATGCCCAAAAACCTCAAAATAGAATCTTCATCTCTGAAAATGGTCTTCAACTGATCTAGGCATGACCTCCTCTGTTAGTGGCCCTAGGAATTTTTAATCTTCAAAGTCGGAAAAAAACTTTCAGAAGTTCTCCAACGCCTCTGCAACGTGCACCATTATGCTCATAGGATCAAAATCATCTAGGAACGTCTCTTCTTGAGCCAAATTTGGTTGAAATATGCCAAAGTTATGGATTCCTCAATATTTCCTAAGAAAACTCCACCAAAACTGGAGTAACTACAGTTAAGCCTGCTAAATTTAGGGGCAACGCCGAATTCTCTGCCATTTTTAACTGCAATTAATTATTTTTAAACTGGATTAACTAATGAATAATCTGCAGTTAAATGAACTAAGCACATTTTAATCCTATTCTCGCATTAGCATCTGGATTAGCGCTAAACATAGTGGTTATGGGTAATTAAACCCACACTTAAACATTAATCTCCACCATTAAAAATATCTGTTGCGCCTTTGGTTATGGAGTATGGTCCTGTGGGGAGGGGGCTGGCCCCCTCGATACCCCGCCGGTTCAAACCATATAAAATTTAATATAACTCGCGAACATAATAGTGAAGAAACAATGTTGTGGTGTAGGGGTATGCGAGCGCACTAGTGTGGGGAAGGTCGTGGGGTCGAGCCCTGACCTCCACCCTTCTGTCAGTTAATAGTTTTGCCCCAAATATTTAAACCCACCCTTTAATAATATGTGAATTCGGACTTTGGAATATGTTCAACATTCAACCATAATATAATATTCAATCCTTTGATATATATATGAATGCACCCACGTTAATGTAATTCGGATTTGAACCATAGTTGGAGTTTGGACCTTGGAAGGGGGCACATAGTGACCTACGAGCTAGCCATGTGTCCTCATGCCATTGGTTCTTCTCCAAATCCAATCAAAACAACACAAATAACCCACTTAGACCACCAACCACAAATTGACACTTGGCATAATGTCATTGGGTGAAATTGGAGAAAACCCAAAATTTTGACCTTTGACCCTATTTGACCATTTTTCTTTTAAATTCACATGTTTGACATGACGATCAACAGGCTCTAAATTCCTCATATGGACTCTATTTTGAGTGAAACAAATTGTGCTGGATTCCTGGTGATAGGCCCAATCCGTTCGTTCTAGTTTGGTGCAATTCTGAGCACTTTGAACTTTTGGCAAATTTTTGCCCCTAATCCAAATTCCGATCATAAAGTGTGTTTCTTTACTATGTACTTTTGTAACTTAAAATTTGATGGTCACGATATGTAGTGATATGATGGTTCATTCTCTCCTCGGTATTATCGACACTTTATATGTGGCTTAACACCCAAATGGTCCATGATATCTATTTAAATATCATGGAGGGTCATTTGTCTGGTGACCGTTTACGAGAGAAGCTTATGTAAATCTTTATTTATATTAGTAAATTTCCTAAAGTGGTCGTGTTGGCTCATGTCATGGAATGTTTCCCTCTTTCAGGGTTTTAACCACGTCAAATACTGGTGTACTGATCTGTGATGTATTTGTGAGAGGTGACCTTTGGTGTTTGATCTAAGGAACTTACCCTATAAATTCCTACATATTCTTGGCAGGTATCGATTTGCATGTGTGTTTTCCTTGCTATATCTGGAATGAATGGTATTGCATGTGGTTGTTTTATGTCTTGGCATGGGTTTTTCGAGGTGTGACATTTGTTTTAGCCTACCCTTGTCATTTCTTGATAGCCATGGTGTTGTGGAGTTCTCATGTTTTGGTTTAGCTGGATTACAGGATGGATTTGAAGTTGAGTGAAGTGGATCTCTACATATTATTCTTGTTATGACACAAAACTGGTTTATGTGTTACCTCAGTTTAGGGCCTAGTGATCCATGTTTGGATTGTAGTAAATCCTGAGAGGTGTTTCCTCGGTTTAGGGCGTAGTGATCGGAAATTGCATTGCGGTAAAGTAAAAGAGGTGGTTTCCATTGATTAGGCCTAGGAATCCTTGTCGGTGAATGACAAGATATATGGTAAAGTTTAGAGGGTGGTGTCTTGGTTTAGGGCATACTGACCCCTGATTCAGATTGTGGGTTGCGGTAAAGCCTGAGAGACTAGGGGACAAGAAAATTATTCACGGTTTAGGCAGATAGAATCTACTGATATCCATGCTTGTGTTGGCCTAGTGATTAGGTGTACATCATGATAAATCCGGTTATGACATGCTTATTTTGTTGGTCTAGTGATTCTATGTGAATCACAGTAAAGGTTGATTTCTATTGATGAGGGTGAGGTGGTTTAGCCTCAGGATACCCTGGTTGGTTCTTTTAGTTTGATTCCCACATTCATACTTGGAGTATGGCACGGGGGTGATTGGATGAAGAGAGATTTGGCTCAGCGAAGCTATGGTCGGGTGGAACATGGAAGTCCCATCTTCGATTGGTTTTTACACTCACTAATGAGAAGCTCATTCCTTTGGTATTTTATGTAAAATTGCACTGGTCATTATGTGGAATCTATTGTTGTTGTATCCATGGTATTTTTGTTGTTATTATGTTAGTTATAAACATGTATTTTATTAGTGATGATGTATGGATCTATCCATGTTTTTACTTGTAAATTAATGTACAATGTATATATTGTCAAATAGATTGTATTGCAACTTATGATATAGAGGAACAATGCTTCTCAGGGATTATCATATAAGTATGATACCCCTATGCTTAAATCTGATGTTTACACTTGTAAATTGAATGTTTGTGACATGTTTGACAAAATTCTTGTCATGGCTGGGAGGGGTCCAGAAGAGTTCTTATTGATGTGATTGCTTTTGCATCATTTCCCTATTGTTATTGATCACCCCTTAAGTTTTCATGAAGTTCTGGGAAGTAGCCTGGGCTCTGGGCCTGGAAAGGTGGCTCAAATCCCGAAGCCACAGGCACAGAGCTGATCATTTGGGGCACTAGCCATTTTCATGTAGTGGTATGCCTATGGCTATAGCCTCCTAGCCCTTGGAATGCAGTTTTATGCCTGTGGCTATGGCTCAAACAAGGTCAAAATTTCAGTGTGACCCAGGGGTAAAAGGCCTGAATGGTTGGTTTAGCTTCTAGAGGTGTTGTGGTTGTTGTACAAGGTCCATGGGTTGTGTCACATAGGAGGTTGAATCTCATTATAGTAGCCTCTCGTCACATGTTTACCTTTACTGGCTAGTTTCTTGGGTAGATGTGGGAAGGGGGTGTTACAGAGTGGTATCAAAGCATGGTTCAACCCGTGGATTGGATGGGTGGTGTGTTGGTCATGCTTATTTGTTGGTTGCATATGTTTTCGCATGTCTATGGTGTATGTGTTTTTTTCATCCATGTTGTGTTATCCATGGTGGGAGTGGTGTCGCCATGGAAGGGTTGATGGTGTTGTAAACATGTTGTCATGAGTGTATGAATGGTTATGTGTTGTTCTTACTTATGTATTTTCCTTCACACTTGCTTACATGTTGCTACATTTTGTGTATGCATTTCTTGTTTATTCTAGGTCACATATTGGTCATGCTTTTGTGTTGTCTGTGTATGCTTGCTTATGTGATGCTATATGTAGGACATGCATTGGTCGTTCATGATTGGTTATACATGTCAAGTGGGCACATATTGTCAAGTTTGCATTGGTTTGGTGAAGGTTGTTTTGCATAAGGTCATTGTATGCAATTATGTCATCATGATGATATTGGTATGTCATGATGCTAATATGTTGTGTAAGATAGAGCAGGAGATGCAGAGCATCAAAGTGAAGTTGCAAAATTGGACCTTGAGGCAAGAGCATGTCGTCATACAGGGTTGGATGTTGGGCATGTAGGTATGTAGGTTAAGGATTGTTATATGCATTATGGTTATGAGTATTCCTTTCATTCTATTGATTTTATGGTTACGTACATTATAGATGCTAGTTGATTAGTGCGGTTATGTGTACATATTTTGGATAATCATGGATGATAGAAACCCGTGGTGGTATGCATTTTTACTGTTTTTTTTTTTAATGTTAGATAACTTATATGTTATTGATGAGCATGTTATGAGTTAACTTGTTTTGTTGTATGATAGTTATTTTGATGATTAGGTTACATGTTGTTGATGAGCATGATATATAACTTCTTGTTATTACATGCTAGTGACTTGATGGTTATGGCTATGACATTCATGCACGAATTGACTTGATTATAATAGTGTGTTGTATTATGTCTATACTGACTGTGCATGCGTGATTGTATGCAATAATGACAATTGTTTATGAGTTTAGGGTGTGGACATGTTAGCTAGATACTGTTATGGATATCATGACCTTATTTATGATTGGGTTGATATGTTGTAAATTTATATCATGATAATATAGATTGATTGTGTAGACAAGGTAGCCTCCCCTAAGATCCATTAAGGTATGAGATTTCTTGTGTCGTCTACTTTGTATTTGAATGTTTGATTATGTAATATATTTGGTGTTTGATCATTGGTTTCTATTATGTCATCTATCTATTGTTGAAGGTTTGATTAACCACATGATATGAGTATGTGTTTGTAAGATTGCATGAAGAAATGCTCTTTCTTTAAGATGATTTCACTAACACGTATGCATTGAGATAGCTTATATGTACTTGAGTGTAAGTAGGTGATAGTTGTAGCATTATGTATTATGACCGATGAATGTGAGTTGATTGATTATTATGACATGGTTTTTAATCTTGGTAAAGGTTGGTTTCAAATTGATAGATATGTTGTTTTGATCTTTGGAACATATTTGTTCAGTTGCAAGGCAACGTGTTTGGAACAAAATTGTAAGATAATTGGTATATTTTTATACTTATTTATGCGCTAACAGTTATGTCGTTATGGAAGTATGATGCAGGGGATTGTGTGGCAAAATATACTGCTATATAATCTTGAAGAAGGCTCAAGTTTAGACTTTCTTGGGAAGTATTGGGAGCCATGGGGATTGAGTCATGGTGTTTGTTTCTAGTCTTTTGCTCTCAGTATTTTTTATTTGTTTGCACTTGATTTGTAGTTTTTTTAATGTCTGGTGCATGATCATGCCACTTTGTTGTGGTGTCGTATTGCTTTCAGTTTTTCATGGTTTTCTTCTTGGTTGTTTATTATTCTTGCCTTTTGTTTGAAAGTCTTGGGAATTGGTTGAGAAAGAGGAAATTTAATGGAGCTCGGGAAGAGTTGAATGAAACCCAACATGTAATGAAAGAATTGGATGAGGCCCAGTGCATGTATAAGGGAAATTGGAAGTAAAAATATGACAACCAGTTGGATTGGTTGGGTCCATTGAGGTAAATGGATGGTGGCAAAACAATTTTGAGAATGGTAATCCAAAAGGTGAAGTGAATGGATCTAAGGTGTTAGATGCCTTGGCTAAGTTGGGAACTGTTTCTCTCAACATTGTGCATGATGTGCATGAATAAAGGAATTTATCTTAACCTAGACCTTATGATATCTAGAAATTGTTTTGTGATCATGATTATGTTGATGTTTATATATGTATACATGTATGTATGTACGTATGTATGTCGTGTCTGAAAGGGTCGGCATGGATCATGATTGTTTAATACTAATGTTATATGTATATATGTGTGTATGTATGTTGTTTTCTGACAGAATTATGATTGTTGTATGATAATGATTATATATGTATCTATGTCACTATCTGATAGGGTTGTCAAGGATCATTCTTGTGGAGGAATGATTTATTATGTAGGTGAATGGCATGAAGAGGTTCTTGGTCTTTTGAGGAATAAAGTGGGAATACTAACCCTGAAATATCTATGAGCTCAGTATCATGTAGACATGAATTGATATTATATGCTTGTACTATGCCTATGTTTATGTTATGGACGGGTAATTCTGAGGGGTACATCAACGAAGTGAAGTTAGTGTGATATGCGTCATGCTAGGATAAGCATGGATAATGGAAATACACGAGAAGCAAGGTTTCTTATGGGGTCAGTGTGGGGTTTATGGATGTGAAATATTACTATTGTCTATATGTTCTGCATGTTGTATATTCAGTGATTGTATCTATGGTGATGTGTACATGTAACATCTGTAGTATTGTGTACACGTGAGGTTGTATGCATGTTGTATATATGGTGTTGAGTGTATATTGCATATGTAGTGCTAGGTATAGATGTTGTTATGTACATGTTGAATATGCAGTGATGTGTACATAATGCATTGTGCGCATGTTGGATATGCGGTGTTGTGCGCATATGGTTTTGTGCACATGTTGGATATGCGATGATGTGTACGTATGGTGCTATGTACATGTTGTATATGCAGTGATATGTACATATGGTGTTTTGTGTGTGTTGTACATATGGTGTGGTGTGCATCCTTGTACGCGTGGTGCTAAGTTCATGTGGTGTCGTGTACATGTCGTGCATGTGGCGTCATGTACATGTGGTGTCGCACACATTGTGCATGTGGTGTTGTGTACATGTGGGTATTATGTACACATTGTACAAGTGGTGCAGTGTAAATTTGGTGTTGCGTACACATTGTGTAGGTGGTGTCATGTACATGTGATGTTGTGCACATGTTGTGTAGGTAGTGTTGTGTACAGGTGGTACTGTGCACATGTTGTGCATAGGGTACTAGTATACATGTGGTATTGTGTGCATGTCATACATGTTATGTTGTGGGCATGAGGTACTATGTATGTGCATGGTTTAGTCGTGGCATTGTGACATGTGTATTCATTGTGTTGTACTATGTGTAAGTATATGTTTTGTTTTTTACACCGGATTTAGGAGTATGTATTGTGATGTACATTGGATGTATGTATATGTATTGTGTCGTGTTGTACACTGGATGTAGGTGTATGTATTGTGTTGTGTTGTACATCAGGTGTAATTGCATGTATTACATGGCATTGTATGTCGTGTATGGTTGTATGTATGTGATGCTCACTATGTGTATGTGCACATGGTTGAGGAGAAGGCACTGAGTGTTTGTCAAGTGTGGCAATTTATCCGGTGTATGTGTGGAAGAACAAAGGAAAAAGTAAGGACGATGAAGGATAAGTATCTGCATTTTATTTCAGTTTTATTATGCATGTGATCTATGATGATGGTTGCATGTGATTTATGATTATGGTTTATGATGATTACATGTGATTCATGATTTTGACCTATGATGGTTGTGTTTTGAGCTAACTAGATGTGATATGTTTATACATGATGATTTGATCAAACAACCAGTTTGACTTGTGGTGACAAGAAGGAAACAAGATTGCAAGTGTACCTTGTTGACGAGCTATCAATGAGGTATGATTCGAGTTTGTTTCAATTTATTTTGAATCTAATGGAATTTATGTGCTTTGTACAGGAAGAGTGGAAATGCCTGGTTGGATGGTTGAAATTGATTGCAAGCATTAGTAGGAACAACAAAAGGAATTGAAACAAGCAGTCGTATCTTGGTAAAGCATTTCAAGATCGGGGCCATTGTGGGACACTAGTACCCAATAGTGTCTGTTGATTTCCATGATCATGCTATGACCGGTATGATGGTTTTGAGTCAGGTATATGCCTCATTTTTGGTATCTTATGATGTGAGGAATCCTTTCCAAGGGATGGATTGCTTAGGATAGGGGATTTCGGGGAACTTGGAAGGTGAGTGACTACACGAAAGGGGATTACCAGATTTCTCGAGGGATTATGTAGTAGATAAGGGAAGGTTAGGATGGATTTGTTTTGGTAATTAGCATTTCCAGATGGAATCAAATGCACATTGGGAGTGTTCCCTGGAACAATGAGGCGGTAGCCGTTCATTGAGGGTATAGTGGCGCAGGATTATAACGTTGGACGCTAGATGCAGATTTAACTTGGTAGTGGATTCTGGACTTCTTGGGAAGGAGGTGAATCCTGGCATTACTTTGAGGGTGGAGGTGTGAGCCTCTGGATTCCCTTGTTTCAGATGCAAACATCGTATCCTTTTATTTTCCGGTTGGGAAAATGTGCATATGTATATATGTGGCTATTATTGTAAATACCTTAATGAGTTGTGCTATAAAGCTCTAGTACACGGTATGATCGTCATGATGGTTTTTTATTTTGAGCAGGATATTCATTGTAAATACTACAATTAGATGTGTTATAAAGCTTCATAGGCAATATGTTTTATTTCAACGGTTTCTGGTTTGTAGGTGTCATTGAAAGTGAGGACGATGTTCCCGCAAGGGGGAGGGTTCTATAATAGCCCTAGTGAAAATTATATGTAGTAAAAATTAATAAAGGAAAAATAATAACCATGGTTTATGAGACACTTATTCCAAGCTGAATGTTGGGCAAAAAATCCTAGTGGGTGTTCATTTGGTTTATTATGGCTAAGGAAATTAGCAAAGGCAAAGGAAATGGCTTTGGAAAGGCAAAATGACATTTTTGGCACATTTATTTATGAAAATAATGGAAATTAGGAGAAAAGGGAGATGAAAGTTCACAAGTTGCATGTGAGGATGAAAATGAAGGAAAATATTGGAAAATGAAGATAATAGGGGCCATATTGATAAAAAGGCTTCTGAAGACCAGTTGGCAAGCTTTTGGCTCAAGATTTTGTTGGTTGAAGCTTTTTTCAGTGGATATTTGGAGCTCTCTCATTATTATCTCTCTCTCTCACACTCATGGACACTTAGATTTTTGGAGCACTTTAGAATTGGAGCAAGAAATGAAAGAAACCAATAAGAAGGAGGAAGCAAGCAAGGAGGAGCAAGAATCAAGCAACTACAACATGATACTTGGAAGGTAACGATTTTCATGTGTGTTTTCCTTTCTATATATGGCATGCATGGTATTACATGCTGTTCTTTTTTTTCTTGGCATGGGTTTTTCCAGGTGTGCTAGTATTTTCAGCCTAGCCTTGCAATTTTTGGATAGACATGGTGTTGTAGAGTTCTCATGTTTTGGTTTAGCTGGATTACCGAATGGATTCGAAGCTAAGTGAGGTGGATCTCTGATTATTATTATTACTATTATGACACAAAACCGGTTTATGTTTTGCCTCGGCTTAGGGCGTAGTGATCTAAGTTTGGATTGTGATAACGCATGAGAGGTGTTGCCTCTGTTTAGGACTTAGTGAACCGGGATTGGATTTCGGTAAAGCCTGAGAGGTGGTTTCCCTTGATTAGGCCTAGGAATACTTGTAGGTGAATGAAGAGATATATGATAAATCCTAGAGGGTGATGTCTCAGTTTAGGGCCTAGTGACCCCTGATTTGGACGGTGGGTTGCGGTAAAGCCTATGAGACTAGGAGACAAGAAATTTCCTCACGGTTTAGGTGGAGAGAATATGGTGATATCCATGCTTGTGTTGGCCTAGTGATCAGGTGTAAATCACTATAAAGTCGGTTATGACATGTTTATTGTGTTAGCCTAGTGATCCGGTGTTGATCATAGTAAAGCCTAGTTTCTATTGATGGGGGCAAGGTGGTTTAGCCTCGAGATTCCCTAGTTGGTTCTTTCGGCTTGAGGCTCACTTTCATGCTTGGAATATGGCACACAGGTGAGTGGATGAAGAGAGATTTGGCTTAGCCAATCTATGGTCGAGTGGAACATGGAAGTCCCATCTCCAATTGGTTTTTACACTCACTAATGAGAAGCTCATTCCTTTGGTATTTGATGTAAAATTGAATTGGTTAATATCTATTGTTGTATCCATGGTATTCCTTTTGTTATTATGCTGGTTATAAGCATGTATTTTATAAGTGATGATGTATGGCTCTATCCATTTTTTTACTTGTAAATGAATGCACAATGTATCTACGATAAAATAGATTGTATTGCAGATTATGATGTAGGGAGAAATGCTTCTCCGTAATTCTCACATAAGTATGAGACCCCTATGCTTAAATATGTTGTTTACACCTGTAGATTCAATGTTTGTGACATGTTTGATGAAATGATTGTCATGTCTAGGAGGGGTCCAGTGCTAGGTCCCTATAATAATAATGTATCCCCTTATTGTTATTGATAGTGTAGCCCCCTAATTGTTATTTTTGTGCCCATGTAGTCCCAATATTGTTATTATTGTGCCCCATAGAAGCCCGCTGTTATTATTTTTGTGCCCTTACATTTTTATTGTTATGTCGGCTAGGATTATATTGTGACCCTTTGGACTCCTATACATAGAAAGGAGGTTTTTTCATTTGTATCATCCAATAATTGTTCATTTATGTAAAGTAAAGAAGGTTTCCCCCTCGAAGGGTATTATTTCTAAGTCGTTGTTCTATCCTTTCTTCTATTTTGTGAGTTGGTTTCATAAAATTTGGTATCAAAGCTTTGGATTCTAGGGTTTTGTTTTTTCAAACAGGACATCTTGGAATTTTTGCTATAACTATTTTTCTACGAAAATTCAGAAGATTAAAAAAACCATTTTAATAGAAATCTGGAGGAACTTCATGTAAAAATTTTAGATCTTGGTTCGCTATATTTTCAAAGATATGATCTGAGGTAGTTAGGGTTTTTGTAGGATCCATAATTTTATCTCAAATAGGTGGCCGAGGGAAAATCGTCATAACTTTCGTTTCTGACATTAGATTGGAATTTTGTAGAAAGTGACTGAAAGTGCACATACTGTAGTTTTTGGTGTATCGATTTCAGATCCGAAGGTTAAAAAAGTGTTACGTGGCACGCCGTACAAGTTCACTTTGTTTAACCATCCCATAATTAGGTCATTGTGGGAGATTGGGCATAAATTTACCTTGAAGAATCCAAATTAGGTATTGACCTATGGCATTGGAAAGAAGAATCAGAGGGATATGATAGTACCAAAGTTCAAATATTTCAGATCCTAAATTATAGAGATGCATCAATTTCAATATCGAGATCCTCAAAAGCAAGAAAAAAATGTGTATTTTTTTTTAAACTGCATAAGTCTTGTTTGAAAATTTTAGTTTGAAGTGATTCCAAGGGCATATTAAAGCATAATATCAGTATTGGGTTATAAAATTCCCCCAAAAAAAATTACACACCCATTAAGAACTCATAAGGCTCTACTATGACTCATGAAGAGGAAGAAGTACAACATAATATATCAAAATTATGAGACCAAGTGCAACAAATTTCGCTCTCGCAAAGAGTAACAAAAAAATGAAATGGAAGTTAAGATGGATGGTTTGAAGAAAGACATGAAAGACGTGGAATCTAGGATGGATGGTTTGAAGAATGGCATGGACGCTAATATTGATGGTATAAAATAAAAACTGAAAGGAAACATGGAAGACATGAAGAATGGTCTAAAATCAAACATGGAAAATTTGAAGGAAGTTCTGACAAAGCTTATACAAGAAATTATTCCTAATGGCGAAACGGTAGTAGTTGAAACTCATGATGAGAACAAAAGAAATGGTTAATCATGATTTCAAAGAGTCTAATTTTTTATTTAAGACC
Organism: Pinus albicaulis; assembly: GCA_034641835.2. Lineage (NCBI taxonomy): Eukaryota > Viridiplantae > Streptophyta > Pinopsida > Pinales > Pinaceae > Pinus > Pinus albicaulis. Next base: position 1,754,540,081 of record CM076575.1, on the reverse strand, counting down.
CACCATATTCCAAAGATCAATATGAGGAAGTTTGATGGCAAGGATCAGGTAACATGGATACTACAAATGGAGAAATATTTTGATCTCCATAAAGTGCAAAACACACAAAAGGCACACATTGGAACTGTATATTTAGAAAAAAATACATTTGTATGGTATCAATGGCTTTTCTCTCATAAAAAAATTGTCGTTTGGTCAATTTTTACAAAGGAAATGATAACACATTATGAGGATTCAAAGAGCAACACCTTATTTAGCCAATTGATGGATCTAAAACAAAAGGAATCAATGGTGGAGCACATTGAGGACTTCCAAAAATTGAATATAAGGGTAGCTAATATTCTATAGGAACACATGATTGATGTATTCATAGGGAATTTAAAGGATAACATCCCATATGAGGCTCACCTTTGAGAACCTGATTCATTGGAGAAGGCATTTAGGTTGGCAAGAAAAATTGAAAGAAAAATTATGGCGACAAGGAAGCATACCATTCACAACTATACAGATGGAAGTGTCGCTACTCCTAGACTTCCACAACCTTCAAGGTTGACACCACAACAATTGGAAGGAAAAAGAGAAAAAGGACTTAGTTACAATTGTGATATAAAATACACTAAAGGTCATAAGTGTGCTGAGAAGAAATTATTTTACATAGATTGTGAAGAGAAGGAATAAAAGGAACAAGAAAATTCAAAAGAAGAGGATATACACCAGGAACCAACCCTAGAGGAAGAATAAATGAATCCGACCATATCCTATAATGCATTGGGAGTAATTGCCACTCCTTAAACTCTCAAGATAGAAGGACATTTCAAGAAGAAAAATGCAATAGTGCTGATTGATTCGGGTAGTACCCATAATTTTATTCATTGTAAGGTAGACAAGGAATTTAATTTCTTCTTATACCCAGTACCAAAGTGTCAAGTGATGGTTGAAAATGGAGGAACTATAAATTTCTCTGGAAAGTTCCATACTATCAAACTAACCATGGGGGAATATGTATTGAATAGTACAATGATCTTCATCCCAATGGGTGGTGTCAATGTTGTAATAGGAGTACAGTGGTTACAATATTTGGTGACGATAGCTTTTAATTTTCAAGAACTTTTCTTGAATTTTTTTTTGGAAGGAAAGGAAGTTGAATTGCGGGGTATCGTAGGGAAGCTAGGAAATATAATAAGCTCTAATGTCATGACAAATATTTTGAAGAAAGAAAAATAGGGCATAATTTCACAATTATTCTCACTATAGGTTCAAACATCAATACCATCTATTTGTCCAAATTTGCAAAAAGTATTGGACAATCATTCCAAGGTATTTGAGACTCCCACCTATTCACGATCATGATCATGCTATTCATTTGATTCAAGGAATTTTTCCTCCAAACATGTTGAGATTCAACAAGGTGATGAGCTTAGTGAAAAGAGTCACCTTCACTAAGTGGGCCCACGGGCTATTTTTGGCGCAAGTCTATTTTCAGACTATGTCTATTTTTAGACATGATGATCATATTTCAAAAGTTGCAGGATGCTATTTGTGGATGGTTGATCAAGTTGAAAAATAGATGAAACTCTATTTTTATAATATTGGGCGAAGTCTATTTATAGATCCCCAATCTAAAAGTAGATGCATGTCGATTATTATTAGCTCATGTATGTCAAAGGCCATTAAACAACAACTAATTCTCTTGTAGACACTTAAAATAGTGCCTGATTTGGAAAATCGGTAAAGAGTTTGGAAGAGGTCTACAATTCCTAGGGTTTACTGGTGGTTCATGCATCGATGACTAAGTTAGAACTGAAGTGGAAAAGTTATGACAGAGTTGGAAGAGTAGTTCATGGAGTTGTTATTCAGTTTAACTCAGTTAATGGAGTTAAAATCAGTTGAGCTAGTTGTATCTAGTCTAACTGAATGATACACTAGTGAGAGTGGAGTGAATTAATTAGTTAATTAATTTACAAATAATAACTCATTAATCAACTGAACAAATACAACAGTTAACTACAGTGCATGTCAGTTCCAGTGGAGACCCAGTGGAGAGATAGGTGAAAGGGCAAGATGGACTATCCGTTGTGACTATAGTGATGCATTTATTGCACCCCACACACATTGGAGTTGCCAATGAGGATTGCGCAGTCAAGGAAAGGGTAATTCGAATTCATTCAATGCTATTCTTCACCAGGGATTACACAGTGGAGGCAGGCTAGCAGGAGGGCAGATATTGGTGCATGGATTTGCAGATTTCTTCTATGTTAGTGTGTGAATATTGATTGTACTGAGAGCTTGATGTAATAATTTTTGTATGAGATTGTTACATGATCTCCATAATACATAATATATGATAGTTGGGGTTTTCAACTTCAGGCTTTCCCATTAAACAACTGTGTTATGTGCGACTGTTTTTATTTATGCTTCACATGTGTTTGCAATTAATTTTCCGCAAAAGATTAAAAGTGGAATGATTATGTATTTTGCAAGAAGTTAAATATTGCGAGATCAGGGGAATCTGGATGTATGCATTCTTAGTGTACAATAATTTCTACATGGTATCATAGCAGTGTTAATTCTTGAAGATTTCAATTGTGAAGAATTGTTGAGTTTGTGCTAGTGGAAAATTCGAATTTGCTACAGAAGATTCTTGGTGCAGAAGTTGAGTATACATTGAAATGTCTTTCAATGGGTTGATATTGGAGTATGCCCTTGATGGGAGCTCAAATTACATAGCCTGGAAGGATAGTATGGAGGCAGTGCTGGAGGATAATGGACTAAAGGAGTTCATTGATAGTGATGTTCCGAAGCCGGGATCTAGCGATGCTACATTACTTGACGCATGGAAAAAGAAGACAGCAAAGACAAGAAGAATTTTGTTGGAAGGTGTGAAGGACCATATTGTTTCCAACCTTCACGGGAAAGCCACTCCATTCTTAATGTAGAAGGCTTTGGCATATTTTTTCCAAAGAAAAAGCGACCAGAGGAAGTTGGCGCTTAAAGACAAGCTCAAAAAAATAAAAATGGAGAAGGGCGACAGTATTCCAAAATACCTCACAAAGTTTTTCCACTGCAAGCCTGATGAACTGGGAAGTGTGGGGGTTACTGTTGATGATGAAGACTTGGTGAGCTTGGGTCTCCTTGGGCTTATAAATATTTGGCATAGCTACGAAGACTCTGTTAATGGACAGGAGAAACTGCCGGGATGGGAGCGACTTTGGTCGGATCTTGTGTAGGAGGAGATAAGGCGGGGTACTAGGGATGGCTCTTCATCGAAGAATGAAGATGAAGAGAATTGCGCTTTGGCTGATAAAGCAAGGAAAGGGAAGGGGAAGAAATTTCCTTCAAAATCTGAAGCTAAAGGCAAGAAGCAGGATTTTTCCAAGGTGAAGTGTTTTCACCGTCACGAACATGGGCATTTCGCCACTAACTGCCCAATGAAGAAGAAGAATAAGAAGGATGCTGGAGCTGCAACTGGAGAGGCCTTAGCCTCGCAATTTTAAATTTATTTCTCTTTTATCGCATGCTTGGTTTCAAGCTATATGGGATCGATGTGGTATCTTGATAGTGGTGCGTCTTTCCATATGACGGGAGATAAGGAGTTGTTTAGTGACTTGGAGGAGAAGGACCTCCAGATGCATATAGAGATGGGTGACGATGGTCGATACAGTGAGACCGACATTGGGACCATTACCTTTGAGAGGGAGTCTGGTAATCCATTCTTGTTGAAGGATGTTATGCATGTTCCAGGTCTGAAGAAGAACTTGGTCTCGGTCGCAATGTTGGAAGACATAGGTTATGATGTTGTTTTTAGTGAGGGAAAAGCCTTCCTTCAACATAAAACAACGGGTAAAACCAAGAAGATAGGGGTTAGAATTAAGAATCTCTACAAGCTAGAGGTAGATGGCTACATTGCAATGGTGGGCAAAGCAGAAGAAGTGGTGAGCCGCGATGAGGGAAAATTATGGCACAGGAGATCGGGCCATCTTCACCATGGCACTTTGAAGATTTTGTAGCAGATTTCTACTGGACTTCCCAAGGGTACTCTTGTGCAGTCAAATCAGTGTAAGGGATGTACTATGGGTAAGTTTGTGAAGATCACCTTTCATGAGAAGAAGAACCGTTCTTCGGTGATCCTGGAGAGAATTCATACAGACGTGTGTGGACATTTATCAGTTGTTTCAACAACAAAACATAAGTATTATGTTATATTTGTTGATGAATATTCTCATAGATGTTGGATCTTCTTCATGCAGAAGAAGAGCGAAACGTTCTCAAATTTATGTGAGTTCAAAGCATTGGTGGAGAAGGAGTCGGGGAAGCAAGTGAAAGCTCTACAGAGCGATAATGGTGGTGAATACATCTCGGGTGAATTCAAAGACTTCTATAGAAAAGAAGGAATTCTAAGAGAACTCATAGCGCCTCATAACCCACAGCAGAATGGGGTCGTGGAGAGGAAGAACAAAACGATCGTGGGTGCTGCATGAGCGATGTTGCATGACCAGGGCCTACCGATGCACTTATGGGCGGAAGCATGCAACACTGCGGATTATGTGAAAAACCATTGTCATAGAGTACTTGGCATGAGTACACCTGAAGAAGCTTTTATTGGTAAGAAGCCTGATATTTCTCATTTGAAGATTTTTGGTTCATTTGTTTACATTCATGTGACAAAGGATGCCAGGAAGAAGCTGGAGCCAACTACATAATTTGGGATATTTTTGGTGTACACAGAAACACCCCATAATTATCGTGTGTATTTTCCAGACAGTCGGATGACTGTGGTGCGACGGGATATAAAATTCAATGAGGTGAAAGCCATGAAGTTTTCGCTTGAGAGGGAGCTACACTTGCATGTAGAGGAGGAACTTCTTATTCCCAAAGATGAGCCTCTAGATGTGGATCATCCACAGGAGGAGATTCATGGAGTGGAGGAGTCCACTCATGCAGAACCAAACATAAGACAAGGTAGAAAGCGTACCACAGAAGCTGAGAGACTGAAGCTTGATGCGACACATAATGTAGGAGTTCCTACATCACAGCGCAGACAGAGACAGTCACCTGACCGATTTACTGGATACATGGCTCTGATGAGCAAGTGTATCGTGACAGAGCCATCTTCTTTTGAAGAAGCAGTGCAGGAGCCCACATGGGTAGATGCCATGGTGGAAGAGTATAACTCCATTTTCAGAAACAGTGCTTGGGAGATTGTTCCAAGGCCAGTGGGAAAATCAGTTGTAGGATCAAGATGGATCTACAAGATAAAGCAAGCTATTGATGGGAGCATCGAGAAGTATAAGGCAAGATTTGTTGCCCGGGGCTTCTCACAGATCAAGGGGATTGACTATGAAGAAACCTTTGCACCTGTCGCACAGTATTCTTCCATACAGACCATCCTTGCTCTCTCAACAAAGATGGGTTGGCACATTCATTGGATGGATGTGAAGATTGTGTTCCTTAATGGGATCATTGAGGAAGAGGTGTACATTAAGCAACTTGAAGGATTTGAGATCTTCAACAGTGAGTCGCATGTGTGCAGGCTCAAAAGAGCATTGTATGGGTTGAAACAAGCACCTCATGCTTGGTACACTTGGATCGACAACTATTTCACTGGACTTGGCTTCACCAGGAGTGAGGCGGATGAAAACCTGTACCAAATTTTGGTGGAGGGTAAAATTTTAATCATTTTTATTTATGTTGATGATTTAATACTAACGGGTGATGAGAAGTTGATACACTCATGCAAGGCAGATCTTGCAAAGGAGTTTGAGATAGCCTCCTTCATTATTTCCTTGAATTGGAAATATGGCAGCAGGAAGGTGAAATGTTTGTGTCTCAAGGCAAATATGCCCCCGAGATACTGGAGAAGTTTCACATGCAAGGCTGCAAGCCTATCGACACTCCTCTTCTAGGAAATTGGAGGAAAGAGGATGCTAAATCGGTAGAGGTAGTCGATGCCACTGTTTATCGACAGTTGGTGGGTTCGCTCATGTATTTAGTTAATACAAGACCGGACATATGTTATGCGGTGAAATAGCTTTCACAAGCGATGTTTAAGCCTACCAAGCTCTTTTGGAAGGTAGGCAAGCATGTCCTAAGGTATCTCAGGGGCACATCTGAGTATGGTTTATGGTACAGACATACAGATGAGGTGAAGTTGCATGGCTTCACGGATGTAGATTGGGCAGGCAGCCCAACAGACAGAAAGAGCACATCAGGAGGGATTTTCAGTATCAGATCTACGATAATTATTGGTACAGCAGGAAACAAATATCCATGGCACTCAGTTCAGCGGAATCAGAACACATGGAAGCAAGTCAAGCTGCATGTGATGCTATCTGGATGAGGAAGATCTTGGTCGGTTTGTTCAATTCACATTTAGATCCTGTAGTGATACATTGTGATAATCAGAGTTGCATTAAACTCTTGATTAATCTTGTGTTTCATGATAGATCTAAACTTATTGATATTCGGTATCATCATATCAGAGATTGTGTGTAGCGGAAGATCATGTTGCTTCAGTACATTCCTACGGAGGATCAGGATGCAAATATTTTGACGAAGGCGCTCACCAGGAGAAAATTTGAATACCATAGAGGCAGGATCGGGGTGAAAGATAATCCCTATATTTTTGAGAGGGAGTCTTGAGATTCAACAAGATGATGAGCTTAGTGAAAAGAGTCGCCTTCACTAAGTGGGCCCGCAGGATATTTTTGGTGCAAGTCTATTTTTAGACATGGTGATCATATTTCAAAAGTTGCAGGATGCTATTTGTGGATGGTTGATCAAGTTGGAAAAATATATGAAATTCTATTTTTAGAATATTGGGCGAAGTCTATTTATAGATCATTGATCTAAAAATAGAAGTGTCGATTATTATTAGCTCTTAATAATAATCCGACAATAAACATCAACTTATTCTCTTGGAGCACTTAATTTTAGTGCACAGATTTGGAAAATCAGTGGGCTAAAGGAATTACGCAATTCCTAGGGTTTACTGGTGGTTCATGCATGGAGGACTTAGTTAGAACTGAAGTGGCAAAGTTATGACAGAGTTGGAAGAGTAGTTCATGGAGTTGTATTCAGTTTAACTCAGTTAGACTCAGTTGAGCTAGTTGTATCTAGTCTAACTCAATGATACACTAGTGAGAGTGGAGTGAATTAATTAGTTAATTAATTCACAAATAATAACTCATTAATCAACTGAACAATACAACAGTTAACTACAGTGCATGTCAGTTCCAGTGGAGACCCAGTGGAGAGATAGGGGAAAGGGCAAGATGGACTATCTGTTGTGACTATAGCGATGCGTTGATTGCACCACACACACATTGGAGTTTCCAATGAGGATTGCGCAATCAAGGCAAGGGTAATTAGAATTCATTCAGTGCTATTCTTCAATAGGGATTGCGCAGTGGAGGCAGGCTAGCAGGAAGGCAGAGATCGGTGCATGGATTTGCAGATTTCCTCTATGTTAGCATGTGATGATTGATTTTACTGAGATCTTGATGTACTAATATTTGTATGATATTGTTACATGATCTCCATGATACATAATATATGATAGTTTTGGTTTTCAGCTTCAGGCTTTCCCGTTAAACAACTGTGTTATGTGCGACTGTTTTTATTTATGCTTCACATGTGTTTGCAATTAATTTTCTGCAAAAGATTAACAGTGGAATGATTCTGTATTTTGAAAGAAGTTAAATATTTTGAGATCAGGGGAATCTGGATGTATGCATGCTTATTATATACTAATTTCTACAAAACATCAGGCCTTACAGATATCCTTATGCTCAAAAGAGTGAGATTGAACGTATGGTTGCATAAATGCTAGAGGTTGGTATAATTCAACCTAGTCAAAGTTCTTTCTCTGCTCCAGTAGTATTGGTGCACAAGAAGGATGGATCATGGTGTATGTGTCTGGTATAGGGAGCTCAACAAGCTTACTATTAAATATAAATTTCCCATCCTCGTCATTGATGAATTATTGGATGAATTACATGGAGCAATTTACTTCACCAAGCTGGATCTTCATTCTGGATATTATCAAATTAGAATGAAGACTGAATACATTCCAAAAACAACATTCAGAACTGCTGATGGTCATTATGAATTTTCGGTCATGCCTTTTGGCCTTACTAATGCACCTCCCACATTTCAAGGTTTGATGAATTCCATTTTCAAACCCTTAGAAAATTTGTGTTAGTATTTTTTGATGATGTACTAATCTACAACAAGTCTTGGAAGGATCGTGTTCAAAAAGTTCAAATGGTGCTCAAACTAATGGAGGAGAAACAATTATATGCAAAAACATCCAAATTTTTATTTGGAGTACAAGAGGTGGAATATTTGGGTCATATTGTATCTCATGAGGGTGTTAAGGTAGACCCTAAAAAATTAAATCCATTAAGGAATGGAAAATCCCTACAACCATAAAGCGTCTTTGAGGATTTCTGGGGTTAACAGGGTATTATGGCAAGTTTTTTAAGAATTATGGGATAATATCGACACCTTTAACATCATTCCTGAAGAAATATGCATTTCTTGGATTCCAGAAGAAACTAAGGCCTTTGAACACCTTAAAGAAGCAATGTTCCAATCACTGGTCTTAGCTACACCAGAATTCACAAAAACCTTTATTGTAGAATGTGATGCCTCAGGAAATGGAATTGGTGTGGTTTTAATGCAAGAAGGAAGACCCATTGCTTTTGAAAGTCATCCAATCAAAGGAAATTATTTAATGAAACCTATTTATGAGAAGGAAATGTTGGCAATACTACATGCACTAAAGAAATGGCTACCTTAACTAATGGGAAGACACTTTAACGTAAAAATAGATCATTATAGTCTTAAATCATTTTTGGAACAAATTTTATCTTCAGAAGAGAAGTAAAAATGGGTCACAAGGATGTTGGGTTATGACTTTGAAATCGTCTACAAAAAAAGGGAAGAAAAATGTTGTTGTAGATGCACTCTCAAGAAAGGATGAGAGGATGTGGAAGCATTGTTTTGTGCCATTTATATTATCCAGCCTAAGTAGATAACCGAAGCAAGGGATTAATGGAAGAATGATGAAGAGGTGTGGAAACTCATTCAAAAGTTACTGCAAGATCCCAGTACGCCTGAAATATTTAGCTGGAAAAATGATTCATTATGGTACAAATGTCTCTTATATCTTTGTAATAATTCCCAACTCAAATAGAAGATTCTTTGGGAATTTCGCACCTCTCCATTAGGAGTGCACTTAGGATTTTTTAAAAATTACCACAGGGTCAAGAAGGGTTTTTTTTGGGATGGCCTTAAATTTGATATTCAAAATTTTGTTGCAGAATGTTTGGATTTCCAACAAAATAAAGTTGAGACAGTTAAGACCCCAAGTTTGTTACAAAATTTATCCATTCCAAGTCAACGTTGGGAGGAGGTTGCAATGGATTTTATCACATGTTTACCCATGTTCGAAGGAAATACTTTCATCACCGTGATATTTGATATACTTACCAAGTATGCACACTTTTGTGCAATATCTCATCCATTTAAAGCCAGTACAATTGCTACAACATTTATGGAAACAATTCAAAAGATATATGGGAACCCAAAGATTATTGTAAGCGACAAAGATCCCATTTTTACAGGAAATTTTTGGACGAAATTATTTTCTTGTTTGGGTACTCAATTAGCTCATAGCTCATCATATCATCCTCAATCTGATGGGAAAACTGAGATAGTGAACAAATTTTTGGAAGGATATCTTCATTGCTTTGTATAGGATAAACAGACACAATGGGTCAAGTGGTCACGTCTGGCTTAATGGTGGTATAACACTTCCTTCCATACTGCAGTAAAAATGACCCCATTTATGGCACTTTATGGGTATCATACACCCTCCATCACATCATATTTAAGATAAAATTCTAAGGTTCAAGTAGTGGAAGATCACATCGAGCATCAACAACAAGTTCTCCAACTCTTAAAGGATAAAATCACCTTGGCGCATAATGGAATGAAACAACAAGCATATTAACAGTGCAATGAAATAATTTTTGATGTAGGCGACTGGGTATTTTTACGGCCATAGCCATACAAAAAAATGTCCCTCAAGCAAGCTAAGAAGGATAATAAATTATCACCAAAGTATTATGGTCCTTATAAAGTGTTGCAAAAGATTGGTACTATGGCATAAAAATTGGAGCTTCCTGCATCTTCTTGAGTGCACCCAGTTTTCCATGTTCCGTGCTTAAAGAAGGTTATAGGTGACAATCTCCTATTTCAAACAATATTTCCAAAACTTGATGAACAAAGAAAAATCATATTGGAACCTGAAGCAGTCACAGAAACAAGAAATCAACAACTATGAAATCGATCAATTTCATAGTATCTCATCAAGTGGAAGAACTTACCCACTGAAGATTTGACATGGGAGGATGATAATTTTATATAGAAGCATCCAGAACTACTCAAGTGTTGAGGACAACACTTTTTTGAAGGAGAGGGACATTCTAGGTCCTTATAATACTACTGTATCCCCTTATTGTTATTGTTAGTGTAGCCCCCTTATTGTTATTGTTGTGCCCATGTAGTCCCCATATTGTTATTATTAGTGTAGCCCCCTTATTGCTATTGTTGTGCCAATGCAGTCCCCATATTTTTATTATTGTGCCCCATAGAAGCCCACTATTGTTATTGTTGTGCCCTTACATTATTATTATTATGTTGGCTAGGATTATATTGTGACCCTTTGACTCCTATATATAGAAAGGAGGTTTTTTCATTTGTATCATCCAAGAATTTTTCATTTATGCAATGTAAAGGAGGTTTCCCCCTCGAAGAGCCTGATTTATAAGCCATTGATCTATCTTTTATTTTATTTTGTGAGTTGGTTTCATAACATACAGATGAGTTCTTGTTGATGTGATTTCTTCTATATCATTTTCATATTGTTATTTATCACCCCTTAAGTTTTCATGAAGTTCTGGGAAGTGACCTGGGCTATGGGTTTGAAAAGGTGGCTCAAATCCTAGAGCCGCAGACACAAAATTGAGCAATTGGGGCCCTAGCCGATGACATGTAGTTTTATGCCTATGGTTATAGCTTCCTAGCCCCTAGCATGCAGTGTTATTCCTGCAAATATGGCTCAAAGGGGATCAAAATGTCAGTGTGACCCAGGGGTAAGAGGCCTGAATGGTTGGGTTAGTTCCTGGGGGTGTTGTGGTTGTCGTACAAGGTTTGTAGGTTGTATTTTTTGTTGGTTACACTTCCTTAATGTCACATAGGAGGTTGAATCTCATTATAGTAGCCTCTTGTTGCATGTACTACCTCGACTGGCTGGTTGCTTGGGTAGATGTGGGAAAGGGGTGTTATCGATAATCTAGAAGGATATTTTGTATTTTAGTGATATGATATGTTTATCATCTATTTTATGGTTTTGAATAAAAGAAAAAATTCTTTTGTTATCTTCAGTACTCTTCATTATTAGGGAGATGAGGCCTGTATAAAGATTGAAACACACAATCAGGCCTTTCGGGTAGGGTTTGCGGAAAATGATTTGAATCATAAGAAGCCAAAATATCAACCAAAGTTTTAAGCCCTCTACAAACATTAATAGTATTAAAAGCATTCAATATAGATATATTATTCCAAGCTAGTTGAGTATAACACATGATTAAATTGTTTGTGGGAGAGTAAACTTTCTCAACAAGATTGAAAACAAGTTCAGAATCACCAAGAGCAGTCAGGAATTTACAACCTAATACAAGAGCTTGTTCAGTTCTGAGGAGAAGGGCTTCAAACTCAGGAAAATTATTGGTATAATCAAATTCCATCTTAAAGGCATATTGGTGCATTTTTCCTTGAGAAGAGTACAAGAGATTTCCAACACCATTGCCTTCGTGGGATGAGTCACAATCAAAGTGTAGATACCAAAGTTGGTCCTATGATCAAGGTTCACTTGGTGGGGAAACATCCTTCTCTATATATAAAGTTACCAACTTAATGAGAAATAGAACTTCAAAATGAGAACTCTAGAAAAAAAAGACCCAAAAAAATAAAAAAAAAACAACTCGAAAATGAAAAGTGTTGATGTTGGAACAACACTTTTTAAGTACCTTGAAAACGAAAAATGTTAATGTTGAAGCAAAGTTATTTTATTTTAATTTCAACATTTTTTAGCAATGACATTAAAGATAAAATATTATGATTCTGAAAGACCATAAAATTCCAACAATTTCAGGCATGGCGTTAAAGATAAAATATTACGTCTCTAAAAAACCTTAAAATTCTGACAATTTTTAATCATGGCGTTAAATATAAATTATCACGACTCTGAAAAGCCTTAAAATTCCAACAAATTTCACTGATCTAAAAATGGAAGTACTTGAAAATGTGTGCAAGGTATCCATTTCCATTAACTAAATGTGTGCAAAATTTTCCATGTATGGTTGATTAAACAAAATGTTTTTGGTAACTGTTTATGAGTTTATGTGTGAAGGAAAGTTAATTTAATTTGTTGTTTAACATATTAAATCAGAAATGTACAACAAGATAACTTCAGCATAACATGACACAAATGTTGGATGAGCAATTCACCCCTCCTGGGCTACGTCTGCTGGATCAAGCCTCCCAAAATGAGCTTGTCCTCTTGTATTAAAATGCTCCAAAATGATAATACAAGTTTAAAATTTTCTCAATAGACAAATCTGAATGCAAATACAGATTCAGAAGACATGAAAATGCTAAGAATGCCTTTCCATATTCACTAAATAGTGAAGAATTACCATAAACAGTGCTTTCCGCAATAAGGCCCTGATGGCTCTTTGAACTCCTCTGAAGCTTTTCGGGCTGTAGAAGTCCTCAAATAGATCTGAAACCTCTTCCATTAGGTTCAGAAGGTAGCAGATAGCTAAAAATGATCTTTGGTTCACCTCAAACAGAAAGGTACAACTCAAAATAGCTCCAACTCCAAAATGGCCTTGATGGCTCAAAAAGCTTCCCTGAAGCTAAAATGGTTGTAGAACACCTCTACTGCCTCTGGATCCCAATGGCTCTGGAATGCTGAAAATAGTCGAAAATGACTTTTGGTTTACCACAAATGGTTAAGCATAGCCCAAAACAGCTCCAACTCCCTCTTGGCCCTGATGGTTCTCATTGCTTCCTTGAAGCAAAAGGGGCTGAAGTTCAACTCCAATGGCTCTACAACCTATTCCAATGGATCCAGAATCCTCTGAATACACAAAATAAAAAAAAATTCATCCAAAAAGGTTCAGTAATGGAGAAGTTATGACCAAAACCATTTATTCCCAATCTACCCTTGAAAACCTCCACTAATTGTGGAGAAACTGGAGTTAACCCCTCCAAAAAGGTGGAAATTCCAAAAATAGTGGAATCTGCTCCAAATTCGTCATTCAAATAACTGTTGGCATTAAACATTAAGGTGGGTGGTCACATGTTAATCGCCACCCCAAACTCCGACCAAACCGTAACTTTAACCGTCGCATTAACATAGCATTAAGTTTTGTTTGAGTGGCCACATTGTGCGGTCTAACTGCCGTCTTGACCGTCGGGCGGGCGGTTAGCCCTTGGTCTCTAGCGCATGGTCATATATATGTGGGGGATGGCCCCCTTTTCCACCCAATGAAATGTAACTTCAAATATAACCTGCCACCATTGTATATTAAGAACCAATCATATGGTCCAACGGTAAAGCGCTTATGTTGTTTGGCATGTGGTCCGGGGTTCGAATCCGGTAAAGTCACAAAATATTTTTACACCGCCGAAATTTCCATAGGCCAGGGGCCACGTGGCGGCCTCCGAGCCTGCCACATGGCAGCCCATGATTGGCCAAAAAATCACAAATTTAAACCACTGTTCAATCCAGTGTTGTCACTTGTCACTGCATGATTGGCCCAGGTGGAATATTCGAGGGGATATTTTGAGGAATATTCCTTTTTTTTTTTAATTTTTCAAAAATTGAAAGTCAAACCTGGTCAAATTGGTCTTTTGCATGAAATTGTGAATTTTCAAACTTGAATAATTTTCACATACAGTGTCGTTCGCAGTGTCAGGATCGTATCGTCGAGGCCTATCCGGTCGTTCAGGTTGCAAGTGATTTTGAACACTTTCAATTTTGAGCTTTTTCCATAGCTCGGACTTGAGCTCTTGATCACACCTCCCAAATGAGAAGCTTTTGCACCCCAAAAGCTCACTGAAATTCTGAAACTAAACTATAGTATAGAAAATGAGAGAATAACAACATCCTCTTCTCTTCAGCCTCCAAAAATTTTCCTGAATTGCCAACTGTTCACATGGCGAATTTTGCTGAATGAGCCATGTACTTCTGCCGAATCCCAACTAACTTTTCTCGCCATACCAATCTTCCATTCTGAAATCAGCAATGACCCTTGCTGAACTTTGTGCCCTCTTTGCTTGCATGCCCTTCCATCTCATGGAATCTTACACTGCTTTGCACCGACACTTCGTTCTCTACACCAGTTGACACCAAAGGCACCTTGTGCAACATATGACATCAACAACAAGTTGACAGTGAAATGTGTTATACAATTGACACAACCATCAATGTAAAAGTGTGCCCACAATCGACACAAGTCGACAATCATGTGTAACACAATCGACACAAGTCGATAAACATGTGTGACATAATCGACACAAGTCGACAAACATGTGTGACACGATTGACACAAGTCGATAAACAAAAAGATACATCTTGAAAAACACATGTGTATGTATCATGTACAATGAACTATATACATTTCGCTATTTACACATACAACCTCTATGTACACGTGCAACTTCAACTCTTCTTTTCAAATACCAACAAGTACTTCATCCCAAAAACATGTGGGTGAATAAGAGCTGAAACTAAAAGACATTGCTGAAATATAAGTGAGTATCATACTCATCTTTTACACCTCCATGGTGAAAATTTGCAACAACAAAGAAATTTCTTCAACTGAAACTTCTTTTACATGCAATCTTGCATCAAAATTTTCAACTGAAATACATGCATACCAATCTGAAATTTGCATGTACAAAATGAGTAATGAATTACTACATTAAGAAGTTAATCCACTTCCTACCAAGCCAAATCCATGGCATCTTTTCCTGCTACAACAACAGTTCTTCATGTGAATCTTCTGTTTCCACATCGATAACAGAATTCATAGATCCACTTACGCCAATATTTTTGTCCTCTAGCTGCATGTGCTTTGGACGATGAGTTGGATGCAAGGTCCAAAAATGAGAGACATCATGTCCCTTCCTTTGACAAAATGTGAAACTCTTAAGCACTTTCCAAGAAATTTTTCTTTGCCTCTTCTGCTTCCTGTGTGCTTTCTTTTTCAACCAGCATCTTGAAGCAACATGGTTAAATCCACCACAAAATATGCATCAAAAATTTCTTTCATTTGAAAAAGAAAAAATATCATTCTTTGCTGAAACATAATCAAATTTATCATGTGAATAATTATACCTCTTTTTCTACATGGAATGTCCATCCTTTTTGTCTTCGAAAGACGAAGAAGTAGTAGAGGAGACAACTTTCTTTTTCAGACTTTCATCACAGTTCTTGTCTTGAAAACTGTTTGAATTTGAAGGCTCGCCATAAGCAGCATGTTTACCCTCTACTTGTTGCAATGAAGGCTTAGAACAATGGAAATCATCCTTAGAACAATTTTGACATATATGCATTTTAGAACTTGGAATAAAGGTTCTCTTTAAATCTGCATCACATGCATTCAAGGATTTGGAGTCTTCACCATTAAACTACACAAAACCAAGACCAACATTCTTGGGTCGCTCCACAACCGAAATAGGGTCAACAATGTCTTGTGAATTCTTGCCCAAACCTTTGCCTTCATGGTAGCCCATCTTAAACATTAATTTGGACCCGATGCCCTTTGTATGTTTTTCAAAAGAACCAACACACTTTTCAATTGAGGAAATTGAAGACAAGTTGGAATGGTTTACCTCTTCCTCACGCTTGTTCTTGGACAAAGCTTCTTGAGCTTGAAGGAGTTGTTTCTCCATGTCATGCAGTATTTGGATAATTTCTTCCTTCTTATCCTTCATAGCCAACAATTGTGCATGAAGCTTAACACTTTCTCTTTGATCCTCAATGAGAATCTGCACCATGTCCTTCACTTTAATGAACTCATTCTTCATGTCATCATTGAAGAATCTCGTGAAGGAGGAAACTTCACTTGTAGAAGAAGTTGACATTATGTAAATGGTAAAATTAACAAAAGGAACTTCCAAAGAAAAGTTCTCAAAGCTTTCAAACAAATGACAAGCTTTTAACCAAATGTCTTTAAAGACCCCTTCTTATTCAAGCATCCATAAAACACAAACTCCAATAACTTTAGTATCAAACACTAAACAAGTGGGTTTGATTTCCAAAGAGAATCTTGAGGTACTTTGGGGTAAGGAAATAGTCTACAACTCTTTTTTCCTTTCAAAGACTTAGCTATCAACAACTATCTTTTCAACTTAAGCAAACTCATATAATCAACCATTTTGCTATCAATAAAACAGTTAATATTTTACACTGTTTTAACAAATTTTGAACAAAAACAAATGCTCAACCTAAGCTCAACCAAATCTCAACCAAAGCTCCGATACCATCTGATCTGAAAATGGAAGTACTTGAAAATGTGTGCAAGGTATCCATTTCCATTAATTAAATGTGTGAAAAATTCTCCATGTTTGGCTGATTAAACAATGTGTTTTTAGTAACTGTTTATGAGTTTATGTGTGAAGTCAAGTTAATTTAATTTGTTTTTTAACATATTAAATCAGAAATGTATAGCAAGATAACTTCAGCATAACATGACACAAATGTTTGATAAGCAGTTCACCCCTCCTGGGCTACGTCTGCTGGATCAAGCCTCCCAAAATGAGCTTGTCCTGTTGTATTAAAATGCTCCAAAATGCTAATACAAGTTTAAAAGTGTTTCAATAGAAAAATCTGAATGCAAATACAGATTCAGAAGACATGAAAATGCTAAGAATTCCTTTCCATATTCACTAAACAGTGAAGAATTACCATAAACAATGCTTTCTGCAACAAGGCCCTGATGGCTCTTTGAAATCCTCTGAAGATTTTCAGGCTATAGAAGTCCTCAAACAGATATGAAACCTCTTCTATTAGGTTCAAAAGGTAGCAAATAGCTGAAAATGATCTTTGTTTCACCTCAAACAGAGAGGTACAACTCAAAACAGCTCCAACGCCAAAATGGCCCTGATGGCTCAAAAAGCTTCCCTGAAGCTAAAATGGCTGTAGAACACATATAATACCTCTGGAACCTGTCCCAATGGCTCTGGAATGCTGAAAATAGTCGAAAATGACTTTTGGTTTACCACAAATGGTTAATCATAGCCCAAAACAGCTCCAACTCCCTCTTGGCCTTGATGGCTCTCATTGCTTCCTTGAAGCAAAAGGGGCTGAAGATCAACTCCAATGGCTCTACAACCTGTTCCAATGGATCCAGAATCCTCTGAATACCCAAAATATAAAAAAAATCATCCAAAAAGGTTCAGTAATGGAGAAGTTATGACCAAAACCATTTTTTCCAAATCTGCCCTTGAAAATCTCCACTAATTGTGGAGAAACTGGAGTTAACCCCTCCAAAAAGGTGGAAATTCCAAAAATAGTGGAATCCGCTCCAAATTCTTCGGTCAGATAAATATTGGCATTAAACATTAAGGTGGGTGGTCACATGTTAACCGCCACCCCAAACTCCGACCAAACCGTAACTTTAACCATCGCATTAACATAGCATTAAGTTTTGTTTGAGCGGCCACATGGTGGGGTCTAACTGCCACCGTTACCGTCGAGTGGGCGGTTATCCCCTGGTCTCTAGCGCATGGTCATATATATGCGGGGGATGGCCCCCTTTGCCACCCAATGAAATGTAACTTCAAATATAACCTGCCACCATTGTATATTAACAACCAATCGTATGGTCCAACAGTAAAGCGCTTATGTTGTTTGGCATGTGGTTCGGGGTTCGAATCTGGTAAAGTCACAAAAATTTTTTACATTGACGAAATTTCCACAGGCCAGGGGCCACGTGGTGGCCTCCAGGCCTGCCACGTGGCAGCCCATGATTGGCCAAAAAATCGCAAAGTCAAACCACTGTTCAATCCAGTGCTGCCACTTGTCACTGCATGATTGGCCCAGGTGGAATATTCGAGGGGATATTTTGAGGAATATTCTTTTTTTTTATTTTTCAAAAATTGAAAGTCAAACCTGGTCAAACTAGTCTTTTGCATGAAATTGTGAATTTTAAAACTTGAATAATTTGCACATACAGTGTCGTTTGCGGCGTCAGGATCGTATCGCCGAGGCCTATCCGGTTGTTCAGGTTGCAAGTGATTTTGAACACTTTCAATTTTGAGCTTTTTCCATAGCTCGGACTTGAGCTCCTGATCACACCTCCCAAATGAGAAGCAGCCATAAAACACAAACTCCAATAACTTTTGTAGCAAACACTAAAAAAGTGGGTTTGTTTTCCAAAGATAATCTTGAGGTACTTTGGGGTAAAGAAATATTCTACAACTCTTTTTTCCTTTCAAATACTTAGCTATCAACAACTATCTTTTCAACTTAAGCAAGCTCATACAATCAACCATTTTGCTATAAATAAAACAATCAATATTTTACACTATTTTAAAAAATTTTGCAC
Organism: Pinus albicaulis; assembly: GCA_034641835.2. Lineage (NCBI taxonomy): Eukaryota > Viridiplantae > Streptophyta > Pinopsida > Pinales > Pinaceae > Pinus > Pinus albicaulis. The sequence continues at coordinate 1,754,521,392 of CM076575.1, read as the reverse complement.
AAAAAAAAAATGCTCAACCAAATCTCAACCAAAGCTATGAATCCATCTGATCTGAAAATGGAAGTACTTGAAAATGTGTGCAAGGTATCCATTTCCATTAATTAAATGTGTGCAAAATTCTCCATGTCTAGTTGATTAAACAAAGTGTTTTTGGTAACTGTTTATGAGTTTATGTGTGAAGGCAAGTTAGTTTAATTTTTTGTTTAACATATTAAATTAGAAATGTAAAGCAAGATAACTTCAGCATAACATGACACAAATGTTTGATGAGCAGTTCACCCCTCCTGGGCTACGTCTGCTAGATCAAGCCTCCCAAAATGAGCTTGTCCTCTTGTATTAAAATGCTCCAAAATGCTAATACAAGTTTAAAAGTGTTTTAATAGACAAATCTGAATTCAAATACAGATTCAGAAGACATGAAAATGCTAAGAATGCCTTTCCATATTGACTAAACAGTGAAGAATTACCATAAACAATGCTTTTTGCAACAAGGCCCTGATGGTTCTTTGAACTCCTCTGAAGCTTTTCAGGCTGTAGAAGTCCTCAAACATATATGAAACCTCTTCCACTAGGTTCAGAAGGTAGCAAATATTTGAAAATGATCTTTGTTTCACCTCAAACAGAGAGGTACAACTCAAAACAACTCCAACTCCAAAATGGCCCTGATGGCTCAAAAACCTCTACTACCTCTGGAACATGTCCCAATGGCTTTGGAATGCTGAAAATAGTCAAAATTGACTTTTGGTTTACCAAAAATGGTTAAGCATATCCCAAAACAGCTCCAACTCCCTCTTGGCCCTGATGGCTCTCATTGCTTCCCTGAAGAAAAAGGGGCTGAATATAAACTCCAATGGCTCTAAAACCTATTCCAATGGATCAAAAATCCTCTTAATACCCGAAATAAAATAAAAAAAATTCGTCCAAAAAGGTTCATTAATGGAGAAGTTATGACCAAAACCACTTTTGCACAATTTGCCCTTGAAAACCTCCACTAATTATGGAGAAACTGGAGTTAACCCCTCCAAAAAGGTGGAAATTCAAAAAATAGTGGAATCCGCTCCAAATTTTTCGGTCAGATAACTGTTGGCATTAAACATTAAGGTGGGCGGTCACATGTTAACCGCCACCCCAAACTCCGACCAAACTGTAACTTTAACCGTCGCATTAACATAGCATTAAGTTTTGTTTGAGTGGCCACATGGTGGGGTCTAACCGCTGCCGTAACCGTCGGGCGGGCGATTAGCCCCTGCTCTCCAGTGCATGGTCATATATATGCAGGGGCTTGCCCCCTTTGCCGCCCAATGAAACGTTTTTCAAACTTAAAATATACCCCGCCACCATTGTATATTAAGAACCAATCGTATGGTCCAACGGTAAAGCACTTGTGTTGTTTGGCATGTGGTCTAGGGTTCGAATTTGGTAAAGTCACAAAATATTTTTACACCGCCGAAATTTCCACAGGCCAAGGGCCACGTGGCGGCCTGTGGGATTGCCACGTAGCAGCCCATGATTGGCCAAAAAATCGCAAAGTCAAACCATTGTTCAATCCAGCGCTACCACTTGTCACTGCAGGATTGGCCCGGGTGGAATATTCTAGGGGATATTCTAGGGAATATTCCAAGAATATTCCTTTTTTATTTTTTCAAAAATTGAAAGTCAAACCTGGTCAAACTAGTCTCATGAAATTGTGAATTTTCAAACTTGAATAACTTTCACATACAGTTTCGGATTTGAGTGTGTTCGCGGCGTCAGGATAGTATCGCCGAGGCCTATCCATTCATTAAGGTTGCAAGTGATTTTGAACACTTTCAATTTTGAGCTTTTTCCATAGCTCGGACTTGAGCTCCTGATCATTCACATATAGTGTTAAAGATAAAATATCACGTCTATGAAAAGCCTTAAAATTCCAAAAATTTTCACATATGGTGTTAAAGATAAAATATCACGTCTCTAAAAAGCCTTGAAATTCCAACAACTTTTAGCCATGGTGTTAAATATAATAAATCATGACTCTGAAAAACCTTACGGTTCCAAAAAAAATTTTAGGCATGGTGTTAAAGATAAAATATCACATCTCTAAAGAGACTTAAAATTCGAGATGTTTTCAAAACCCTAAAAATTAAAATTGTTTTCAACCATATCATTAAAGATAAAATATCATGACTCATATAAACCTTAAAATTTCGAAAAATTTTAAACCATGGAATTAATACCCAATATCATATGACTACAAAAAAAACTTAAGTTTTCAACATATTTCAATTATGGCATTATGGAAATATTATATGGTTAAAAAAAACTTTAAAAATGAACCCCTGAATGAAAGAGTCATTATACTAAGAGTAATTTCCTTTTTAAATGTTAAAAGTATAGCTATTTTAAAATCTTAGCCTAAGACAACTTGACACATTGCAATGAAAATTTAAAAATCAACCATCAAATTGACATGTAGTGGAGGTGAACTCGACCCATTGTGATCAAAAATTAAAAATCAACTATGAAATTGACACATTGTGGGGGGCGACTTGATCCATTATAACAAGAACTTTAAAATCAACCATCAAATTAAGGCATAGTGGGGTTGGGTTGTTAGTCAAGGATCAACACAAGTCTTGCGTTAAAAAATAAAAATAAAATAAATAAATAAATAAAAATTAAAAATACAAAACAAAACAAAAATTAAAAGATTAAAAAAAATAAACTAAAACTAAAACATAATATATATATATATATATATATACAATAACAAGTAAATTAGAAAAAATCTATATCAAAACATCAAAACAAAAAAAAAAACAAAAAAAAATCAAACATGACCCAAAAAAACATAAAAAATTATACTAAAAAACTCAAGCATAAAAAAATGTAAAAAAATAAAAACAAAAGCAATCATGAAAGTGATCTTCATTGTCATATGAACATGAGGTTATCCTTTTGTACTTCTACCTTTCCACCCTAAGATGATATAGAAATCTTGACCATGTAACCTTCCAAGGATTATCATCCACTCAATCCATTTATTCATTGAATTGAGTTCAAAACAAATAGTTGTAGATGCACTTGCTTCATCTGACATTATTTTAGGTAGTAAAACCATATGCCAACCAGAAAACCAATACTAAAACATCAATATCATGGTTACCTCAACCTGATGGCCTTTTTTCAAGTTATCAAATTATGCTTACTTGTTCTTTTTGAGATCAACATCCTTCTTTGTGTTCAAACTCCATACTAGATTACTTTTCCATACTCCTAGATATTTAGTAATTATTCATAGAGAATTCTTCTTTCTTTAGCCAATCATCTTAGTCCACTTCCTTTGGATAAATCTGCTTCTCATTTTGAGGAAGGTACTTCATGCTACAACTATACCTGTGAACTTCTAGGAAGATTTCTTCCATACTTTGTGAGTATGGTATACTTTTGTTATGTCATCACGATTCTTCTTCGATATATTGAAGAATATCTTCATAACTTTGTTCCTATAGAGTATTTTTTTGATCATTTCTTGTCATGACATGTTATTATGCAACTAGATCACAAAAAAAAAGATAGATCAACGACTTGAAAATTAGCCTCTTCGAGGGGGCAACCTCTTTTACATCACATAAATGAACAATTATTGGATGATACAAATGAAAATATCTCCTTGGTATATATAGGAGTCAAAGGGGTCACAATATAATCAAAGCCTACATAACAATAATAATGTAATGGCACAACAATAAAAATAGTGGGATTCTATGGGGCACAACAATTACAATATGGGCACTACATGGACACAACAATAATAACAAGGGGGTTACACTAACAATAAAAATAAGGGGGCTACACTAGTATAATAGGGACCTAACATGCCCCTCTCTTTCAAAAAAAGTGTTGCCCTCAACTTTCGATTAGTTCTAGATGTTTCTGTATAAAATTATCATCCTCCCATGTGGAATCTTCAGTAGGTAAGTTCTTCCACTTAATGAGATACTTTGAAATTGATCAATTCCATAGTTGTTGGGTTCTTATTTCCGTGACTGCTTCAGGCTCCAATATGATTTTTCCTTCCTCATCAAGTTTTGGAAATATTGTTTAAACTAGAAGCTTGCCACCAATAACCTTCTTTAAGCATGAAACATGGAAAATTGGGTGTACGCAAGAAGATGAAGGCAACTCCAATTTGTATGAAATAGTACCAATATTTTGCAACACCTTGTGCGGACCATAGTACTTGGGTGATAATTTATTATCCTTCTTAGCTTACTTAAGGGACATTTGTTTGTATGGTTGTAGTTGTAAAAATACCTAGTTTCCTACGTCAAAACTTATTTCACTATGATGTCGATCTACTTTTTGTTTCATTTGATTATGCGTCATAGTGAAGTTATCCTTTAAGAGTTTGAGAACTTTTTGATGCTCGATGTGATCTTCCACTACTTAAGCCTTAGAATTTTCTCTTAAATATGTTGTGATGGATGGTGGATGATAGCCATAAAGTGCCATAAATGGATTCATTTTTGATATAGTATGGAAAGAAGTGTTATACCACCATTCAACCAAAGGTAACCACTTAACCCATTGTGGTTTTTTATCAAATACAAAGAAATGAAGATATCCTTCAAAACATTTGTTCACTATCTCAAATTTTCCATCAGATTGAGGATAATATGATGAGCTATTAGCTAATTGAGTACCAATACAAGAAAATAAATTCGTGAAAAAAATTCGAGTGAAAATGGGATCCTTGTCACTTACAATAATATTTGGGTTTCCATGTAGCTTTAAATTGTTTCCATAAATCTAGTAGCAATTGTGATGGCTTTAAAAGGATGAGATAACAAATAAAAGTGTGCATACTTGGTAAGTCTATCAACTACCATGATGATTACATTCTTTCCTTCGGACTTGGGTAAACCTATGATAAAATCCATTGAGACCTCCTCCCAACTTTGACTTAGAATGGTTAAAGGTTGTAATAGACTTGGGGTCTTAATTATCTCAACTTTATTTTGTTGGAAAACTAAACATTCTACCACAAACTTATGAATATAATATTTAAGGCCATCCCAAAAAATTTCCTTCTTGAATCTATGGTAATTTTTTTAAAATCTTGAGTGCCCTCCTAAAGGGGAGGTGTGCAATTCCAAAAGAATATTTTGTTTGAGTTGGGAATTCTTACATAGATATAAACAATATATGTACCATAATGAGTCTTCATATAAATGTATTATATATAAGGGCATATTTCGACAAATTTTGAATGGGTATCCACACCTCTTCTCATTATTCCACTCCTCCATTGCTTCATTTATCCAGTCATTTTGGATAATTGAAATGGAACAAAGAAATGCTTCCACATCATCATCCCTTATTGAGAGTGCATCTACAACAAAATTTTGCTTCCCTTTTTTGTATATGATTTCAAAGTCATAACCCAACATCTTAGTGACCCATTTTTTCTTCTCTTATGAATATAATCTTTGTTCCAAAAATTATGTAAGACTATCATGATTTTTTTACTTTAAAGTTTCTTCCCATTAGGCAAGGGTGTCATTGCTTTAGGGCATGTAGTATTTCCAACATTTCCTTCTCATAACTTTAGGTTTGTGTAAATACTTTCCCTTGATAGGATGACTTTCAAAAGAAATGGATCTTCCTTCTTGCATTAAAACAACATCAATTCCATTTCCTTAGGCATCACATTCCACCATAAAGGTTTTTGTGAAGTCTAGAGTAGCTAAAATCGAATCTTGGCACATTGCCTCTATAAGATGACGTTTAAAGGACTTAGTTTCTTTGGAGTCCAAAAAAATGAATCTTTCTTTAGTAATGTTGCTATAGGTTCTCCTATTTTCCCATAATTCTTAACAAACTTGCGAGAATAGCCTATCAACTCGAGAAATCCTCAAAGATGCTTTAGGGTTGTGGGGATTTTCCATTCCTTGATGGATTTAATTTTTTTAGGATCTAACACCCTCAAGATATACAACATGATGAAAATATTCCACCTCTTATACCCCAAAGAAAAATTTGGAGGTTTTTTCATACCTTCTCCAATAGTTTGAGCACCCTTTAAACATGTTGAACACGACCCTTCCAATACCTGTTGCAGATTAGTATATCATTAAAAAATACTAACACAATTTATCTAAGGAAGGGTTTAAAAATGGAATTCAACAAAACTTGAAATGTGGAAGGTGCATTAGTATGGCCAAAATGCATGACCAAAAATTCATAATGACCTTCATGATTTTTGAATGTTGTTTTCGGAACATCTTTAACCTTCATTCTAATTTGATGATATCTTGAATGAAAATCCAGCTTGGTGAAGTAAATTTATCCATGTAATTCATGAAATAATTCATCAATGATAGGAATCATACATTTATCTTTAATAGTTATCTTGTTGAGATCCCTATAATCTAGACACATACGCCATGATCCATCCGTTTTGTGTAGCAATACTACTATAACTTTGGCTAGGTTGAATTATACCTACCTCTAGCACTTTTGCAACCATACCTTCAATTTAACTCTTTTGGGAATAGGGATATATGTAAGTTCTGATGTTTGGAGGAACACTTCCTGGAATGAAGTGAATAGCATGATTATTGTTTGATGGATAAATTCCTTCTATGGACATAAGAAATCTCCCTAGATCTAGTGGCTTGATCTATAAACAACCGGGATAAATTTTGTATGCTTTCCTTAGAGAATTTTGAAATATGTTAAGAATACTTACTTGGAGTCCAATGCAAGTTTGCTCCTTCTCCCTACTTGTAAGCTTTACCTGCAACTACAAATGCTAAAAATGGAATCTGAAAAACATCCAAAATAAGCAAGAGAACCAAAATATACAAATAGAAACATACACCTCTAAATAAGAAGTCAATGATTCATTGTTTTCCATATCATAAATGACACATAATGTATAGGAAAACAAGGCACTTTTGTATTTATAAAAGTAGGAGAATATTACAACCCTTGTAGGCCCTGACCTTGTAGATATCTCCTCCCTATCTTGTCCTTCCTTTTCCACAACAAAAATCCTTCAATCGCACCTCAAGCACATGGATGATAATGGACCTCTAGGAACAAATCAACAACACGAGGACATAACTAAGAGTTTCCAATGTTGAGAAATCAAAAAAAGTAGATTAGGATTTGATTTCTTCTATCTTGATAATTACTTGTGAACTATATTGGCTTCCTTTACATATTTATTATATTATCTTTAATCAATAAATTACCAAACTATGTGTGTATGAATATCACAAAAACATGAGACGCAAGATGTAGGCACTCTGCCAAGGAAAAACCCCTCTATAGGGGAAAACCCAGTCAAAACTCTCTTCTTTCAATAGTTTTCCTTGAGACTCTTCAACCTAGACATAGACCAGACCTTCCTCCACACCAAGTCAACCCTTCTAGACATTTGACCTTGTAGCAGTAGAAATTTCACCCCAACAACTTGGAATATGCAACAACAGGAAGCAACTGGCATCAACAACACTAGAAAAAATTCGATCTTCCAAAATAGGGCATGAGAGAGAGGGAGGGGTGCCAAAATTTTGATTTAATTCTTCTCCTTCTCCTTAGTCAAACTCACACTCCTTTTCCTCCTTCACACTTTTCCTGGCTACTTCTTGAGATATTGAACTTGAGTGAGTGAGATCGTCCAAATGAATTCGATCTGCTCTAATATATAAGCTCCAAGTGAGGTCGAATTGCATAGTTTGAGGCCAACTTGATCTCCTTTAGGTCGACTTGGTGTGGAGGTGAAATAATACCTACTTGACTCAAAAAAAAATTCTTTTTACATAATTCGAAAGCCCAAGAAGGGTCTTATATAAAAGGTACAGTGACTCTAATGATCCAATATCAATCCTAGGATTCATGACAATCGGTACTTTGACTAATATAATGATGAACCAATCATGAAAAAAATTCTTTAATAAATCATTGTAACAATAATAATTATTATTTTCTTTATTCTTTTGACAAGTACATTACATAGTGACTCAATTACATTTATAAAGGTAGAACATAGTTACAATTTTCAACACTGCCTCTTAACTAGGGAGGTATTCATAAGGAATATCTCAAAAAGTATGAACTATGAAGAGTCTAGGCACTGCAATTCCATGGAATAGATTCTTGACCAAAGAAATCTATCCAAATAAAGAGGTGTGACTAATATGGACTAAAGCTTTCAACCTCTCTATGTACCATCAGACTTACTTGCTAACCATCAACCTAGGGATCTAGGTGCATATATAAGGTCAAATATCTACTACCAATGCCACCCTCCCTACTTTGGGAACAAGACATAAACACATAGTGTGGACTTGATTTCCTTGGAAATGCTTCACTCGCAAAGCCTCAAAAAATATCTTCCAATTTTTTATATATAAGATCAAAAATCTATATTAAACCAAGCATGTTTCTAAGATATTCAACCTGATTATTAAGAAGAGACTTTGTTAGTATGTTAGGTACCTGTTCATCTGTCGGGACACACTCCAGCTTCACGATCCCATCCTGCAACAAGTTCCTGATATAGTGGAACTTATTGTTGATATGTTTCATCCTAGCATGAAACACGAGATCTCCAGACATCTTGATACAACTTTGGTTGTCACAATTGATCACAGTAGGACCTAGAGGCTTCTCAAACAAATATGTTAGAAGCTTCCTCAACCATACAAACTCTTTTCCTACTTCACATGCAACCACATATTCTGCCTTAGCACTGCTCAACGCAATACGATCTTGCTTCTTGCTCATCGATGAGACCATAGTGTCTCCCAAACTGAAGCATCCACGAGTAATGCTCCTTCCATCGATCTCACTTCCACCCTAATCAGAATATGTGAAGACAATTAGCTTTACTTCCTTACTATCATACTTTAGACAATGATGTATAGTGCCACGAAGATACATCAATGTGTGCTTGGTAGCTATCCAATGATCATAACGAGGCCCCAACTGAAATTATCTAAGAATTTTTACAGAAAAACATATATCTGACCTCGTATTTACCAGATACATTAGGGAGCTTACCAAATTTCAATAGGAGGTAGGATCCATGAGACTGGAGTCAGAGATCCTTAACTTCTTGAGATTGGTGATCATTGGAGTAGTCATCGGTTTCGAATCCATCATCCCAAATTTCTGCATCAATTCGATGATGTATTTTTATTGCCCCAAATATATCTCCCCATGTTTCTTCCATACTTCCAAAGCCAGGTAATAGTGCATTAGTCCTAGATCCTTCATCTCAAATTCAATTGTCATAATATTATTGCACTCTCAAATTATTTTCTCCACACCAGTGATGAATATATCATTCACATAAAGTAGAATAATTATTGGATCATTATTCTCTACCTTGATGTAGAGATTTGGATCAACATAACTCTTCATTATTAGGTGTGGAGCCTAATTATCTTGTTTATTTTGTATCATAGCATTGGAACCTTGTGCATTAATGGGGGCGGCAACGCCGCCCGTAATTAAATGCTGCCTGGGGGGTCTAGTGGGGGTGGATGCGACTTTATGGAGCCCCCCCTTGGCGGGGGGTTTCGGGGGCAGCGCCCCCAAAGCTAAAAACAGACGTAAAATTGCCTTGTAAAAGTATAGTAATTTCTAGTCAATCTGGGCCATTTATTAGGTGGATGATCTGACAGTGGAAGTTATGTTTGGTTTAGGGTTTTTTTCCCTAGAAGGAAACCTCTCACTTGTATGAGGGTATTGTATTGCGGCTGTGTATTGCATGTGTATTCTCAGAGCGAGAAATAGATAGGGAGATTGTGAGAGAGAACAAAGGATATTACATCAGATATGTTGTAGGTTGTGTCTCTTCATTTTGTTGGATAATAGAAAGGAAGGATTGGTTGTTCGGGGTGGACGTAGCCCAAACTAGGCAAACCACGTATATCTATGTCTCTCTGGTTTGATGTGTTTTGTGTGCTTGTGTTTTCCGCATATTTTATGTGTTGCATTGCTCTGTAATATATAATTTTATAACATTCATGAACCCAATTCTTAGAAGGTATGAATCCATTCTTGCATACCATGCCCTAGGTGCTTATTTTAACCCATATAGGCCTTATTGAGTCTACATACATGAGTATTTTTATTATTTACCTCAAAGCCTTTGGGTTTTTCGATGTATACTTCCTCATCAATGGTCCCATTCAGAAATGTGGTCTTCACATCCATTTGATGGATATTCCAACCCATTATAGCAGCCAATGAAACCAAAGATCCAATGGTAGTATACCTTGAAGTTGGTGTAAATTTTTCTTCATAATCAATGCCTTCCTTTTGAGAGAAACCCCTTGCAACAATTTTGGGCTTGTACTTTTCTATGCTTCCATCAACGACATGCTTGATCTTATAAATCTATTTAGAGGCGACAACTGATTTTTCACTAGGTCTAGGATCAATTTCCAAAACACCATTCTTGATCCAGGTGGATATTTGTGGCCACCTACCTATTCCACTTGGACCCCCACCATTGTTTCTTTCATTTTTTCAGTTTCCTTAATTGTAGCACAATTTACTATTTTTTGGCAGTTTTTCGGGTCCTGAACTTCCGGAGCCGTTTTGAGGCCCTAAACGACGCTTTTTGGGCATGAAATCTCTATTGAATATGAGTCTTCCAAACTTGATATTTGTTGTCAACAGTTGTAGTCCTCGGATAGATATTTCTAACGGTGTATCGTGTGCATCAAACGTAGGTAGTATGCAAAAGTTACGACCTCGGGAAATTGATGTACCAATTTACTCCAAAGGGGCCCATAGTCTGGCATTTCATCTCATAGGGTTAGGTGTTTATATGTTTAGGTGTTTCCATTTTTTATCAATAATATATACGCGATATGGTTTTCTCTCTAGCGGAGCTTTGCACTAGGCCGACCGCCATGACCTAGGGTTTGGAGGTTTTCGCGCAGGCTGCCCCAGGAAAACCTCCCCCCACAAACCGTTAGGTCGCGATCACTCTCCTGGTCAGCCTTGAGGCTCGCCTATGAAAAAAACCAGTGGGGGGATCGGTGCTCCCCCCATCATATGCCAGCCTCCCACAGGGGCAATGACAGGGGCTGGTACGGACAATCAACAACACTCTAGCTCGTCTCATGACATCTCAGGGGTGACTCCCACAACGAAGCAAACAACTAAATCAGAAACAGAAGAAGCAAACATAAATTCAACAACATGCATCCCGAAGAACCCCAAAATAAAAATTATCGAGCTCACTGTGCATCACATCAACGAAAGAATCCAATTCATGAAGGATCATGCGTTGAGAGGCAAGTTCATGGGTTTCTGGCCCACTGAAAAATCCCTTCGAGGATGGATAGCTTCCAAATGGAAACCTAAGCATGCCTTATTAACCTTCATTTGTGTGCTAAAGGCCTCTTTAATGTCATATTTACCTGCATTGAAGAAAAAAATAGGATCATGGATGGAGGACCCTATTTCTTCAATTCCGCAGGCTTATACCTTCGACACTGGACAAAGCAATTCAAACTTGAAAAATAAGATCTTACATGTGTCCCAGTCTGGATTCGGCTCTACTCCCTCCCCCAAGACTACTGGGATGAGATGACCCTTAGATATATAGGCAACACCCTAGGGTAACTCGTCAAGATAGCAGAGGAAACAAAGATCAACCACTACGTAACATATGCTTTAATCTGCGTCTACATGAACATAGCGGAGTCGCTACCAGGCAAGGTAAGTCTACTGCACGAAGAATTTGAATGGATACAAACTATATATTATGAGCATGTTCCTTTCAAATGCCGAAGGTGTCACCAACATGGGCATATATTCAAATATTTCCCTCTAAACAAAAATGCGGCGACTGAAAATGAATCAAATGACTAAGCAACAAAAGGATTCATGAAGGTAGCAAGAAAGAAAAGGCATAACAAGAGAACTGATTCTCACCAAAATAAAAAAGGACCCATGACTAGCAATAGCTTCACAACCCTAAATCAGCTGAATGAGAATGAGAATGAACCAGCCAACGAAGTTGGGCACACCTCGAAGGAGCATCCCCAGACCTCCAAGGCACAACATAACAAGATCCCACCAGAGACCTTTTTGAAACCCCAAATCCCTAGCTTCACAGGGGAAAACTCAACGTCGAAGGGAAAAGAACAGGTGCTGTATGCGATCCCAGAAGCCATGGAGGAAGAGCCAGAGAACAATGACCTTGAGGGCCTGGATCTCATAGGGTCATAGGATGCTTGCAATAAGAAGGAATTTCTCTTAATATCCAAGCAGCAGGTCCAAAAGCTGGAATAAATCCTTACCTGAGCGCAACAACTCCCCTCTTTAGGTAGTGAGGGGGGTACACTCATAAATAAAAAATACTTCATGAAAGAGTCCCGCAAAAAAGGCAAGAAAATAATGTTGCAAAGAATAGTAGAAATGGGTAAGGAAATGGTAGATTCTTGGAAATTCCCCAAGTTAACAAGATTATACACCTACACTACCAATCCCCTCCAATGAAGGTCATCTCATGGAATATAAGAGGCCTCAATAGCCCCACTAAGAACATGATAATAAATCAGAGAATCATTGAGGAATACCCTACAATATTCTACATGCAAGAAACCAAATGTTCTAGCTCCACTCTAGAAACAATCTTCAAAAAGATATGGAAAGGCTGCAATACCATAGCAGTAGATGCTAATGGAGCGTCTGGAGGACTGGAAATCATATGAAACCTGCAAATCATCTCCCTAGAGAACTATCACGCCAATAGGCATTTCATCCAGGCCAACTTTCACTTGATTGGAACGGACATCCATGGTCTGCTAACGAATGTCTACTTTCCCCAGAACCTTCACCAGATAACTGAGCTTTTGGACAACATGGTTGAACTCAATCAACAGAGATCTTTACCACTCTGTCTCCTGGGAGGAGATTTCAATATGATAACAAACCTACAGGAAAATAAGGGAGGAAGGATGCATCTTGACCTGGAAAGTAATGGATTCAAGAACTTCATCCAAGAAAACCATCTCATTGATCTCCAAACTTCCAATGGCGTCTTCACCTAGAATAATAGAAGAGGAGGCACCCACCAAATAGCTTCCAGACTAGACAGGTTCCTCATCACGGAAGACTTCATTCATTTGGGGGGTTATCTAGCAGCTACCATCATCCCCGCCGTAGGTTTTGATCACTGGCCAATACAACTTCAATGGTTAAGATCAGGTATGCACGCTCCTAAACCATTCCTCTTTGACCATTGTTGGCTCAGACACCCAGGGTTCAAAAAAATGGTCTCTGCTTGGTGGTCCTCCCTATCAACTCCACAAGGAATAAAAATTCTCTAGTTCCAGACAAAGTTGAAAATGATCAAAGGTAAACTGAAGGTATGCAAAAAATCCACCTTTGGCAATATCTTTAAACATCAAAGAGAGTTGGAGGAAAAAATGAAGAAGCTTCAACAAACGATCATCAAGGATGGACACTCAACCAATTCAGAGAACCAAGAGAATATATTATCAACTCAGATGGAAGAAACAAGGAGCTAGGAAGAAACCCTATGGAGACAAAAATCTAGGATCTGTTGGCTTAGAGAGGGAGAACGAAAAACAAATTTTTTCCTCTGCTCCACTATTCAACATAGGATGCATAACAGAATCATTGTCCTCAAAAAACAAAATGGAGAGCGTCTGGAAAAGAAAGAGGACATAACGGAGGAGCTACGTAACCACTTAAGGAACATTTTGAAAGAACCTAATCATCAGAGGCATGAGGCTATAGGAAAAATAACTCAGCACATTCCTAAGCAGATTACGGAAGAACACAACTGGATGCTGCTCAAAACCACCACTCTTGCTGAGGTGGAACAAGTAGTCTTCCAGCCGAAGGCTAGAAAATCTCTAGGCCCTGATGGATTTACCACCAACTTCTCCCACTTCTTTTGGGAAACCATCAGAGACGAAGTCTGGGGTGTAGTCAAAGAATCGCACACAACTCACTAGCTTCTTCCGGTGCTTAATTCCACCTTCATCACTCTAGTTCCAAAAGAAGACAACACAACCTTGCCAAGTAAGTAAAGGCCCATAGCACTCTGCAATGTCATTTATAAAATAATCTCCAATGTTATTGCTAACAAGCTGAAGCAACTCCTCCCCATGGTCATCTCCTCGAAGCAAATGGGCTATGTTGAAGGCAAGCAAATCCTTGATGGCATCATCCTAACCCACGAGGTCATACATTCTCTCAAATCCTCCAAAAAACCAGGTATGCTCCTCAAAATCGATCTATCCAAGGATTTTGAAAAACTTAGTTGGGACTATATCAAAAATGTCCTTCTGGCCTTCGACTTCAACCACACCTGGGTATGTTGGATCATGAGCCTCATTACCTCTCTTTTTCTTTCCATCTCGGTCAATGGTATACCCTCTGCAACATTCAACCCCTCAAGAGGAATCAGACAAGGGGACCCCCTCTCACCCTTCATTTTCATCATCATGGCTGAAGGGCTGGGTTTTCTACTCAAAAGCTCCATCCACTCAAGTGATTTGCAGGGTATACCCCTCCACAAACTTCCCCCTCCTCCCATCAACAATTTGTGGATGAAAACATGATCATGGGTTACCCCTCGGTCCAGGAAGCATGTACTCTCAAATATCTTCTAGATTCCTTCTTTTAAACCTCCGGTACTAAGGTCAACCCTAACAAATCACAAATATTTTTCTTCCACACCTCCCCTCTATCTCAGTGCAACATTTCCTGCATCCTAGGCTTCTCCATCGCTTCCTTGCCCTCTAAATACCTTGTAGCCCCTCTCACGAACACGACCATTAATCACTACCCTTGGTGAGCTCTGCTAGACAAAATTGAAACCAGACTATCCAATTGGAACCATTGTACTCTCAATATAGCAGGTAGTTTGGTTCTCATCAAAGCAGTACTGCAGTCCCTCCCCATTTACCTCTTCAGTATTGGCAGCCCCCAAATGGGTCCTCAAGGCCATGTGCAAATTGCAAAGAAATTTCTTGTGGTGTGGTACCAAAGAGAAAAACAAATGGACTTTAGTCAACTGGAAGGAAGTGTGTACTCCAAAAATTCATGGGGGGCTAGGGTTGCACGACCCTGATCACAGCAACAACATCATGGGAGCTAGTATTTGGTGGAAATGGGTCTCCAACCCCCACACTCCGTGGGCTAACCTGTGGGCAGCCAAATATGCATGTTCATGGACCAAGGAGAACCTTATCAGATTCAACATAGAGACAGGAGGATCCCAAATCTGGAAAGCAGCAATCAACCAAAAGCAGATGATACAGACCCATAGCTTCTGGGAGTTACGCAGTGGCACTCAAGCTAGATTCTAGGAGGAATCCTGGAAGCAACTGCCAAGAATCTCCTCCATCTTCCCCAGACCATTATGGAGTGCAGCTTTACAGGCAAGGCAACAGAAGAGTGTACAAGAATTCTGGACTGATGACACAACTAAAGGTTATAGGAACTGGCTACATACATATAGATGGAAAGAAGACTGGAACAATGAGAGTCACATAGGCATCTAGGAGGAACTAAGCACTAAAATAAAAATCAGAGCACAGACAGGACCTGACATCCTTCACTGGGTCGCATGCCAAGTGGAAAATACTCCACCAAGGAAGCTTACAACCTCCTACATTAGCACAACCCAGATCCAACCAATTTCATTTGGAAAAATAATGGTCGGCCAAACTTTGGCCTAAAGTAGCCACCTTTTTATGGCTGCTCAGTAAACGACGTATCCTCACATGAGAGAATCTTGTGAAGAGATGGTTTGTAGGACCCTCTAGATGCCCTCTATGCCAGGAAAATTTGGAAACCATCGACCACATGTTGGACCAATGCCCTACCTCAAATGCCTTGTGGGACAGAATAGCAGTTCTATGCAGACATACGAACAAAGAAAGGGGCAACATCATCAACACCATCAGCAGTGGACAGACAATCCTTACTCCTGCAACCTGTTAGCAACCCATAAATTCTGTCATATCAGGTGGTGGCTAAATGATGTTGGATAGCCTTCAAGAAACAATTTCATTGCTAAAATTGTTGATCCTTAAATTCTTTTGATAATATCCTATCCTTTGGATAATCATCACTGTTGTTTCCCTTCAGGACTCAGAAATCCTACTAATTTCCAAGCCAGAATATTGTTGCAAGCACCCTTTCCCTTTTTCCCCTTTTCCAAAGCTAACCTCATTTTCTATTCCTCTATTTCCCATGAAAATCCCTCATTTTCATGTGTTTCCTGTTCCCCTTCATCAAAACCCTTTGATAAGGTTTAAAGACTCCTTCTTTGCCTTATCGGAACCCCTCTAGCCCTTTGAAAATCATTAAAAAACCATAAAAACCCACATTTTGGGCATATATGGGTCCTAGCCCTTTTCCCATTGACCCTCGGTCACATTATTTCCCATGCGCCCAAAGGCCCCGCAGTCGGGCGCCGAGCCGCATTATAAATATACATAAAACCTCTGTTTATATTAATTTTCCGATTTTTTATTATATTATTAATTTCCGCCGGTTCAAAGTTTCGGCCGATCTCCACCGTCGATCTAATCTGCAGATCGACGATGCAGATTCCATCTCCCGGTGGTCCCCACATTCCACTAACCCTTTCCAAAAAAACTCGTGGTATTCATCGCACCGCCTTTGGGCGACGACGGTTTTTTCCCGATCTCCAGCGATTCCACTCATCGTTTGACACGCGTCCTGGGCACTATTCATAAAACCCCCGTCCATCGTGCATTAACGTTCAGACGTGGACACTGCGCGATATCGCCGTACACTATCTGATCTAGGGCGGGCCATCCAACGACTAACGCTCACCGAAGATCCCCGACAGTTAACCGGGCTACGACGCGGCATTTAATAAATCTCCGCCGTCGATCTAATCTGCAGATCGACGGTCCATATTCCATTGCCTTGATTCAATTGCCCGGTCAACATTTCCCATCTTGACTTTCGATTTTCCATTCCCGACCGTCGATATCTGCACGATCGACGACTCAGATTTGAACGTTTCTTCCACCTTCCCTTTGTTTCCTCCGATCAATCTCGACCGTTGGATGATGCCATCCAACGACCATGCTTCCTCCACATTTCCTCTGTAGCAGTAAACCTATATATGCAGGATTTTATAATATTTTTTTGTATTTTGCAGGGTTTAAATGGTTTTCTCACCATTTTTGAAGAAAATCCAAAGGCGGAGGATGACGATCTTCCTGCCTTCGATTCACCAAAGAAAATCATCACAGGTGTTAAATCCAAGTTTTCATCAATCATTCATGAAGCATTGATGCCACATAACCCTGCGTAGCCCTACATACTAGCAAAAACCATGAATCGGGCACAGTCAGAGAGTATCAGTGACGAAGACCAAAATTTATTAGAATAAAAGATTAAAGGACAGATTTTGCGGGGATTACGGCTAAGAATGTTTATCAAAAGCCTAATCCCCGATTTAAAACACAGTTTAAAGAAAATCTGAAGTGTTTTATCGAAGGGAAACCCTCCACCGCCACAAATTGAGGCAAATTGATCCCTCTAGCTACCACGACGCCACCTGTGCCTCAAAGTATTCAATCAAAGGCCGAATTTATTGATCGGGATAAGATATTTGTCTCAAAACATAGCCAAAGAGTAAATTTTGCCAAGGAACTTAATGACAAACATCTGCAGAGTTACTTCGATGCCACACAGAGCCGCAAAGGTCAACAAAAGCTCCCACCGAGCTTAAATCTTTATGTAAATAATTTAATACAGAGGATATGTATGTAAGTTTCTTCATTGAGCCCCTCAAAGGCCAATAAGCCATTAATTATGTATTAATTGTAAATTGAGATCTTTTATCAGATCTCACCTCCTCATCCTTCTTTATATACTACATCAGAAGATTAGTGAGGGGTTGGTTGTTGTCTGATCACAAGTTGTATACAGAAACTCTTTGAAATAAATACATAGTCTGTTGAAGTTGAAGAAAAAATTGAAGTCTTGGAAACCTTGATGATATTGTTGCATGCTTGTTACTGTGAAGGCTCTATCATTGGATCCATGAGCTTGGCTGTTGGTGAATTTTTCTGAACTGTTTAATTTTTTTCCCCTGTTTTCATTATGTTCCATAACTTCTTACTACAGTAGGATAGAAAGTATTAGGCTAAGAAATGACTCCTGGAAGCACCTTAGACCTGTTCATCCTTCACTATTTCATGTTTTCTTCTGCTGAAGTATTTTAGAGTCTTTAATCTCTCTCTTTAATCTTCATGCTTGTTTATTTCCTTAATATTTTGAATAGTTGGCTTCAGCATGATTTATGGTTCTCCCTGCTTGTCTGCTGCCACTTAAAAACTATTATTGAAGTCTCCCTTTGAAGTTTTTTGCTTACAGTGAATCAAAGAGTTCTGTTTTGATCTTGCCCTTTGTCCTCACTTAAACAATTGGCTTAAAGGTCGTTATAATTATGATCATATCTGTTTTTAGGTGTTCACTTTTCTATGACTGTAATTATCAGTGAATATTTTATGTTTTCTAAGTCATTTAAAATAAAATCTTTGAGGAAATAGGGTGTTCCCCGAATATTAGATTTCATTTTAAAAGCTGTTTTGAAATCATTATTTGCTTAAAGGTGTGATTTGTAGAATTTATGGTTAGCCCTGTCTATCAAAGAACTCTTTATTTTTCAAATTATGCTTTCAAATTCCCTTTGTTGAGAATTAAACCTCTCTTTCCAAATCATTAATGCCCATCTCATTCCAAAAACAAAAGGATCCTATGGCCAAATTAGATTTTCCCTTTGATATCCCATATCCATTGATGAGTTTGTTATGACCTTTTCTTGACTCCATTTCCCAATGAACCATATATTTCTCTGTCCTATATATCTTTCCTAGGCCTTTCATGTTCCGCTGTATCATTCCAACCCAAACAAACAAACAAACAAATAAACACCTACACTTAATAACTAGTCTAAAACCAATACTCAAAGCACACAAGATAAACCTTTGCAAAACAAACTTTTGAGAGATCCCTCTCTAAGAACAGGAGGACTAGATCCTGTAACTCTAAAGATTGGTTATGATGTTGCCTTGTCTTTTTATTTTCCAAACTATCAAAACACGGGACACCAACATAATGGCGATCACGGTGGGACAATGAGTAGAATCTTCAAAACAAAACACTCACTCTCTAGTATAACATAAGTAACCTTCTTTAAGCACTACCAAGCAATGGTAATCATGATAGGACTTAATTGAATCAGTGACAAACTAAGTAACCCTTAGGATTCTCGTTAAACCTTATCAAACCTTGAAGGAATCAGTTACCAAGCCATAAGAGTGAACTATGTATGTTTTGACACCCTAGCTAAGTGTTAAGTCAGATTTAGGACACTCTCATAACCTATAAAATCAAGAAACTCAGAAAAACCCAAAAAACATTTCAGTTTGGCTTCATAATAAGCATGGTGGTGGAACCATCCAATATCTTACCCTCATAAAAAGCCAAAAGTTTCCACCTGGCGACTCCACTAGCCCCAGTAGGCCTATTACTCATCTAGGTTCCCAAAACTCTTTAGGATTGTGTCAACCAGCCTTGAAGAAGTTTAGAAGCCTAGTCCCATTTTAGACAAAACATCCTGAGAGGTAAAGCTTCCAAAAAACAGTTCCTAAAAACCCCCCACCTCTCTCATTTTTGAAAAGCAGTCTGGTTTCACATAGGATCAATACTAGATCCCATCCAGACCCAAATCCTCCTTTAATCGTTGACAATCCTGAGATAATTTTGTGGCAGACTTCTAATTCTGGAAAATCAGCTGCTAATAGGAGCCTCTTAAGAACAAATTCTGTCCCTGAAAACCTTATTGTCTTAGAGGATTCACACTTTGATTTACATCATACAAATAACATCTTTAGAACCAGATCTCAAGGTGACTTAAACCAAACTGACCTTGATATTGCAGATTTACAACAAAGCTTCAGTAGAGAAGCCTCACCTTCCACTCCTCCTGATTCCCAGCTTCTTTATCACTTTAGCCTTTTTCATAACAATTCTGCTCAAAATCAATTTGCTTGCCCAAGTATTTCTTCCACTCCAATTCATACTACCACTGTGCAAAACACTCCTGTTCAGCCCACTTTCACTATTGTAAATCCACCTTTTGTAAATCTACCCTTATTTCCAGCCATGGCAACATGGTATGCCCCGTTAGTGTTACCACAACCTCTACTTCCCTTACCAAATGATTACCAATCTAAAATCCCTCACTTCACAGGAAAAGAGTCTACAACAGCCCAACATCATGTAGATAGGATGGAAGATGCATTTGATTACATGGAGATAGAAGAAGAAACTGTGAAGATGAGGATATTCGCCCAGAGTTTAGGAGGAGATGTAAAGAAATGGTTCAAAAACTTACCTCATAATAGCATAAATGATCTCCCTACCTTGCATCAAACATTTATCAACAAATGGGAACTCAAAAAGAATCCTCTCCAAATAAAAGCAGAATATAGCAGCCTTAAGAGAAATCAAGGAGAGAGTATTCCTGACTACTCCACTAGGTTTAATAGCATTTACAATGCTCTTCCACCTCACATGAAACCTCCTCAAGGCATGGCCTTAGTAAGATATTGCGAAGGCCTTGAATTTGACATGATGTATCAGTTAAGGGAGAGGGATTACTTAACCTTAGAAGACATGCAGAAAGGAGCTATGAGTGTAGAAGCAAACATAATTGAGAAAAGAAATAGGTTAAGATAAGAGAAAAGGGTAACTTATAAAGATGACACTACACCCTCCACATCTAGCTCAAAAACAGAACAGATGTTGGAAGAGATCATGAAAAGGATGAACATACTTGAGAGAACACAACCTCAGAACAACTCCCAAAACAGAAATAGAAATCATAATGATAGAAGGGACAACAATCAAGATAAGAAAAAATAAAGTGACCAACAGATTAGACCTCCCTTTCAACAGAACTATGTTGATCAATATGAAGAAGATAGGGAGTTGGAAAGGTTGGAAGAATCTCATGTAAACTTGATTGGATCAGACAGTGGGGATGATGTTTTCCTCACTGAGGAAGAACGATATTTCTTCTCTTATGATCAAAATACAAATACCTATGAAGATTCTGATGACTATAGATTGGGTTTTGAAAATGAAATCATGGAGGTACACAAACAGTATGATCTAAGGAGCAAGGGAAGCATAGATAATTCAAAAGATAAGAACACTAGCACTGTTGTCAAGAAAAACATAGAAAGTCAGCCCAAAAAGACAGCAGAGAAAACGAACATTTTGACCAAGAAACCAGACATGAACAAAGATAAAGGTGTCCAGCCAAATGTTGAACAAAGTACCCCTAGCACTTCAGCTAGTGGTCCAAATAAAACTGTCCCAATTACCAATCCAAACAAGGTTCAGCAAATCAAAGTTGCTGAAAAGAATTCAATTGAAAAAACAAATGTAAATACAAATAAGTCAAATGTTCCTTTCAGCCTTGAGGGAGAGATTTCTAAGATAAATATTACCATTCCCCTATCTGAACTAGAAACCCAAGAAGTGTACAAAAACCAAGTTTTGAAAGCTTTGAACTTAGGAAGTGATACTGACACCTTAAACTTGACAGATGAAAAACCTGAGTTGTTGTTTGGTCCAGAGGTTGAAGGAAAATACCAAGAAGGGGTTGTTCCTCCCTTCTATGTTAGTTTGAACATACATGAGAAAATTTTACACAATGCCATGTTAGACTCAGGAGCTTCACACAATCTAATGCCCAAGGTAGTGATGGAAAGCTTAAGCTTAGAAATTACTAAACCATACAAAGACCTGTATTCCTTTGACTCAAGCAAAGTCAAATGTTTGGGTTTAATCAAAGATTTGTGTGTTAACTTATCCCAAATCCCTGCTAAGAGTTTGGTCATGGATATAGTTGTAGCTGACATTCCCCCCAAGTATGGCATGCTCTTATCAAGATCTTGGGGAGCCAAACTTCAGGGGAGTCTTCAAATGGACATGTCTTATGCCACCATCCCTGTCTTTAACCAAAACAGAAGACTATACAGGGAATCCCACATGAAATACATGGTGAGCAACATAGACAAACCAAACAACTCTCCGATCTATTCTATTCAATCAAGTTTAGATTCCTTTATCTTATGTAACGAAGATGAAATTACTCAACAAGATAAAGAAAACATAGACCCAATCAGTTCACCTGAACAATCAAATCCTCCCTTCAATCAAATTCAAAACATTACCAATCAACAACAACAAGAAAATGAAAATAGGAATGACATACTTTGGACCCTAAACTTTGATGGATCTTGTAATAAAACAAGTGCAGGAGCAGGGGTGTGGATTCAAAATACCAAATAGATTTTTTCATACAAATTAGATTTCCCATGCACTAAAAATATTGCTGAGTATGAAGCACTTCTCCTAGGCTTACAACTGCTTAAACAGTTAGAAGCCTAGAAGATATAAATCTTAGGAGATTCTGAACTTATCATAAGAAAAATCAAAGGAGAATACTCAGCTAAAAACCCAAGACTTGGGGAATATCGAAACACTACCCTTGATCTATTAAAAACCTTTGAAAAGTATGAACTTAATTTCATTCCAAGAGAACTCAATCATCTAGCAAATGAACTTGCTTACAATGCCATCAATTTCCAAATACCTAAAACAAATCAACAACTCAGTGTAAAGGTAAAACACAGGCCTGATGTGCCTGATAACGAGGTTCACTGGCAAGTGTTTGATTCTGACAAACACATAGATGATTTTATGAAATCAAAAAATGATTTCAGCATACCAATATCAGAAACCAGCCATAAAGAAAATTGTTTTTATATTGAACAAATCCCAGAAGTTGAAATGACATATACTACTGATATAAATCACTATGAAAATCCTTTTGAAGTAGAGATAACTGACAACGCAGACCAAGAAGACTTGTAAGTTTTACAATGCAAAAATGATAAAATTCCAAGAGGTCTAACACCTTTAGAACACCTTTTTGACTTTAACGATGTAGCCAAAGAACCAAGAATGGAGCCTATGGAAACAAAAGTAGAAGAACATAACATAGGCAGTCTAATAGAACCCAAGATGATCAAGCTATCCAGCAGTCTCCCAGCTCACATAAAATTGCAGTACATAGAGTTGTTCAAAGAGTTTAAAGATGTTTTTGCTTGGGGATACAAAGACCTAAAATCATATGATACCAGCATCATCCAGCATAAAAGTCCTTTGAAAGAAAATCAAAATCCTTTCAAACAAAAAATAAAGAGAATAAATCCTCTCTTACTACCTCTAGTCAAGGCAGAGATTGAAAAAATGCATGATGTTGGAATCATAGTACCCATTAGATTTTCAGAGTGGGTATCAAACTTAGTTTCTGTTAGAAAGAAAACAGGGGAAATCAGGCTCTGTATTGACTTCAGAAATTTAAATAGAGCCTCTTTGAAGGAAAACTACCATTTTCCCAAGATGGACCATATACTTCAAAGGGTAGTTGGATCTAGAAGAATATCCCTCTTAGATGGGTTCTCGGGTTACAACCAGGTGTTAGCGCTCCCAAGTGATCAAATCAAAACTTCTTTTACCACACCTTGGGGCACCTTTATGTATGTCAAAATGCCAAAGAGTGTCTTCTTGGGATTCAATGATAAGCCAAATTTCCTACACTTCTCAAAAAGGTAAACTTATTGGCCATATAATTTTAGAAGAGGGAATCAAAATAGACCCTACAAGGATAGATGGCATATTGCAGATCAGCCATCCAAGGAGCCTCAAAGAATTGCAATCTTTCATAGGAAAGATTAATTTCCTGAGGAGGTTTATTCCTAATCTTGCTGAGCTATTAAAAAACATTACAAACATGCTTGGGAAAGATGTAGGTGTAAAATGAACTTTACCAGCTAAACAATCACTCGAACTGGTCAAACAAGCTCTTACTCAAACACCAGTCCTAATTAGTCCAAATTTCACCAAAGACTTTTACATCTTTTCCTTTGCATCTGAACATACAATAGCTATAGTTTTACTTCAAAAGAATTATTTAGGGCAAGAACAACCAATATATTTCTTTAGTAGGGCCTTAAGAGATGCTCCTCTCAAATATAACATCATGGAGAAGCAAGCCTTAGCATTAGTGAAAGCATTAAAAGACTTTAGGGTCTATATTTTACACTCTCACATACTTTCTTTTGTTCCACATACTGTTGTCAAGGACATTCTAAGTCAAGACCCTGATGGTAAAAGGGGAAAATGGATTGCAACTATTCTTGAATATGACTTAGAAATTAGGCCCACCAAACTAGTTAAAGGGCAAGGATTAGCAAAACTTATGGTTGAGTCTAACTTCCAAGCACTTGACATAAATATGGTAGATGTGTTGGAAGAAATAGAAGAATCCACTGCTCCTTTTATTGAAGAAACTTTTCTAAATTCTCCTTGGTATGCTGACATTATTTATGTGCTTTTATATTTAAATGCCCCTCCTTCTTTGTCTAAAACTAAAGCTAGATTTTTGAAACAAAAAGCTTTGAGTTTTTGCATCTTAGATGGGGTATTATATTGGAAAAATGTTGTTGGAATTTTGCTTAAATGTTTACTTGAAGATGATGCAGGAAAAATCATGCATGAGTTGCATGACGGAGAATGTGGAGGACACCTCTACTGGAAGGCCACAGCAAAAAAAATTCTTAGATCTGGTTACTATTGGCCTACCCTTTTCCCAGACACTCAAAAGTTGGTCATGTCTTGCCATAAGTGTCAAATCTTTGATGGCAAAAGGAAACTCCTTCCCTTACCTTTACATCCTATCAGAGTTGAGGCACCTTTTCAACAATGGGGGCTGGACTTCATTGGTGAAATTCACCCATCCTCCTCAGCTCAACATAAGTGGATCCTCACAGCCACTGACTTCTTTACCAAATGGATAGAAGCTATACCTTCCAGAAATGCTAATGACTCTGTCATTATCAAGTTTCTTGAAACCAATATCCTATCCAGGTTTGGTTGTCCCAGAAAAATCATAACATACAATGCTGCTGCTTTTAAATCTAAGAAGATGGTTGATTTCTGTTACAAATACCACATAAAATTGGGCCATTCCACTGCTTACTATCCCCAAGGAAATGGATTAGCTGAATCTTCCAACAGGAGCCTCATCAATATCATTAAAAAGTTGTTGGAACAAAATCAGAAATCATGGCACAGTAAACTGGTTCATGCCTTATGGGCTGATAGGTTAACTACAAATAAATCAATAAACATGTCCCCCTATCAGTTATTTTATGGCATGGATGCAGTCTTTCCCACCTCATTGGGAGTGCCAGTAATGAAGCTCCTTCAAGAGGTACAGATTGAAGAGAATGATATGTAGAGAATAATCAACCAAACAATCCACTTACCGCAGACCAGAGAGGAAGTCTATGAAAGAACACAATTAGTCCAAGAAAATATGAAGAAGCTATTTGATAAGAGGACTAACACAAACAATTTCCAAGTTGGAAATGTTGTTCTTAAGTGGGATTCAAGAAGATAAGAGAAGGGAAAACATGGCAAATTTGAGAACTTGTGGAAAGGGCCCTATATTATTCATGCTGAGAGGGGTCACAATGTGTTTTTATTGAAAGAATTGAATGGATAATACCTATATGGAGGTCCTATTAATGGCAGGATGCTGAAGCACTACTTCTACCAAGAATCTTACGTTTCAAAGCATTTTATTTTTCATTGTAAAATATCATAGTCTTAACATTGCATTCAAAGTTATGAAAATCAAAAATACAAAAACAGAGAAAGAAAGAAAAGAGGGCAGATTGTGAAAACAAGAAAGGTATAGCCCCATACCAAAAAAGAGAAACAAATCTAAAAGTGTGCAAGCTCAAATGCCACTCCTAAAAAACACACTTCTAGTTAGTCAAATAGTTTAATCTTGACTAATTAGCTTTAAATTTTCTGCTGATAGGATAGTGAAATCGATTTGCCAAACTGTTTAATCTTGGCTTATCAGTAGATAGTTTAGGATAGAAATTAAAGGTTCAAACATGCTCAAAATCTAAACCTAAAGTTTCAAAGAGAAAATGACTCAAATCTGTTCCAAATTCTGAGTCAAAATATGTAAAAATTTGGTTCTAATCAGATTAAAACCTGAACCAGAAGAAAAACAAAGATAGCTCAAAACAAAGATCAAAACAGAGCTGTAGAAAAGAGGAAGGAAATGTTTTCAAATCTCATATCTCAAGCCTTCCATTTCTGTTTTAAATTTTGTGCAGAATAAATGTCTATGTGCAGCTTGTCTTTTATGCCATAGACCAGCATCAAGTTAGACTGTCCAATCCTAACTTGAATGCTTTTCAATTTCTGTTGTAGAATTTAGAGAATAAAAGTCTGTTGGACAGTTTAATCCCAACAGATAATAGAATAGGTAGAGAAACATCTGAACTCAACTGTTTAATCTGAGTTCAGGGAGAAATAAGGAGTAGAATTAGATTATTTTTATGCTTTAAAAAGAATAAAATGTTGTAAGAGAGTTTTCCAATCCAAGTGCACTCTAAGAATAAAAAATGTTAGATCAGTAGGATTGGGTAGGTAGAAAGCCTGTTGATAAAAGAACCATTGTTTTTATGGCTGCTTATATGTTTTCAGAACAAAGAAGATCATCCACAGAAAGAAAATTAACCCAATGGAGGAGGCAACTGATCAGCCTCCCAGAGAATGCAAGTCTGAAATTCTTGATGCCTTCAAAAAGGCACCATCCCCAAGTGGAGCCACTCTTAGCCACCCATAAATTCTGTCATATCAGGTGGTGGCTAAATGATGTTGGATAGCCTTCAAGAAACAATTTCATTGCTAAAATTGTTGATACTTAAAGTCTTTTAATAATATCCTATCCTTTGGATAATCGTCACTACTGTTTCCCTTCAGGACTCAGAAATCCTGCTGATTTCCAAGCCAGAATACTGCTGCAAGCACCATTTCCCTTTTTCCCCTTTTCCAAAGCTAACCTCATTTTCTATCCCTCTATTTCCCATGAAAATCCCTCATATTCATGTTTTTCCTGTTCCCCTTCATCAAAACCCTTTGATAAGGTTTAAAGACTCCTTCTTTGCCTTATTGGAACCCCTCTAACCCTTTGAAAATCATTAAAATACCATAAAAACCCACGTTTTGGGCATATATGGGTCCTAGCCCTTTTCCCATTGACCCTCGGTCACATTATTTCCCATGCGCCCAAAGGCCCTGCAGTCGGGCGCCAAGCCGCATTATAAATATACATAAAACCTCTGCTTATATTAATTTTCTGATTTTTTATTATATTATTAATTTCCACCGGTTCAAAGTTTCAGCCGATCTCCACCGTCGATCTGATCTACAGATCGACAGTGCGGAGTCCGTCTCCCGGTGGTCCCCGCATTCCACTAACCCTTTCCAAAAAATCGTGTGGTATTCATTGCACTGCCTTTGGGCGACGACGATTTTTTCCCGATCGCCAGCGATTCCACTCATCGTTTGACATGCGTCCTAGGCACTGTTCATTAAATCGCTGTCCATCGCGCATTAACGTTCAGATGTGGACACCGCGCGATATCACTGTACACTGTCCGATCTGGGGCGGGCCATCCATCGGCTATCGCTCACCGAAGATGCCCGACAGTTAACCGGGCTACGGCGCGGCATTCAATAAATCTTTGCCGTCTATCTGATCTGCAAATTGACGGTCCATATTCCATCGCTCTGATTCGATCGTCCGGTCAACATTTCTCATTTTGACTTTCCATTTTCCATTCCCAACCATTGATCTCTGCGCAATCGACGGCTCAGATTTGAACGTTTCTTCCACCTTCCCTTTGTTTCCTCCGATCAATCTCGACCGTTGGATGATGCCATCCAACGGCCATGCTTCCTCCATGTGTCCTCTGTAGCAGTAAACCTATATATGCAGGATTTTATAATAGTTTTTTGTATTTTGCAGGGTTTAAATGGTTTTCTCGCCATTTTTGAAGAAAATTCGAAGGTGGAGGATGACGATCTTCCTGCCTTCGATTCACCAAAGAAAATCATCACAGGGGTTAAATCCACGTTTTCATCAATCATTCATGAAGCATTGATGCCACATAACCCTGCGCAGCCCTGCATACCATCAAAAACCATGAATCAGGCACAGTCAGAGAGTATCAGTGATGAAGACCAAAATTTATCAGAACAAAAGATTAAAAGACAGATTTTGTGGGGATTACGGCTAAGAATGTTTATCAAAAGCCTAATCCCCAATTTAAAACACAGTTTAAAGAAAATATGAAGTGTTTTATGGATGGGAAACCCTCCACCACCACAAATTGAGGCAAATTGATCCCTCTAGCTACCACGATGCCACTTGTGCCTCAAAGTATTCAATCAAAGGCCGAATTTATTGATCGGGATCAGATATTTGTCTCAAAACACATCCAAAGAGTAAATTCTTCCAAGGAACTTAATGACAGACATCTGCAGAGTTACTTGGACGCCACATAGAGCCACAAAGGTCAACAAAAGCTCCCACCGAGCTTAAATATTTATGTAAATCATTTAATACAGAGGATATGTACGTAAGTTTCTTCATTGAGCCCCTCAAAGGCCAATAAGCCATTCATTCTGTATTAATTGTAAATTGAGATCTTTTATCAGATCTCACCTCCTCATCCTTCTATATATACTATAGCAGAAGATGAGTGAGGGGTTGGTTGTTGGTTGTTGGTTGTTGTCTGATCACAAATTGTATACTGAAACTCTTTGAAATAAATACATAGTCTGTTGAAGTTGAAGAACAAATTGAAGTCTTGGAAACCTTGATGATATTGTTGCATGCTTGTTACTGTGAAGGCTCTATCATTGGATCCATGAGCTTGGCTATTGGTGAAGTATTCTAAATTGTTTAATTTTTTTCCCTGTTTTCATTATGTTCCATAACTTCTTACTATAGTAAGATAGAAAGTATTAGGCTAAGAAATGACTCCTGGAAGCACCTTAGACCTGTTCATCTTTCACTGTTTCATGTTTTCTTCTGCTGAAGTATTTTAGAGTCTTTAATCTCTCTCTTTAATCTTCATGCTTGTTTATTTCCTTAATAGTTTGAACAGTTGGTTTCAGCATGATTTATGGTTCTCCCTGCTTGTCTGCTGCCACTTAAAAACTGTTATTGAAGTCTCCCTTTGAAGTTTTTTGCTTACAGTGAATCAAAGAGGTCTATTTTGATCTTGCCCTTTTTCCTCACTTAAACAATTGGCTTAAAGGTCGTTATAATTATGATCATAGATGTTTTTAGGTGTTCCCTCTTCTATGACTGTAATTATCAGTGAATCTTTTATGTTTTCTAAGTCATTTAAAATAAAATATTTGAGGAAATAGGGTGTTCCCCAAATCTTAGATTTCATTTTAAAAGTTGTTTTGAAATCATTATTTGCTTAAAGGTGTGATTTGTAGAATTTATGGTTAGCCTTCTCTATCAAAGAGCTCTTGATTGTTCAAATTATGCTTTCAAATTTCCTTTGTTGAGAATTAAACCTCTCTTTCCAAATCATTAATGTCCATCTCATTCAAAAAACAAAAGGATCCTATGGCCAAGTTAGATTTTCCCTTTGATATCCCATATCCATTGATGAGTTTGTTATGACCTTTTCTTGACTCCATTGCCCAATGAACCAGATATTTCTCTGTCCTATATATCTTTCCTAGGCCTTTCATGTTCCGCTGTATCATTCCAACCCAACCAATCAAACAAACAAATAAACACCTGCACTTAATAACTAGTCTAAAACCAATACTCAAAGCACACAAGATAAACCTTTTCAAAACAAAATTTTGAGAGATCCCTCTCTAAGAACAGGAGGACTAGATCCTGTAACTCTAAAGATTGGTTCTGATGTTGCCTTGTCTTTTGATTTTCCAAACTATCAAAACACGGGACACCAACACAACCTCCTGAAAAGACTCTGGCAGATAATTCCAGGCATTATTATCTGTAACATATGGAAGGAAAGGAACAATCAAATCTTCAAAGATAAATTATCCACCTTAGATCAGCTCTGGGCAAGGATACATGGCAACCTCACTGAAACGATGGCCCTAGATACCTGGAGCTAGGAGGATCTCCCCACCTCCATTGTGGAGCGTCACATATGGAACAACTAGCACATGAGCATAAATACCCCCGTGGACATCAACCCAAGGAGCACCAACAGAACCCCTGATCCTGAAAAATGGAAGCCCCCTCCAAATGGCTTCTTCAAATGTAATTTCAATGGCACATCTAAAGGTAACCCCGAAAATGAAGGAATCAAAGGTATTCTCATAAACTCCCAGGGTGAGCCACTTCGGATTTACTACAGTAATATGGGGTGGGATAACAACAACTTTACGGAGCTTGAGGGGCTCATTCAGGGTATCCACATAGCAATTGAGTTTCACTATTTCCCCCTAGAAATAGAGGGAGACTAAAAAATCATCACTATGGCAGCCACAAGAATTCTCCATGGTACGGCTTCCAAAAAGGTATCTACAAGCTGGAGGCTAGCCCACAGACTCAAGCTTCTAGAATAGCCGATACACAATCACAGAGCCATTACTTTTCGCCATGTGCGAAGGAAAGCAAACTTAGTTGCGGACCTCCTTGCGAACAAGGGAGTGGAAAGCCACAAAGAACTGTATCATTCCAACCTCACCCAGGTAGACGATGATTCTTTAAGACGAGAATTCCATACTCTCATTCAAAAGGATCTAATCTCCTTGGATGCGGGTGACAACAGGAGTATGAATGACAATCACCTCTCCCACGCCCATGAGGACGAAGATCTGCAGTGCAGGTCCTCACCCGATGTGGATCCTCATGCCAGTAATCATCTACACGAGATGAATTATATAAGGTATGATGAATACATGCTTCAACAGCGTCACCCCCTCCAGGGTACCTCTTTGTAGCAATCATCCTAAATTATTACCTCGATTGACACGCTAATCAACCATAACTCTTCACTCGAGCTCACTCATGAAAACAGTTATGGCACATAGTTGCGTGCAAGGCACAATCATGTTCCACCCCTTCACATGTGTCACATGCATTTTAAAAGGAAGGCTCCTTAGCACAAAGAGACACACAATCAACTCTTTCAGTCTTATTTATTGATTATGTTCTTGCCATCCTGTGCACCCAGTCTGCTACGCAACTCTCTCCCTAGAGTTGCATCGCGCAGAAAACCCTAGGTTGTGACTCATCTAGCCTGCACATCTTACCCCAGCTCCATCTCCTCAAGTGGTCTCATAAGTCTGCGCGCACCCATTAAACCGTGCCCCTTGACGCGCTTTCCCCCTCAACATTCCCCCCTGTCCTCTTGTGCTTCACCCTTGCTTCGATCTGCCCCCCCTACTGAGCATCCCCCAACTTCGTCACACCTCTGCTTCAACTAACCATGGCACCTAGGTTGTGCCAAAGAACTATCCATTGAGGGAAGAGAGGGGCGCTCCCTAGTCATTACCACCAAGGGACAAATAATTTCTTGGAATCCATTGAAGGCTCCTCCTCAGACAGTTACACTAGACAGATCCCCTAACCTGATCAAGAGGAGGAGGCTCTTATGCAAGATTCACAGAGAGGTATACATGGACCACGAAAGTCCACCATTGCGCATCAGTCGCACCTCTCACCTCGCAAGACCGAGCCTCTTCTAACTTAGTAGGATGAGGGTGATGATACAAATGTTTGGATTATGGATTTTGAAGGTACTTGGATGCGCATCCATGACGCAGAGTACCTTGTGGCCCCCATCCTCTACACACCAGTCCCCAAGCCTTCATGTCCACCCACTGATACCGAGGAAGCGGCTGCATAGGCAAACGCCTGCCCCGTAGCGGAGGAAGAGCGAGATAGTGAGGATGAAGCCGACGACTAAGGACTGCAAAGATGCTCAGTTTATCCTTGTTTTTTTTCATTCTTGCTATCACCACGAAATTTCAAGTTATACTTATGCTTCTGCATATTTTTTAATTTCTAGTTACACCAATGCTTTTGCGCATTTTGTAATATCTTGTCTCAAGCATTTTCCAGGCTGGTTTCCTCTACGGAGGCAACCCTGCCACCACGCAACAAAGGCTGGGATTGGTTAAGCACAACTTACCAACCCATCCTGTAGCATATGTGTCATTTCTATTTTCGAATTAATATATATTAGCCTAATTTACCAACAAAAAAATATATATAGGCCTTCGAGCCTCATTATAACACATATTTTAGAGGCCTGTAGCCACAACATCTCTTATCAGAGATAAGCTACCAGCGACCTAGCTAGTTTATTTCCATTCTGTCTGTAAACAAATTTCAGTTCTTTGATATTAATTAAATGAAGTGTTATTTCTATTGCATCTTTGCATTTATGGTTATATGTGTATTATGTTTTGTTCCTGCATAAATTTAGATCAATTTTTCATGATGGATTGATATTCTTCCTGCATTTTCTTCTTCCAAACTTCTTGATGTGCAACTTCTTCGAATGTTGATGGTTCAACTTCAATTAGCTTTTTTTATATATGCATCATATCCAGAGTATCTCTTTAGCCTTTTTCTTTCTCTAAAGGATCCTTTTGCAACTTCATGTCCTTCAACATATTCGAGGGTTGCTTTTAACCAAATTGGCCTTTTCCTAGTGGTTGGTATGACCTCATGTTGAATAGGCTCACTTGGTCCTTCTTCTTCTTGAATAGTAGTATGATTGGTGTGGTGTACTTCTTATTCTTCGAATATAGGTATGTTTTCGTCATCAGAATCAATAGGAACATCCTTGGATATTTTGTAGGCTTGATTTTCATCAAATATGACATCCCTGCTTACTTCAATATGTCTTCCTTATTTGATTTATATTCTATATGCTTTTGAGGAGAGACTATAGCTAAAAAATATTCCTTTGATGCTTGTAGAGTCTAACTTATTTCACTTGTCTTTTGGAACGTGGATGTAGGCAAGACTCCGAAATATTTCAGAGATGATCCACACTCGACTTCTTTCTAGTGAATGCTTCCTCAGGTGTGATGTTATCAAGAATTCTATTAGGGCTTCTATTTTGAATGTATATGGCTATCATTGTTGCTTCTCCCCATAATAATTTTGGTAGGTCTTGATCAAGGAGAATTGTTCGAATGCCTTCTTCAGTTTACCTATTCTTTCTTTCAGCTACCCCATTTTGTTCAAGATAGTAGGGAATAATGAGATCCATCTTAATTCCTTATTCTTTACAATATGAAATTAACTCTTTGGAAGTGTATTCCCCACCATTGTCAGACCTCAGAGTTTTTATTCTTCTTTCAGTTAAGGTTTCCACTTCAGATCTAGACTCCTTGAACTTCTAAAATACTTCATTCTTATTTTTCAGAAGGTAGATCCATGTATTTATAGAATGATCATCTATGAATGTTACATAGTAAAGATGAGCTCCAAGTGATTTATCAAACATGGGCCCACACATATCATAATGAATGAGGTCTAATATTTATTTAGACCTTGTTTCGGTATTTGGAAATGGTTTTCTTGTATGTTTACCCAAATAGCATCCCTTGTAGACTCCTTCACGAAATTATTTGATATTGGGGATGCCATGAACTAGTTTATTAAGAGTAGGAATGACCTTGTAATGTAGATGTCCATATCTCCTATGTCATACTTCAATGGGATTGATTTCCATATGAACCAAAGCTTGAGGAGGTGGTGTAATGACTTATATAGGCTTCCTTCACGAACTCCAATAACCCTAGCTTTATTGATACTTGATTCATTTCCCTAAACCAAAAATTTTCCATCAACAAATACAATTTTATCCCATTTATATTATAAACAAAAAATATAAATAAAATTATTTTACAAAGCTGGAAGATATAATATATTGTTGAGATGTAGCTTATCTCCATTTTACAGCTTCAAATATGTTGATCCCGAGCCTCTAACAACATAGATTTTGTTGTGTCCCAATTTCACTGCATGAGAAGATGGTTCCTTTGATAGAGTATGAAGTTGCTTTCTTTCTCCTGTCATGTGTCTTGATGCTCCACTATCAATCATCCATGCATTATCATCACTATGATAACCTGTAAGAGAAACTAAGAACCCTTGATACTTGACCTTGTTGAATAAGTAGTGGAATAACATATTGATCCAGATTCCTACAATATTGAATCCCATTCTTATATAAATTTTCATAGAGGGAGTAGACATTTCCTTTGAGCCAACAAAGTGATCTTCAATCTTCCTTGACCTTAGCTCTGAAATAATGTTGTGAAATCAATACTAGTATATTAGGGCTTGATATATTCTTTCTTGATAATTACTTGTGAATTATGTTGGCTTCCTTTACTTCTTTATTATATTTTATTTCATCAATAAATTACCAAATTATGTTTGTATGAAGACAAAAAACATGAGCCACAAGATGTAGGCACTCTGTGAGGGAAAAACCACTCTCTAGGGGAAAACCCAGTCAAGATTGTTTTCCTTCAATAGTTTTCCTTGAGACTCTTCAACCTAGACATTGAATAGACCTTCCTCCACACCAAGTCATCCCTTCTAAACCTTCAACCTTGTAGCAGCAACAATTTCACCCCAACAACTTCGACTATGTAGCAACATGCAGCAACTGAAAACAACAACACTAGAAAAACTTCGATCTTCCAAATTAGGGCACGAGAGAGAGAGAGGGAGAGAGGGAGAGAGAGTGGTGCAAAAATTTTGTTTTTCTTCTTCTATTTCTCCTTAGCCAAACTCGCACTCATTTTAGACTCTTTTTCCTCCTTCACACTTTTCCTAGCTACTTCTTGAAATATCGAACTTGAGTGAGTGAGATATTCCAAATGAATTCAATCTACTCCAATATATCACTACTACAAAATGGCTAACTAATTACTAAAAAAATGACTAAAATTTGCATATAAACGACTATTTTTCAGTCGGTGACTAGTAGTAGCTAATTTACAATATCTTATAACATGAACAAATTTTAGTCATTTTTAGGTTAGTCATTAATTGGTTATCTCAATTTTATCGTCTAGTAGTATATTTAGTCATAAATTTATTCATTAATTGCCACAATTGATGACCAAATATACAAAAAATATATATTAATATATGATCACCCAAGAAAACCAATTAATGATGAAAGAAATGTGACCAAAATGTTAGTCGTGTTATAAGATACTATAAATTAACTACTAATAGTCATATATATGCAAAATTTAGTCGTCATTTGTAATTAAAAAATTTATCATTTGTAGTAGTCATTCATCGTTTTTTGGTAGTTTCATATTCATTATATAGACGACTAATTTAGTAGTTTATATTCAGTTCATTTAATTTTATTAATAATCATTATAAATGACTAATTTAGTCATATATTCATTTTATTTGTGTTTCTCATTAATCAATATAAACTACTAATATAGTAGTTTTAGATTGATTTTATGTGTTCATTATTAATCAACATAAATTAATTAGTATGGTTTTGTGACTAAATTTAAAAAATTTCATACAATGTTCATATTCATCTAATATGAAAATGCAAAGTTGCATATGTTAGTTACAATACCAAACAATATCAATTGCGACTATAAATAATTTCCACCACATAAATTATATTATATGAAATGTTAAAGTATTACAGTATGAGTTTCCAACTTAATATTGGTTGGAATATAATTTACACATGAAATGATTGCAATAAATCATGAACATGATGAGTTTGTTTTATTCAACACAAATTACACAATTTTTATTTCATTTGTCCACCATTATTCGATCTTTGTTGCTGCTCCAACCACTATGCATTGTTTTCATAGTGCTTCCAAAAACAGTCTCTACTATCTCTGCCACAAATATTATCACTTTTTCTCCTTACTCTCAGTTGTATGAGGATCTCCCTTTTCTCCCTACTAAAAATTCACCATTCCCCTCCAATAATTCAACCTACAATCAATCTTGCTTTCTCAAGCGAGAATAATGAAACTCACTTCCATCTTAGAAGTTCCCATGTTCCTCCTTTAATCTGAAGAAATTTAATCATCATGTACCATGAAAAAATAAAACATACTAAATTATTGTACTCCAAAGCCTAACATCAATTTTACCATGAATATTGACTCACTGACTATCCTATAGACCCTCTGTGCCATCTGGGTGCCATCTAGGTGCCATATGGGTTCCATATGGGTGCCATATGGGTTCCATATGGGTGCCATATGAGTGCCATCTGTTGTACTCGCCAATTATCTAGGTAAGTATTTTAGATAAGAGATGTATCTATATCAATCTTACATTCTCTACATGTGCCAATCAGGTTTTATAGTACACCACTTTCCAAACAGTTTAAAGGAGCAGATCTCATAACTAAAACTCATTTTAGGCTACAAAACCACAAAAGCTTTGTAGCACTAGATACATCAACACGAAATACACACATAACATAATGGTATTATTTTACAAAAATCATCATGGGCTTATTTTTATTCATCGTCAACATCTTAATTCAATCATGGATCTTTATAATCCCCTATAATTAGTTAGAGTGGCAAATTCTAACCCAAAAAAACAACTTTACCTGGAAATTATCTTATTTTGTGTAGCAGCAATTCCATATACAAAGTCTAATTGGTCTCGTTCTAATAAGTGGTTTCTCACCAATGATATATGTTTATGCTACAGACTTCACCCAACTTTTTCCAACGATGTCTAACAATGTCCAAACTCTGTTTCTCTGCTTGCTGATCCGTTCATGTTTTCTCCTCCCTTTCCTTCACTACAAAATTGGAAAACATATCTCCCCTCAGAATAGTGAATGTCATAATTCTGAACCCCAAGATTCCTTTCTTTATGAATTCAATCCCTTCTTTATTGAAAGTATCCAAAAATACCTCTCGCATAGAAATTTCGTCCTTCAATGATGTTGCTTTCAAACAAAGAAAATTTGAGCAGCACGACATATATGCCTGAGACACCACCAGTTATGGTGCCACATAACAACTTTTTGAGAGCAAGGCTATCGACATGACCTACAAAGGGTGTGTTGGTGTATAGCAATTACCTGACTAACAATAAATCCACACATGTGAGAATTGTGTTGACACTTTAGAAAATAATTATACCTATGGTTTGATGATTTTCATTTGATGAAAGCAAATTTAAAAAATTAAAGATATTATAAAACAATAACATAAATTATTAGAAAATGTAGGTTTAATTTTCTCTTCAATATTTATAATAATTTAGTGTAGTTTTGTGGGAAGAAAAATTAAGTAAATAAATGTGAAGTGCTTTATAAAATTTAAAATTATAGAATTAAAATAATTTAACAAATAATGTAGATAATTTTGAATTGTTTGGTTGGTGAAATTGGACATCGAGGAATTATTTGGTGAAAGTGGGTATTGAGGATTTATTTTTTAATTGTTAGTTTTTTTAAAAAGATGCATGTTATAAATTTGTAAAATGACAATACAAAATATTAGAAAATATAAAGATATATTACACCTTATAATAAATTCCTTTAATGCTTGATACATTCCTAACACACTGAGATTATGTAATTATTATTATTATTTTTACTATGTAGTTATTATTAGTTTTTTTTACTATGCAATTATTATTAGTTTTTTTTAGTATGCAGTTATTATTAGTTTTTTTAACTGATGAATTAGTAATGATATCAAACAAAGGACAAAATACATGTTTAACTCGTTTTTAAGCATGGAAGGAACTAAAGAGAATTTAATAGATATATCTAATTTGAGACCAAAAAAAGGTATAAAAATGAATCGACAAGTTATAAGATATAAAAAAAATCATCTATTAACAAACATAATATATGGAGATTAACAAAAACTCATAAAAGAAAAGTCATAGTGAAACAACATAGAATGAATAATAATAATAATTGTTATTAAACCACTGGAAGAATGCAAAGGCGACTCCTTTTGGATTCCAACCATCAAATAATCTTAATTCCTAATAACCATGGGTCTAATTATGACTTCGAATATAGCATTTAAGGAATGATGCAGGTTTGTTGGTACTATTCTCCATAATATAAAGGAGTAGAAGCAACAATGCTCTAGAAAGTTTATTTAACTTCAAAATTGCTCTACAAAAGCAGTTTTTGTCATGTGGAATGATGGTTTTATGCCTTGTGTCTCATGCTTGTTTATATATAATTTGTTCCATTCTTGGACCTGAAACATATCAAAGAGCAACAAAATATAATTCTTGCACTAAAGTATACATCTCCAGTACATGTAATTGATCTCCATCTCACACAATAGTTGCAATTCATCCTATCAAGTAGGCTAGCAACTATTTGAATTCAAGCATAGTAATTATACTAGTTTATGCATTACCCCAAGGTGATTGAACAAATCCACTACATGTATTTGATCCCCATCACACACGAGTTGAATTACATCCCATGAAGCAAAGGGAAGAAAGAAAAGCATGGTCTTTTCTTAAAAATAAAAATAAAAATAAAAGCATATTCAATTATGTGAAATCATTTGACAAGCATCAACAGATTTGGGGACAAAATGTAGGAATCAATCATAAATGTAATTTAGCCTCAAGTGACTGGCTAAATGGTGTACTCCAACCTCATAAATAATAAAATCCTAAAAATGCTACATATGGTGTTAGCATGAATGTCATAACCATGATAATTTTTTGTTGTAGCAGTTCAAAATTTCAACTGTATAGATCATCATCACCATCTGTATTTTGTGTAATTAAAACATGTGTGATTCCAATAGTTCCTATTGTAGTGGTTGCCTAATTTACAAGCTCCAAAACAAAACCTTGATACTATTGTCAAGTTTAACAAAATTCTTGATATCTTTTTCTGCATAAAGTTAAGTCACATTTTCAATGTGCTCCCTAATAGCATAGTTGCAAGCAAGCTGACAAGTTTCAGAAATATCAGGTTGACTAAAACCATGTGTGGATCAAGCAAGAGTTGCAATATAAAAATCCTTTTCAACATGTGGATTCCACCATTATGCTTTAAAATCTATCTTTAAGCAGGAACATGGCATATATTGTGACTTTAAATAAGCTTATAATGCTTTCCTCAGTATCAATTGAATCAAGATAGTCAAAAAATAGCACACAAGGTTTTGAATACTATGCCTTTAAAAAAAAATCATACACAATGGATTCAAATTCCACAATACATACTCCAGCTCTTCTAACCAAGATAGAGAAAGTGCCTCCAGCAAAGAAAATTCCCCATTGCCCCTATCTTGCCTAACCTTGTAGCAAACTTCTTTAACATAGACCGTTCAAAGATTTGTAAATTGCCTTAAATTCCTAGGTTTGTGAAAATATGAAAGCTCTTCCAAAATAGCACATTTAAACAATTTAAAAAACCTCCTCTCAGTTTTAACAGGGAGACGACGTTGCAAGCCAAGTCTTTCCATACTCACTAATGATTTCGCCATTGTTTTCAACATCTTCTTTAAATGTTTCGGGTTACCCAAATCATTGATGGAAACCACTTTTTTGCATCTCTTCTTCCCCAATTTGTTGGGTAATAAAATAGCAAGCACTACAACTTGAGATGTTAAGTTTTTGATATGTTGGTAGGAATTTGTTGAATAATGAGTTTGAGTTGTGAAATCTACACAATTCAAGTGTTTGGAGGATTTTTCGTGTGATGAATCCATATATGTCAAAAATATGTGTGAACATTGCATTTTAAACAACAAAATATTACAATTTAACCCAAAAATGTTTTGTGAATTGTTGGATTTCACTTGAACTCCAAAACATATAATAGTGAAACAACGCCCTTTCATATTCAAAATTTCACAGTTGAGGTCGAGATACATGAAGGATATAAACATATTAAAACCAAAGGGTAAATCTCCAAATCTAGGTGTATTAAATATAGGGTTTGGAATCTTACCGGATTTTTAAGATATGCAGGTGGCCTTTGGTGGG
Source organism: Pinus albicaulis (assembly GCA_034641835.2). Taxonomy (NCBI): domain Eukaryota; kingdom Viridiplantae; phylum Streptophyta; class Pinopsida; order Pinales; family Pinaceae; genus Pinus; species Pinus albicaulis. The sequence goes on along the minus strand of CM076575.1, from coordinate 1,754,481,362 downwards.
GAGACCTCATAGCCCTGGGCTATAACGTCTAATCTTCAACGGATTTTATCCAGGAGGCTAGTCATCATGCAATTTTTCCAAAGACGAAGGGAGAAGCCACTTATAAAAAACACAATCACATACTAACATGGTAGTTGTCTCTGGAGTTTTATTTTGCATTCTTTTCAGTGAATAGTGCCTGCCATGTTCCTTTATAAAATTCTGATTAAATGCAGAAACCCTTCATACTTTATACACAAGATTGGACATTCTCTCCTATGTTTGTTGGTCAATTTCCTATATTAAAAGGAAAACCAAATTAACAAACAACTGGGTCACTCTTATATTCTATAAAATATATTCCATCAAATCCCCCACTTTTATTGTCAATATCTCGGCAACTCAACTCCCGCGTTTAATATTTTTCTGTGACCATTGGAAGTCACAATAAATTTTCAGTTGGAGTGGCTGGCTAATGGAAATAGACCCAATTCCTCCAATAATTTAACACATTTTCCCCATAAATCCAACAAAGGTAAACCTCTTGCTATAGTCTCTCATTTAATCATACTTTTTCCTCTACTTAGTTCATGTTTCTATAAATATGTACCTTCTATGGCATGCCCATTTGTGTACAGTTCATTCTAGAGATTGTAAAAGAGGGGATAAGGAAAACAATTAGCCAAACTATTCTGAATGAGTAACCACATAATTGGAGCAATAACTTACAAGCATTGACTATTCAAGTAACTAGGTCCATCAAAGATGCCATTTCACATGTTTGTCCATATCTGAAAGCAGAGCATTGTTGTTTTCAAGCAATAGCATCAATAAACCTTGGTATTATGTATTTTAATCTTGCTATTTATACCAATGACCAGATTAAGGGATGCCAACTATTTGCTGCAATGAAATTCAACGTTGAATATGTAGGTGGTTTTCAACGTCAATAACCAACTTGCACAATGAAATGTAACGCTGATATTGTAGGTGGTTTCCCTTGTCAATGGTTACCCAACTCACATACAACAAAATGTAACACAAATGTGGTTAGTGGTTACCCATGTCAATTTTAAACTCACGCTATGTATAAATAGCAAAGAGGATGAAACTTACCAGATCTTTGACAGATGTCAACCCTTTCTTGTAGTTAAATGGATTTTTGACGCAAAATATTTGGTGGAATTCCATGTGGATTCCCAACTCACACCAGTACATAAATCCAGAGATGAAACGAAAATGATGTCATGATATGATTTCGTTAGTAAAACCATCCCCCCCCCCCCCTCTCTCTCTCTCTCTCTCTCTCTCTCTCTCTCTCTCTCTCTATATATATATATATATATATATATATATATATATATTATATATATATATATATATATATATATATATATATATATATATGCGAATTCTCAATACTAACCCTCCTAAAATATGTGAGTGAGTAAACTAGAAATTGTATAGGTGTGAACCCAATAAAATGTGCAACTGAAGCTAGGATGGTGTTCACTAATGTCGAGGATTTCCAAACTCCTGCTTTATGCAAATATCACATTAACGATCCGTGATTCAATTGCATTCAGGACTTCCTAGTCTTCCCTTGAGCTACAGATACTTCCATGAATACTTCTATTATACTTGCAAAGGGTTCTGTTCCAATATAGGTTGGGGTTACCATTATTACTTCTATCAATGGTTCATATAGTTCGTTGTATACAGGATCAGTACATGTGCATCAAGAAATGTTAATGGGTGTGGAATTCGTCCCACAAGATATGTATGTTTGCAAACACGCATACATCTTTATCTGTAATAAGTAATACACATATTTCATTCTCTCGGGTAAACACACTAGTATCCTATGACATTGATAGAGCTTAGTTGTCATCCAAAGCTATCTATCACAAAAGAATATATAGTGCTAGTCATCACAAAAGAATCTCTCACAACAGTTGGTTCCTTTTGTCTGTCTCGCAGTAGTTCCTTCCATCCTACAATCCTCCTACAAAATACTAGCTCTGCAGTCCATAAAATAATCTCTCTTTAAGTTAGAGAGGCAATCATGAAGTTGATTAATGGGAAAGTATAGGAATGCCTTAGTTGTAATATGTTTATATTGGAGCTCATGGTAAAATACCCCAAAAGAGGACATAGATGTTCCATAATTTGTTACATGCTAGTACTCTGGTGGATTAAATATACATTATGATTAACAATCAACCTGTAAGACTTTATCAAGAAGAATGTGGATAGAAGTTTCTACTACTTCATATTGCTAGAAATGAACTGGAAGAGTAGAGTATGGTGGTGGAAGAGTAGGTGACTTGGTTGCAAATGAAGCAGCAGTTATAGGTGGATTTGAAAATTGTGGTATCATATATAGCAGATTTGCAGTATTCACACCATCTTTGGAAAATTTAGGTAGAAATGTATCAAGATAACCTTCTTGAGATATTTGAGCAATGCTCTGTAGAAATTATACAAACATATGTATATCAATGGATTCAATCCGATCTAACAATGTACTAAAACTAGATATTGAATCCTTCTACAAATCAATTGCGGAAATTAAACACAATCACTAATAACATTAATCAAAGAAAGAATCAATTCAAACCACAACACAGATAATTTCCCTGGGAAAGATTGCTGCTCAAAACCCCTTTATCTTCTATTGTATATTCACCATGGAATCATGAAACAATTACAATGCACTCTTCTCATAAGAGTCTCATGCACTCTCACAATTGTCTCACACTGTCCTGGACAAGATTGAACAACACTTATCCAATTCTCAGCCTCTAAACATCCTGCCTCACTTATGTAATTCCTGGTGAATGCAATCCCTATTCTTTAGGAATTTTGGCCTTCCAAAACTGCACAAGGATCATGGACAATCCAATGGATGTTTGGTTGCATGCGGGAAACCTACTAATCACATAATTGATAGTTAACATCCCTTTAACCTTTGTCTCAACTGGGTCTCCACTGGAACTGATATGCATGGAACTATTAATAGTAAATCATTAGTTGCATGGAAGATCACCGATTGTGAATTAAATAATATTTAATTCACTTTATCTCTCACTAGTACAACAAACAATTACAACTAGTTCAACTGACTCTAACTGACCTAAATGAGTTAATTGATTACTCATGCATTAAACTAATGCACCAACTGCAATTCGAAATCCATAACTAATAGAATTACTCTGCATGCCTCACCAACCACCCTCAACTCGAAAAACATGAGATAATTGAGTTTATCACACTTAGTTAAATGTTACAAGTAATCATGAGATAAGATTACATTTTATTGTCCAATTTAATTAAGGGAAAATTAAATTATACATTGCACCAATTTAATTAACTAAATTTGCCTTCAGACTAATGTATCTCTAGGACCTATTGGTCCCACACTAGTGTGTGTGCTGCAATTTCTTGTTGGACTTCAAAACTCCCTGTCAACAAGAAATGGATTATCTGCCACCCCGATCCTGCCAATATGGTATTCGAATTTGCTCCTGGCGAGTACCTTCGTGAGAATATCTGCATCCTAATATTTCGTGGGAATGTACTGAAGTAACATAATGTGCCTCTGAACACAATATCTAAGATGGTGGTACCAAATGTCTATGTTCTTGGACCTATAATGGAATACCGGATTAACTAAGATTTTAATGCAAATTTGGTTATCACAATGTATCACAGTTGGATCCATATGAGAACCAAACAAACCTACTAGGATCTTTCTAATCCAGATGGCCTCACATGCAACCTGACTTGCTTCCATGCACTCTCCCTCGGTTGAACTCAGTGCCACAAACTTCTGCTTCATGTTGTACTAAGAAACTATTTTCGATCCTATGTTGAATATCCCTCCTAATGTGCTCTTTATGTCTGATGTACTGCCTGCCCAATCTGCATCCGTGAAGCCTTGAAGCTTTACTCCCTCTGTCTGTATGTACCATAATCCATACTCTGTAGTGCCCCTGAGATATCTCAATACATGCTTCCCCACCTTCCAAAAGAGCTTGGTTGGCTTAACCATAGCTTGACTCAGTTGGTTAACTGTGTAGCAAATGTCTGGTCTGGTGTTCACCAAGTACATCAGTGAACCCACTAGCTGTCTATAGACAATAGCGTCCACTACCTCTCCTGAAGTAGCATCCTATTTCCTCCGATTTCCTGGAAGAGGAGTGTCCATGGGTTTATAGCTCTCCATGTGAAACTTACCAAGTATCTCTTTGGCATACTTACCTTGAGAAACAAAAATCTCACCATCTCGCTGCCATATTTCCAAACCAAGGAAATAGTGAATGCGTCCCATGTCCTTCATTTCAAACTCCCTTGCAATATCCTCCTTGCAAGAAGTTATCAACTGCTCATCACCTGTCAAAATTAGATCATCAACATAAAGTACAATAATCAAGAGCTTACCATAAACCACAATTTGGTACAGGTGTGCATCCGCTTCACTTTTGATGAATCCCAACCTGGTGAAATAGATGTCAATCTGAGTGTACCAAGCACGAGGTGATTATTGCAGCCCATATAGTGATCTCTTGAGTTGTCATACATGCGACTCACCGTCAAATATCCATGTACACTTCCTCCTCAATAACTCCATTAAGAACCACAATTTTCACATCCATCTGATGAATGTGCCACCCCATCTATGCTGAGAGTGCAAGGATAGATCTAATGGAAGAGTACCTCGCGACTGGTGCGAGAGTCTCCTCATAGTCAATCCCCTCAACTTGTGAGAATCCCCAGTCACAAATCTGGCCTTGTACTTCTCCACACTCCCATCCGCTGCATGCTTCACCTTATAGATCCATCTAGATCCAACCACTAATTTTCCAACCAGTCTTGGGAAAAATTCCCATGCACTATTCTTGACGATGGAGTCACACTCCTCTACCATAATGTCAACCCAAATTTTTTGTTGCATTGCTTCCTCAAAGGAAGATGGTTCTGTCACAATACAATTGCTCATAAGATCCATGTATCCCGTAAACATGTCTGGAGACTGTCTCTGTCTGCGTAGTGAAGTAGGGGCTCCTACATTCTCTACCGCATCAAGTCTCAATCTATTAGCTTTGTAGAAATTATACAATATGCATGTATATCTTGGATTTTCCTGATCTAACAGTTCTATGCCACTGTTAAATACAAAATCGATTCTACAAAAATTATTGTGGAAATTTAAAACACGATCGCCAATTGCAACATCATGAAGAAAGATAAATCACACATAACATAGATAATTTTACCGGGAAAGAAAAAAGCTAAAAACCCCACTATCATATATTGTGTATATATCATGGATCATGAAACAATCTTATACAAAACTCTAATCCAAGATCTCTCAGTACAATATGCAATCGTCTCACACTATCATACAAAAATTGGCAAATGCATGCGCCAATTTACTACCTCCAGACAGCCTACCTCCACTGTGCAATCCCTGATGGTCAAGAACCTTTGAATGATTCAATCTAGCCTACCTTGACTGTGCAATACTCATAGGCATCTCCAATGTGTGTTTGGTTGCAAGTGTGCACCCACTAATGTCACAACTAATAGTCAAACTGTCCCTTTCACCTATCTCTCAACTGGGTCTCCATTGGATCTGACATGCATGTAGTTAACAGTAGTAAATATTCAGTTGCATGTGAGATAAATCCATGTGAATTAATTTAATATTTAATTCACTAATCTCTCACTTGTGTATCTTTAGCTACAACTAGTTACAACTTGCACTACTGAGTTTAAATCACTTAACTGGGTTAAACTACTTTACAACTCACATAAATACACATCCAACTTTGTCACAACTTTGTATCACTCAGTTACAATGAATTCCACTTGCATGTCCCACCAACCAATCTTAGAACTCAAAATTCCTTCAGTCAACTAGTTTGCCACATCAGTTAACTGAAATCAAGTGTTTCAAGAGAATAGATTATTATTTATTGTCTAATTATTATTTAGAGATAATAATAATCGGCATGCACTATATTTTTAGACATGTGATCTACGAACAGACTTCACACATGCATTCCAAAAATAGAACCCCACCCATAAATAGATTTTAATCAATCATCTATAAATATACTCCTGCTATAAATATAATTTTCTCACCATTATAAAAATAGACATACACCTAAAAATAGTATGTGTGGTCCCCACCTAGTGTAGGTGCTTAATTTTCACTAGGATCAAGGTTGTTGCTTTTGGATGCCAATTTCACTATTTCTTGTTGCAACCTTCAACAAGCTTCCATGGTGCACCTTCTACCATTTCTGGTGGATGGCTCTGCATGATTGTCTTCTACCACTCCGTGATCCTTCACATGTGGCTGCTCTAAATTTTTAGCTTCATTCTTTGGAACCAAGAGTTCCTCTTATGCTTGCAAATCCAAATCCCTCTCAAGGGACAATCACATGGCTTTATCCTCATCAAATTTTATATCCCGTCTCACAACAGTCATCTTGTTGTTTTGAAAATACACCCGATAGTTGTGGGAAGTATCATTGTACCCCAAAAATATCCCAATCGTAGTTGTTGGTTCGAGGTTCTTCCTAGCGTATTTGGTCACATGCACATAAACAAATTAGCCAAAAATATTAAAATGTGAAACATCAAGTTTCTTGCTAATAAAAGCCTCCTTTGGTGTACTCATGCCAAGTATTGGAAGAGGACAATGGTTTTGCACAAATACCGTTGTGTTGCATGCCTCCGCCCAAATATGCAACGGTAGGCCCTGATCACGCAACAACGCTCGTGTTGCACCCACAATTGTTCTATTATTTCTTTCTGTGACCCCACTGACTGCCTTTTGATATGTCTTTAAATTAATTCTCAGCGTATATAATAAAACCTCTTTAAAACATATAAAAACTCCTTTTGGGCCCACTTGCCACACTTCTCGATGCAATATATTGCTCCTCCAATTGTGATTGATTGCTCCTGCTTCGATTGCAATTGATCACTGTTCACTGCGTTTTGCCGATGCGATTAGGCCGGAATTCAAACTTATAAAAACATAACTTATAGACCCACCGGGTCCGGGCTTTCAATCGCAATCGCAAGTTTTGGTTGGATGTTTTGATAGGCCCATACTGCAATGCTCTGATGCGATTAGGCCGGAATTCAAATATATATCATCCATCGTTTATACACCCATTGAGTCCGGGCTTCATCGCAATCGCAATTTTCTGTTTACATGCTCCGTTGCCTTTATAATCTCCGATGCAATTGGGTGAGGGTCCCACCATATAGTACTTTAGTTCTTTGAATCTCGCGCTATATATGTAAATATGTTGCATATATATATATATATATATATATATATATATATATATATCCGCCGGCTTGGGCGATTCTCGGAATTTTATATATATCCTCCAGCTGAGGTAGCGATTCTCGGAATAATGGTTGTCTCTGCCTCTGCTGCTTCTGTCGCTCTGCCTCTGCTGTGCTAACGCTTCTGCCGCTCAACCACTTCACTGCCTCTATATTCACTGCCTCTGTATCCACTGCTCGACCATTTCACTGCCCCCATATTCGCTGCTTCTACCTCTGCTGCTCAACCTTTTCACTCTGCCTCTGTATTCGACTGTTACACTTTAGCAGTGTTCTTCTGCCTGTATCCTTTGCCCTGCTTGCTTTTTCTTTTGCCTATCTCTGTTCTTCAGTCCTTTGCCTGTTTCTACTTCAGCGTTGCCTCCTTTGCCATCAATGATAATATTTCCAACAATCTCCCCCTTTTGCATTGATGGCAATACACTTCCTCTGTTTGCCTGTTAGGATCCTTTCTCCTGTTGCTTGCTCTTCCTCCCCCTTTGACATCAATGGCAAGGGGTTTGAATTCTTAGGTTATACATTGTTGCTTTTGTTCTTTGATGTTGTGATTTTATTTATTAATTTTATTTTTCAAAATTTCGTTCATTTCTTTTATCTGAGATCTTCTGTCTTTGTACGCTGCTGCTTCAATCCTTTGGATTAGATTCTCGTCAGGTTCACCACTGACCCTTTTGCCCCTTTTATTGATTCTTTTATGCTGAATGTATTCTTGCCATAATCTTTTTGATCTTGAGGACCTGTTTCATGCTTCTCTTTCTTGCAGATCTCCCCCTGGGAATGATATTTTCGTTTCTGTTCTCCCCCTGAAACTGTGCTTTCTCTTCATATTAGAGAGTAGCATCTACAGATACTACCCCTAGTATATCTCTTAAATATTCAAATGGTTCTCTAGCAAGTGGTTTAGTAAATATATCTGCTGTCTGTTCTTTTGTTGGTACATACTCCAGTTTTACTATCTTCTAAGCCACTTGTTCTCGGAGAAAATGATACTTGATTGGAATATGTTTGGTTTTTGAGTGAAGCACAGGGTTTTTAGATATACTTATAGCACTTGTATTATCACATTTGGTTGAGATAGGTTCTTCGATGCTTACCTTCATGTCTTGAAGAGTTTTCTTCATCCACATGACTTGTGTACACATGTTGTTGCTGCTATATATTATGCTTCTACTGTAGACAGAGAGATAGATGTTTGTTTCTTGCTTAACCATGCCACCAGAATTTTTCCTAGATAGAAAGCACCTCCACTTGTACTTTTCCTATCATCCATACAGCTGGCCCAATCTGCATCTGTGTATGCTATCAAGGTGAAGCTTTTTCCTTTAGGATACCAAAGCCCATACTATGTAGTTCCTTGTAGATATCTGGATATTATTTTGACTGCAAGAAGGTGATTTTGTTTAGGTGTTGCTTGATATCTACCCACTATTCCTACTGCTAGCATGATGTCTGGTCTTGATGCTGTCAAATACAACAGGCTTCCTATCATAGATCTGTAGATTTTTTGATCTACATCTGCAGACCCATCATCAGCACACAGCTTGCATCATGTGATCATGGGGGTTGTCACAGGTTTGCAGTCCTCCATTTTGAATTTTTTTAGCATTTCTTTTAAGTATTTTTCCTGAGAGATGAATGTGCCTGAGTTATTTTGCTGAATTTGCAGTCCCAAGTAGAAACTGAGCTCTCCAATCATAGACATTTCAAACTCTATTTTCATCTCATCAGCAAACCCTTTTGCTAGTTCATCTCTGTTGCTTCCAAACATAATGTCATCAACATATACTACAACAATCAGGAGTTCATTTTCATGGGCTTTTATGTATAGATTGTTGTCTACTCCACCTCTCTTAAAACCCTATTTTTGCAAATATTTATCCAGTCTTGAGTACCAAGCACGAGGAGCCTGTTTCAGTCCATATAGGGCCTTCTTCAGTCTGCACACATAGTCTTCTTTGTCTGTCAATGAGAAGCCTTTTGGTTGTTCCATGTAGACTTCTTCTTCTAAGTCTCCATTCAGAAATGCAGATTTTACATCCATTTGATATACTTTGAAGTTTTGGTAGCATGCAAATGCCAGGAACATTCTGATAGCTTCCATTCTGGCTACAGGGGCAAATGTTTCATCGTAATCAAGTCCTTCGATTTGTGAATATCCTTTGCAGACAAGTCTAGCTTTGTTTCTGATTACCTGTCCTTCTTCATTCATTTTATTTTTGAATACCCATTTTGACCCTATGACATTTTTCTCAGTGGGTCTAGGAACTAGTTCCCAGGTATTGTTTTTCTAAATTTGGTCCAGTTATTCATTCATTGCATTGACCCAAGACTTGTCCTTGCTAGCTTCTTCAAATTTCTTTGGCTCTATTTGTGACAACATGGCTATGTATGCCTCTTTAGTTTGTTCTGTTAGCTGCCTTCTTGTCTGGACCCCTGCTTTCTTATCTCCTATGATCTGATCTTCGGGATGATTCTTTTGAGTGTATCTTGAGGGGGCTTTCGAGCTCAGCCCTGCATCTTCTGTTGTCTTGCTTGTTTCATTATCATTCTGGTCTTCTTCTTCATGGTTATCTGATGGAATGCAGTAGTCTGTATCTCTTGTATTGTTTGGAAGTTCTTCATCAAATCTCACATCAATACTTTCAAATATTTACCGAAGAGTCTTGTTGTAGCACCTATACCCTTTACTTTTGGAAGCATATCCTAGAAATATCCCTTCATCTGCTCTTGCATCAAATTTGCCAAGATTTTCATCATTATTATTTATGTAACACTTGCTTCCAAAGATTCTGAAATGTTTGATTGAAGCTGGATTTCCATGCCATAGTTCATAGGGGGTCTTGTCACTACTTGGCCTTAAGTGAGCTTTATTAAGGATATGTAGTGTTGTGTGCACTACTTCTGCCCAGAAGGTTTGAGCAATATTATTCTCTTGCATCATGGATCTGGAAATTTCTTGAAGAGATCTGTTTTGTCTCTCTGCTACTCCATTCTGCTGAGGTGTCCCTCCAATAGTAAATTGTTGTTTTATGCCATGTTCATTGCATAGGTCTGCAAAGTCATAATCAGTGAATTCACCTCCTCTGTCTGATCTGATGCATTTCAGCTTGCATCCTGTCTGATTTTCTGCTAATGCTTTAAATATTTTTAATTTGTCCAGAGCTTCCAATTTATTCTTGAGAAAAGCAACCCATGTCATTCTGGAGAAATCGTCTATTATCAGCATGAAGTAGGATTCTCCACTTGGTGTTTTAGTTCTTGCAGGTCCACACAGATCCATGTGCACAAGCTGGAGTGGTCTTCTTGTTGACAAATCTTCTTTTTCCTTAAAGGATGTGCGGGTCTGTTTACCCAATTGACAAGATTTGCACATGGTATTAGAAGGCCTCTTTATTTCTGGCATGTCTCTGACAGATTTCTTCTTTCTTAGTCTTATGATGTGATCGAAGCTGAGATGTCCCAATATTTTATGCCATAACCATGACTCCTCAAGTTTGCTAAGATGGCATGCTTCATCTTCCTCTTTCACAATGTAAACATTGCTCTATGTTCGAACACCTTTGAGTAGAGTCTTACCTGTTGTGCTTGATCTGACTACACAATCTTGTGCTCTAAAAAGAACTTCACAGCCTTTGTCACACATCTGACTGACACTTAGTAAATTTTCTTTCATCCCATCTACAAATAGTACATCTTGGGCCTTTCTTCTGCCATTGTCTATGCTGACTGAACCTTTTCCCTTGATCTTACCTGATTTATCATTGACAAAAGTAACATTGCCAGATTTCTTTTCATCAAGAGTTATAAACTTGCTTTTGTCTCCAGTCATGTGTTTTGAGCAGCCACTGTCCAGGTACCACTGGCTTTTCAGGTCTTGAGCAGTTAGAGCCAAGTCACATTTATTCTCCTTCTTTATCCACTGGAGGCACCCTTTTGTTTGGTATCTTTTGTGAGGAGATGAATTATATCTTCTTAGAGGACATTATGTCCAACTTGATTGCATACACAACATTTGATTGAGTATGAACATAATTTCTTTGATTCATAAATCTCCTTGAGGTGTTAAACATCAATCTTTGTCCATAATTTCTACACTCAATGATTTTATGACCAAATTCCTTACAATAAAAGCAGTAACCATAGAAGCTATTTGCATACCTGATGTAAGGTTGTCTCTTCCATTTGTTTGCTTGATGCAGTCTCTTCAATGTTTGCATCTTTTGCTGGTTTGAATTACTCCTCCTTGCATGACAATATGCAGCAATGTGTCCCAGCTTGTGGCAATCATAACAGGTGGCATTCTTCATAGGATGGAAGAATCTCCTTTGATGGTTTCCAAATTTTACATACTCAGAGGTCTTAGTATTTATTACATTCTTTGCTACTAGTGGTTTTTTCTGATCTTTGTCTTCCTTATTACATATTTCTTCTTTTGAAGGAATTGTTTGAGTTGATTCATCATTCTTCTTAGCTTTTACAAAAATAATCTCTCTATCAACCTTTTCTTTTCCTTTACCTGATTCTCCTTCATAGCCTATTCCAGTCTTTATCATAGGGGATCTTTGAGCAACCAGAATTTCATTCAACTTACTAGAGCTTGTTGTTTGAGAAGAGTTTATAACCACTTTCCTTTGATCATTTTCTAATTTCTTCCTGAGACATACCACTTCTTCTTCCAACTTTTCTTGTTCTTGAGTTTTTTCTTTGATTTGCTTATGTAACATGTCCTCTATCTTCTTGGCTTCTTCAAGATCTATCTTTAGCTGCTTAAGTACTTTTGAATTATGTTCTTCTCGTACATACTTGAGGAGAATGTCCTTTTGTTTTCTACATTTCAGCTTGAGTCTATCAATCTCTTCTAGAGCACTTCTTAGCTCCCCCTCAAGGTCGACATCACCTTCTTCTTCTTCATCTTCTAGCAGGATACCTTCAAGTTCTTCTATGGCCATCAATAAGAGTTCAGAGGTTCCTTCTTCATTTGAGGATTCATCTGAATCTTTAGATATATTGCTGTCTTGTTGAGCATAGAAGGATTTTCTGTTGAACTTCTTTCCTTTCTGCCAGTTCTTTGATTTATTTTTCTCTGACTCTTGAGCCTGATTGTTATAGCATCATTTCTCACCTTGACATGATTCATGATTGCTTTATGGCTTTTGGGCACCCATTCCTACAGACTTGGACAAATTCACTTAAAAACAGTGTAAAATCCCTCATACGCGACTATGCCCGTACTTTTCCGCGTGTATCTGTGTCAAATAGACTTTTCCGCGTGTTCCATTAAAATTAATAAAATATATAAAAAATCCCTAATTTCGCGCTGGGTTGTTGGTTACTCAGGTAGTTCAACCACCCCAGCCCGTGGCCAACTGTTTCCAACTGCTGAAACTACTTGGAGGGACTATAAAAAGCCTTCATGTGTATGGCCTAAGGGAGAAAGAGAATTATTGATATTATACTCTGTTGGTATTCCCTATCCAAGTCTGATTCCCCGTGCCTCCTGCACTTTCCCAGTTCATTGTAGGAAACCCTTGTTTCCTTGAGATACACATCCCTTTATATGTTATCTCGTATGCACCAGTTTGGAAGGGGTCTTAGCGAGGCAAGGGCTGGACGGATCCGGATGACGGTCTACGAAGGCCTTGGAAGGATCAGGTGATCTCTCCACTTGATTACTTTTGTACGTACTATTTATAATACAGAAGTATCATGCTGTTCCCGAAATAAATGTGTTAGTGTATGCTTTAATGTATGAATAATATTTGTTATACATGCATTCATTATGATTTATTTAATGTTTTATATGAATCTCACTAACATATAGAGTAGATATATGTTGTACAACTTGTCCTTTGTGCTGGTTTCTTCTTGTATTTCAGGTTAAGGAGGAAGGACGGTTGTAGGGAGTTTGGACTCCACGTGGATCTACTTCAAACGTAGGACCAACGGGTAAATCTCTCATTCTGCTCTATTTAGTTTTTCTGAACGTGCATGGTTGTGTGAGTCTCTGTTAAGTAGTACGCCCCTGCTCTGTGGAGGTTGTATCCCAACCAACCTCTAGGGTGTTAATTCCCCGAAACACTGATTCCTTACTTTCTTGTGAGGACACTTAGTAGCATAGTGTCCCACTCTTCCACAGTTAAAGCATTTGAAGGGGAGTTTACCTTTGTATTTACTTGAGCCTCTATCCAATTTCTTGACAAACTTTGCCTCCTCTTCATCCGAGCAAGAGCATATATCTCCCTCTTCTTATTTCTTCTTTTTTGTTTTAAAGGATGCTTCCCTCGTACTTGGCTTCTTCTGTGGGAGCCTCATTTCATAGCCTCGTACTTTATCTCTTTTGTGCATTACTTTAATAAACTCTGCTTCACATAATCCATTCAAGATGGCATTCATGGCTTTTGCGTTAGCCACAAAATCTTGTTTTGTTTCTTTCTCTATGTCAGTTGCCTTTGGGGCATATCCTAATTCCACTGCAGCCCAGACTTCTATTCCTAGAGACATTATGTATGTCCTCATTCTGATTTTCCAGAAAGCATAATTTTCACCAGTGAAGAAAGGGGCTTTGTTGGTTGAGCATCCTTCTTTACTAGCCATATTGGGAACCTAGGATCTCCTTTCAGCTGTTAGAATGGTACTAAGGAAATTGCTCTGATACCAATTGTTGAACTCTTAGTTAAACTGAGAGGCGGGGTGAATCAGTTTAACACATTCATAATCTTTTAAACTTTTTATTAAACCTTATTTACACCTTCATTTCATGTCCAACTTAATATGTGAGTAATCTTAGAATGTGAACAGCAAGTATTAATATAATATAACAGCAGACTTAATATGAGAGCAGCAGGTATTAAGCAAATGATATAAATCAGATCAACACATAAACATCATGCACAGAGACACCAGATATAAGTGGAAACCCATAAAGGGAGAAAACCACATCTTATTATTGTTGTGATGCAAAGGTAAGCTCCAACTCCCTCTCACCACTGTTTTTCTGCAGGCACCAACCTACGGGAGGCTCCTACCTCAATTCTGCAAGCTACAACTTGCAAGGAAGCACCAACTCCCTTCAATTTTCTGCAGGCACCAACCTACAGGAGGCTCCAACCTCAGTCAGCTACAACTGACAGCTATCAAGATGCAACTTGATAGGGAAGCTCCAACTTCCTCAATTTTCAAACTGAATGTTTGCTGATTTACCTCAGATATCAACTCTGTTCTGTAGCTTCTCTTTCTGCTCTTCTTTCCTTAATTTTATTTTCCTTACACGTCTATACTCTGCCTTCTCTATATTTACTCTCTCTAACTTATTTTTCATATCTATATGATATTATTTATAAGAATCTTGTGACTGTTAGCATTCCTCAAAGAATTTGGAATGGACAGCCATACCTCTTCGCTTTCTTCCTTTTCATTTCTTTCACTCACTCATTCAGAAAATATAACAACATGAAATATTACAGTGGGAGCTTTGTTTTCCTCCAAAGACTTGCCAATGCATCACAAATAATATAAACCAATTAAAATATTACATTTAATTACAATGAGAGCTCCAGCTCACTCATACAACCTTTTGGATCGCTGCGCATTTGTCTTTTCTTTGACTGTGTCTGTCTTTTCTGTGATTGTGCTTTATCTCTTTTCAGCTCTGTTTGTTTTAAATATCTGTTGTGCATTGTACTACTTTGCCTTTTTTAAATACAGGCATATTCCGCGCCTTTCACAATAAGTGTCTTGTTGATGTAGAAGTTCCACAGAGTGGAACATACATACATCATGATTGTTTATATAAAGAATCACCCTCCACAGCGGGGGCGGGCAGTCGCAGACCCACGTGGCATATTTTTAATACTATTTGCAACCATCGTTTTATGTTTATGACAACTCTTTTATATATATATAACCCAACTTTCGTTACACTGACTGCCTTTTAATATGTCTTTAAATCAATTCTCGGCGTATATAATAAAACCTATTTAAAACATATAAAAACTCCTTTTGGGCCCACTTTTACGGCAATTACAATATATTGCTCCCTCCGATTGTTCGATTGATTATCACCTTGATTAAATTGATCATTATTCACTACGTTTGTGATCCCCACGGTTAAAGGCGAATTAAAACATAAGCCTGTGCAGACCCGCCGAATCTGACATAATCAATCGCAGAAGTTTTGGTTGGATATTAAAGACATTAAAGATGAGCCCATCTGAGATGCTCTGACCGATTGGGCCGGAATTCCGTCCCATATCATCATCGTTTTATACACCCGCCAAGATCAAGGCTTCATCGCAATGTAATTTCATTTACATGCTCCATTTTGCCTTTATAATCTCGAGTGCGATTGGGTAGAGATTACCATATAGTACTTTGGTTCTTTTGAATCTCGCGCTATATATAAATACGTTTGCATATATATATATATATATATATATATATATATATATATATATATATATATATATATGCTTTTCCTCTTGGGGTTAAGCGATTCCCGGAATAAGGTTTATGTATTATATGTAACGCCTATCGGGTAATGATTCTCGAAATTATATACATATATCCTCTAGCTGAGGTAGCGATTATTGGAAGCTTCATATATATATATATATATATATATATATATATAGCATTTCATTTTGTGTAAATATTGGAATTAAGATACATATATATATATATATATATATATATATATATATATATATATATATATATATATATATATATATATATATATATATATATACATTAGAAACCAGGCGATTCTGAAGGATTTTATATATATCCTCCAGCTGAGGTAGCGATTCTCGGAATAATGGTTGTCTCTGTCTCTGCTGCTTCTGTCGCTTTGCCTCTGTTGTGCTAACGCTTCTGCCGCTCGACCACTTCACTGCCTTTGTATTCACTGCCTCTGTCTCCACTGCTCGACTGTTTCACTGCCTCCATATACGCTGCTTCTACCTCCACTGCTCGACCTTTTCACTCTGCCTCTGTATTCAACTATTACACTTTAACAGTGTTCTTTCACCTGTCTCCTTTTCCCTGCTTGCTTTTTCTTTTGTGTGTCTCTGTTCTGTAGTCCTTTGCCTGTTTCTGCTTCAGCGCTGCCTCCTTTGCCATCAATGACAATATTTCCAACAGTCTCCCCCTTTGGCATTGATGGCAATACACTTCCTCTATTTTCCTGTTAGGATCATTTCTCTTGTTGCTTGCTCTTCCTCCCCCTTTGACATCAATGGCAAGGGGTTTGAATTCTTAGGTTATACGCTGCTGCTTTTGTTCTTTGATGCTGTGATTTTATTTATTAATTTTATTTTTCAAAATTTCGTTCATTTCTTTTATCTGAGATCTTCTGTATTTGTACGCTGCTGCTTCAATCCTTTGGATTAGATTCTCGTCAGGTTCACCACTGACCCTTTTGCCCCTTTTATTGATTCTTTTATGCTGAATGTATTCTTGCCATAATATTTTTGATCCTGAGGACCTGTTTCATGATTCTCTTGCATGCAGATCTCCCCCTAGGAATGATATTTTCATTTCTGTTCTCCCCCTGAAACTGTGTTTTCTCTTCATATTAGAGAGTAGCATCTACAAATACTACCCCTAGTCTATCTCTTAAATATTCAAATGGTTCTCTAGAAAGTGGTTTAGTAAATATATCTGATGTATGTTCTTTTGTTGGTAGATACTCCAATTTTACTATCTTCTGAACCACTTGTTCTCAGAGAAAATGATACTTGATTGGAATATGTTTGGTTTTTGAGTGAAGCACAGGGTTTTTAGATATACTTTTAGCACTTGTATTATCACATTTGATTGAGATAGGTTCTTCGATGCTTACCTTCATGTCTTGAAGAGTTTGCTTCATCCACATGACTTGTGTACAACATGCTGCTGCTGCTATATATTCTGCTTCTACTGTAGACAGAGAGATAGATGTTTGTTTCTTGCTTAACCATGCCACCAGACTTTTTCCTATATAGAAAGCACCTCCACTTGTACTTTTCCTATCATCCATACAGCTGGCCCAATCTGCATCTGTGTATGCTGTCAAGGTGAAGCTTTTTCCTTTAGGATACCAAAGCCCATACTGTGTAGTTCCTTGTAGATATCTGGATATTCTTTTGACTGCAAGAAGGTGATTTTGTTTAGGTGCTGCTTGATATCTACCCACTAGTCATACTGCTAGCATGATGTCTGGTCTTGATGCTGTCAAATACAGCAGGCTTCCTATCATAGATCTGTAGAGTTTTTGATCTACATCTGCAGACCCATCATCATCACACAGCTTGCATCCCGTGATCATGGGGGTTGTCACAGGTTTGCAGTCCTCCATTTTGAATTTTTTCAACATTTATTTTAAGTATTTTTCCTGAGAGAAGAATGTGCCTGAGTTCTTTTGCTGAATTTGCAATCCCAAGTAGAAACTGAGCTCTCCAATCATAGACATTTCAAACTCTGTTTTCATCTCATCAGCAAACCCTTTTGCTAGTTCATCTCTGTTGCTTCCAAACATAATGTCATCAACATATACTACAACAATCAGGAGTTCATTTTCAGGGGATTTTATGTATACATTGTTGTCTACTCCACCTCTCTTAAAACCCTATTTTTGCAAATATTTATCCAGTCTTGAGTACCAAGCACGAGGAGCCTGTTTCAGTCCATATAGGGCCTTCTTCAGTCTGCCCACATAGTCTTCTTTGTCTGTCAATGAGAAGCCTTTTGGTTGTTCCATGTAGACTTCTTCTTCTAAGTCTCCATTTAGAAATGCAGATTTTACATCCATTTGATATACTTTGAAGTTTTGGTAGCATGCAAATTCCAGGAACATTCTGATAGCTTCCATTCTGGCTACAGGGGCAAATGTTTCATCGTAATCAAGTCCTTCGATCTGAGAATATCCTTTGCAGACAAGTCTAGCTTTTTTTCTGATTACGTGTCCTTCATTCATTTTATTTTTGAATACCCATTTTGAACCTATGACATTTTTCTCAGTGGGTCTAGGAACTAGTTCCTAGGTATTGTTTTTCTCAATTTGGTCCAGTTCCTCATTCATTGCATTCACCCAAGACTTGTCCTTGCTGGTTTCTTCAAATTTCTTTGGCTCTATTTGTGACAACATGGCTATGTATACCTCTTCAGTTTGTTCTGTTAGCTGCCTTCTTGTCTGGATCCATGCTTTCTTGTCTCCTATGATCTGATCTTCGGGATGATTCCTCTGAGTGTATCTTGAGGGGGCTTTCGAGCTCAGCCCTGCATCTTCTGTTGTCTTTCTTGTTTCATCATCATTCTGGTATTCTTCTTCATGGTTGTCTGATGGACTGTAGTAGTCTGTATCTCTTGTATTTTTTGGAAGTTCTTCATCAAATCTCACATCAATACTTTCAACTATTTTCCAAAGAGTCTTGTTGTAGCACCTGTACCCTTTAATTTTGGAAGCATATCCTAGAAATATCCCTTCATCTGCTCTTGCATCAAATTTTCCAAGATTTTCATCATTATTTTTTATGTAACACTTGCTTCCAAAGATTCTAAAATGTTTGATTAAAGCTGGCTTTCCATGCCATAGTTCATAGGGAGTCTTGTCACTGCTTGGCCTTAAGTGAGCTTTATTAAGGATATGTACTGTTGTGTGCAGTGCTTCTGCCCAGAAGGTTTGAGCAATATTGTTCTCTTGCATCATGGCTCTGGCAATTTGTTGAACAAATATGTTTTGTCTCTCTGCTACTCCATTCTGCTGAGGTGTCCCTCCAATAGTAAATTGCTTTTTTATGCCATGTTCATTGCATAGGTCTGCAAATTCATAATCAGTGAATTCACCTCCTCTGTCTGATATGATGCATTTCAGCTTTCATCCTATCTGATTTTCTGCCAATGCTTTAAATATTTTGAATTTTTCCAGAGCTTCCGATTTATTCTTGAGAAAAGAAACCCATGTCATTCTGGAGAAATCATCTATTATCAGCATGAAGTAGGATTCTCCACTTGGTGTTTTAGTTCTTGCAGGTCCACACAGATCCATGTGCACAAGCTAGAGTGGTCTTCTTGTTGACAACTCCTCTTTGGCCTTAAAGGATGTGCGGGTCTGTTTACCCAATTGACAAGATTTGCATATGGTATTAGAAGGCCTCTTTATTTTTGGCATGTCTCTGACAGCTTTCTTCTTGCTTAGTCTGATGATGTGATCGAAGCTGAGATGTCCCAACCTTTTATGCCATAACCATGACTCTTCTAGTTTGCTAAGATGACATGCTTCATCTTCCTCTTTCACAATGTAAACATTACTCTCTGTTCGAACTCCTTTGAGCAGAGTCTTACCTGTGGTGCTTGATCTGACTTCACAATATTGTGCTCTAAAAAGAACTTCACAGCCTTTGTCACACATCTGACTGACACTTAGTAAATTTGCTTTCAGCCCATCTACAAATAGTACATCTTGGGCCTTTCCTCTGCCATTGTCTATGCTGACTGAGCCTTTTCCCTTGATCTTACCTGATTTATCATTGCCAAAAGTAACATTGCCAAATTTCTTTTCATCAAGAGTTATAAACTTGCTTTTGTCTCCTGTCATGTGTTTAGAGCAGCCACTGTCCAAATACCATTGGCTTTTCAGATCTTGAGCAGTTAGAGCCAAGTCACATTTATTCACCTTCTTTGTCCACTGGAGGCACCCTTTTGTTTGGTATCTTTTGTGAGGAGATGAACTATATCTTCTTAGAGGACATTTGGAAGGTATATGTCCAACTTGATTGCATACACAACATTTGATCATAATTTTTGTAGAATTATGAGTATGAACATAATTTATTTGATTCATAAATCTCCTTGAGGTGTTAAACATCAATCTTTGTCCATACTTTCTACACTCAATGATTTTATGACCAAATTCCTTACAATAAAAGCAGTAACCATAGAAGCTATTTGCATACCTAATGTAAGGTTGTCTCTTCCATTTGTTTGCTTGATGCAGTCTCTTCAATGTTTGCATCTTTTGCTGGTTTGAATTACTCCTCCTTGCATGACAATATGCAGCAATGTGTCCCAGCTTGTGGCATTCTTCATAGGATGGAAGAATCTCCTTTGATGGTTTCCAAATTTTACATACTCAGGGGTCTTAGTATTTATTACATTCTTTGCTACTAGTGGTTTTTTCTGATCTTTGTCTTCCTTATTACAGATTTCTTCTTTTGAAGGAATTGTTTGAGCTGCTTCATCATTCTTCTTATCTCTTACAAAAATAATCTCTCTGTCAACCTTTTCTTTTCCTTTACTTGATTCTCCTTCATAGCCTATTCCAGTCTTTATCATAGGGGATCTTTGAGCAACCAGAATTTCATTCAACTTACTAGAGCTTGTTGTTTGAGAAGAGTTTATAACCACTTTCCTGTGAGCATTTTCTAATTTCTTCCTGAGACATACTACTTCTTCTTCCAACTTTTCTTGTTCTTGAGTTTTTTCTTTGATTTGCTTAAGTAACATGTCCTCTATCTTCTTGGCTTCTTCAAGCTCTATCTTTAGCTGCTTAAGGACTTCTGAATTCTGTTCTTCTCATACATACTTGAGGAGAATGTCCTTTTCTTTTATGCATTTCAGCTTGAGTCTATCAATCTCTTCTAGAGCGCTTCTTAGCTCCCCCTCAAGGTCGACTTCACCTTCTTCTTCTTCATCTTCTAGCAGGAGACCTTCAAGTTCTTCTATGGCCATCAATAAGAATTCAGAGGTTCCTTCTTCATTTGAGGATTCATCTGAATCTTCAGATGTACTGCTGTCTTGTTGAGCATAGAAGGATTTTCTACTGAACTTCTTTCCTTTCTGCCAGTTCTTTGATTTATTTTTCTCTGACTCTTGAGCCTGATTCCTTACTTTCTTGTGAGGATACTTAGCAGCATAATGTCCCACTCTTCCACAGTTAAAGCATTTGAAGGGTTGTTGGGGCCCTTGTTTTTGATTATTTTTGAAATCTTGGTTAGAACATTTTGAATTTTGACCTTTTTGAGTTGTGGCATGAAGACACATGGCAATCGCGACCACGCCGCAACTACCAGGAGTCGCGGAGCTACCAAGGTGGCGCGGAAGCATGGGATAGCTGAAGATAGAACACGCACAAGTACAGATGAAGAAAACACACAGCAGAAGACAGAAAGCGGAACACACAGATAACAGGAGAGAAGCTGGGAGGAGCTGAAGAAAAGACACAGAGGAACTAATAGTCGCGAGAGCGGGTGAATAAATAACAGTCACCCGGCTGGAAGAGAAAGGGGCTGGAGAGGTTGCGAGGCTCATAACAGGGAAAGACGCACAGAGCGACTGCGGAAGAATCATGCATGACCTTCCTAGGGTTCCTCATCTTCTCTATTCTACCTTTCTGTTCCGAAATCTATCTGTATCAGATTTGTAAGCTATCATTGAGAATGCCATGTAATCATGTGTTTGGCCAAGAGATTAATACAATGGAAGGTTGTTGTCTCAATAAGATGTTTATGTGCCTGTAATGTGTTTATGCTGGTTTAAAATTTTATTTGCGAATGTCTGAATGCTTATTAAGTGATCTTGCGTATATAACTCTGTATATGTAATCGATGCACTGTCCTTCATGAGTTGCGAATTTGTTCCTTGCCATTGATCTCATCCCCTTCTGCATGTGGTTGCGGCATGCCTCGGGTGAGACTCACTGCTCTCTGGAGCAGGGTGAAAATGCCGACGTGTTCCTAGACTACATCGGACCCCTTTGTTGGCCACAACTCTTGAACCTGGGTCTTGTTCGCGAGACCTGACTTCTCGCCAACAAATGGTTCCGTTGCCGGGACCTGCATGTTCTGAGGGGACCTAGATCATGGTATCAAGGATTTTTGAAGGAGAGATACGGCGATGGTGGGATGATCATCTTGACCAGTTCATTGCTCAGCAAGCAGAGCTGACCAAGAAAAAGGAGGCGGCGATCAAGGAGCTTGTTCTTTTCTCTGACTCAGCCAGTGATACGTACGAAATTTTCTGGGGAAGGTTCCCTACGGACCTTTACAATTGGTTGTGGAGGTTACAAGTGACGGTGCCCCAAGAAGGCTTGTGGAAGATATACCGCAGGTGGGTGCACGAAGATCTGGTGGCACTGCACCGGGTGGACACTGAATTGACCCGCGCGGTGGATTTTTGGGTAAGGACCACGTTGGAAGGATACACTGTGGAGTTTTCTGCTGAGTGTTACCAATCCTTCTCGAAAGCTGAGGCTGTTTTCCACTCAGGGTTAAGAGGGAAGCTGCTGAAAGAGATTCCGCTGTGGATCAAAGCTCTGATGGTGGACGAAGGGTTGATTGAGTTTCAAAAAACGAGGATGGAAGCGTAAACCACCCGTGCTGGGGGCAGGGTTGAGGGGACCGATGCTGTGTAGAATGTGAAAGTGGGGAGTGGGGAATGGATGTTGAGGCCGCATGCAAGTTGCGGGAGCGACGTGCGCATCAGCGGGCACAGATCGTCGATAGGTGGCGAAGAAGGGTAATGTGAGATTTGAAGAGAAGGGAGATCGAGAGGAAAAATCAGAAGGAGGCGCCTCAGAGGACAGGAACTATGGGTTTAGATACCCAGGAAGAAGATGGGACAGCGGTGGAAGTGCAGTGGGTGCATGGGAGCCCAGCGATGCGAGAAAGAGAAATAATGACTAGCGAAGATAATGGAAAGATGCAGCCCGAAGAGAGTTCCGATGACGAATGGAATGGCGTGATGCAGTGCATGTTTCAAGATCAGACGGCACCCACCCCTCCAGGCAGCCCTACTTCCCACCTTCTGCATGGCTAGGATCTCGACCTTCCCCTGGTACTGTATCAACCTTTAAGTAATATTTTTATTTAGTTACAAGCATTGAGTCAGTCATACAATAATTCATCAGCGTCAGTAACATCTGGTAACAACAGCGTTACTAATAGTGGTATTTTTCCTAGTGGGACCGTTACGCAACCACCCAGACCCGGAGGATTTATCCTGGCCACCTCCGCAAGCACACATGGTCGATCTTCACCCCAGATTCTAGAGTTCTCTAGCCGCAATGATGATGTAGAGTAACATCGGGCACTCCAGGCGAAGCTATCCGGCGGCTCGCTAGACGCCAGATGCTAGAAGCACAGAATTCAAACCACGCCAGAGAGGGCTTTGCGATGGTTTATCATGGTCTGGTGGCTCATCCTAACCCCAGAATTGCGGACGTCGCAGCGATTTGTCCGCGACTGCCTTCCCTGCAATGTACAACAGGGCCTCACGAAATGAAAATTGCCAAGGAAGGCACTGCCAGTGGGAGTTGATGGCATGATTAAGGACGCGACGTGAAACTCGCTACTCCGATCGATCCAAAACCACTGTAGGACCGTTCACTGTACTCTGCTTCCCTTAACACGAACCCCTCTCACTCAGCAGAAGATTGATAATCTGCAGGACGCTTTGGAGCAGGCCATGAAGATTGAAGCCATGGTGGGCTACCCCCAGGAATATCAGGGGGGGGGGGCGGCCCCGCAAGATCCTTCTTTGATAGGGTTGCAACACCAGATTGCCAGCTTGACTGAAAAGCTCAAGGAGCTTCAACCAGTGAGCCCAACGCGACCAAATGTTTGGTGTACTCATTGCCTGGTCGAGGGCCACGTCGCAACTGAGTGTCCTTGGTTGCGCGGCACAGGAGCAGGACCCTCGGTCGCAGCAATCCAAGGGGGTCCGCTGCCTAGTGGCGGCGCGGCGATGAACCCTCAAGGAGTCTACCAGCCACAACAGACTTACGCAGGGTTCCCACCTCAACCGGGTTCCTCCACCACAGAGTACTGCGAGATTTGCCGGACGCTGGGGCATCCTCCTCGGATGTGCCCGATATTGCAGAAGTAATCCACGGTCCCGAATAATGTGTACTGCGAATTTTGTGTTTCCACGACTCACAACACTGAGCAGTGCAGGGCGCTCGACGCACTTGCGGATCGATTGGATCGTCCCTTCTACAGGGTGAACGAGGTTCCAAGGGGAAGAGGCGGCGGCAGGCGGGGAGGCCGCACAGGCGGACGCGGTCCGGTAAAATGTTGCAACTGTGACCAGGAGGGTCACGTGGCTCGAGAATGTCCCCTCCCGTGATGACCCTGGTGTTCCCAGTGCTGGGTCAACGCCCACGCTACAGAGGACTGTCCGGAGCTCATCAAGAAGTGGGAAGAACGGGCGAGGCAGAGGGGAGCGAATCTGATCAACTCAGAGCCGCGAGGGACCGCAACCCCAGACTTGCAAAACGTCGCGATCGTGACGAGGGGCGGAAAGAAGACTAGAGAGGATGCCCATGGGAAGGAGCCAGCACGAGTGGTTCGGCCGGCATCCCTGAAGAAGTTGATCAGGCTCGAAGTCCAGAAGAAGTATTTCCAGGAGGCAATTGAGGCGTTCGCCCAGTTGCGGAACGAGAGAGGTTTGGAGGAGCCCATGCTGCCGGAATCTGGGGTGCAGAACGTCGCAAGTACTATGGTCGAGGATTGGCTCCGGTTATTCCTCAGGATTGTTGACAACGCTGCGCTGCGGCAGCAGCTCAAGCATGCTTTGGAAAGAGCACTGCAGGGGCGCACAGGACTTAGAGACCCGGCGGACGCTGGCCCTCAATACGTGCAGCGCGTGAAGCGGAACAAGCTACGAACAGGAAAAGAATTCCAGCTTAACACGCAGGTCGCGAGATTCCAAATCAGCGACACCATGTTGGACTTGGGGTCCGACGTCAACATTCTGCCACGGAAGACATGGGAGGCTCTTGGAAGGCCACGGCTAGCCTACTCACCAATCCAACTCAGGATGGTGAACCAGTACTGCATTCTACCAATCGGCCGGCTCGAGGGTGTCGAGGTCGACGTTGCGGGGGTGAAGACATACACCAATTTTGAGGTTATTGATATCATGGGCGACAAGGATCCCTATCCCGCCTTACTCGGCATTGATTGGGCTTTTGAGAATTACGTCATCATCGACCTTAAAAAGGAGCTGATGATCTTTGAGGATGGGGAGGTACGGGTCACCCAGCCCCTCGACCCATATCAGGGCCCGCGATATACGGAAACGGTGGACAATCGGGAGGATGCTGAGATGATGGACCACCTTTATCAGATGACCGCAGGAAAGCGGGATGATTATATTAACCCGACCGCGACTGGCTCTGTCAGTTGGCGGAGTGTGCAGAGCTCGGAGCTCGGATCCGAACTCGCTTGGGAAGACTGGCAGCAAGGGGGGTATGAGACCACCACGCGGAGATGTGCCTCCATTTCCCAAGTCCGATGGGTAGGGACTGAGATCCGCGGATATCCCACCTTGTCGAACATGCAGGCAGTCAATACTTTTATTACCAAGGTGGAAGACCTGGTCCCAGCTGAAAGCCGGATGCCACTTTTGGATGTGGCCTTGCAGTCCACGTCGGCCCGGTGGTGGAAAAATCACCGCAACACTCTGTTGCGATGGGAGTGCGTGGCGGATGCTCTGCGAGCATGCTTTAAAGAGGACGAAGGACCTTGCAGTACGCTTAAGTATCATGGAACTTCCGACCCGCGACACCATTTGCGGGCCTGCGAGGAACAGTGGCATAGCACCCGGTACCCTGAGGAGCGGTGGGTCCACCGATTTTTCGACTCGCTGGGTACAATTCCCCAGGCCTGGTACCTGGAGGAAGAGCAGAAACGGGGAACCCGCTCTTGGCAGGCAATTACAGATAAGTTCGTTCGGTGCTTCTCGTTCGAAGGGGAGACGGCGCCGGAGTCTCAGGCCCTACAAGCAATCAAGGAGGTCTTGTTTTTTCGCCATCCCGAGCCTGACGGGGGCCCGGTTGTGTCACGACCTGAGGTCAGGCGCGAGTTGGTTTGCCACCGGATTGACGGCGATCCAGACGACGATAGTCTGGAGGACCTTAGGCATCTCTATTTTGACGAAAGGGAAGGCGAGCGGAGCATCAGTGAAGAGCCGATGATGGAAGGAGTCCATTTACAACCACTAAAGACAAAGAAGCTGAACATTGGAACGGACGAGAAACCCAAGCTTGCAACGGTGGGAGATTACTGGGATGAGGAAATGACAAAAGAAATTTTCAGCCTCCTCCCGGAATACGAAGATTTGTTCCCGTCCTCGGTTGCAGACCTGAAGGGGATCAAGGGGGACCTGGGCGAAATGCGCATCGCGCTAAAACCGGGGGCCAGGCCGATGAAGCACCGACCCTATCAGCTGAACCCACGTATCAAAGAAAAGGTCAAGATGGAGATCGACAAGATGCTGGCTGCAGGTGTTATCTTCCCAG
This sequence comes from Pinus albicaulis, assembly GCA_034641835.2. NCBI lineage: Eukaryota > Viridiplantae > Streptophyta > Pinopsida > Pinales > Pinaceae > Pinus > Pinus albicaulis. Next base: position 1,754,454,733 of record CM076575.1, on the reverse strand, counting down.
TAGAAGAAGCAGAGTGGGTGAGTCCCATTGTCATCCAAAGCAAGAAGGACAAAGCGGAGATCCGTGTCTGTGTAGACTACCGGAGCCTGAACAATGCCTGCATCCATGACCCGTTTCCCACTCCTTCCAGCGATGAAGTTCTAGACCATGTTGCGGGAAACGAAGCTTATTCCTTCACTGATGGGTTTTCGGGTTACCATCAGGTGCGCATCGCAGAGGAATACAAAGCAAAGATGACATTCACCACTGAGTGGGGATCATTCGCATACCACATTATGCCATTTGGTCTGAAGAACGCACCGGCTGTGTTTTCGCGGATTGTCATTGCTGCTTTCCAGGAGTACATCCACAAGTTCCTGGAGGTCTACATGGACGACTAGACCGTCTACAGCTTGTTGAAGAAACACGCCTCCCTGTTGCGCATTATGTTTGACCGGTGTCGTCAGCTGCAGATTTCCTTGAACTTGAAAAAATGTATTTTTGCAGTTCCATTCGGCACACTCTTGGGCCACGTGGTGTGCAAGCAAGGGGTCTGCGTTGATCCCGCCAAGGTCGCGGTCATCGTTCACAGAAACCCCGAGGCAAGCAAGGGCCATGCATCGTTTCTCAGCACACAAGATATTGCTGGAAGTGTTTATTCCTGCAACTACGCAAATCAATCTCACCTTTAGAGAAACTCACAGGAAGTCGTGAGAGAAATCAAAGGACGGAAGTGGGAGTGTAGGAAGGCACTCGACACCTTGAAGGAGAAGTTGGCGACGACAACCATACTTTTTCATCCCGACTGGGATAAGAAATTCCATGTGCATATTGATGCGTCCGGTATTGCACTCGGGGTTGTATTAGTGCAACCCGGGGAGACGACAGTTGACCACCCCGTCTACTTCGCCAGCCGTCGGTTATCGAATGCGGAGAAGAATTACACCATGACCAAGTGGGAGGCGTTGGCGATGGTGTACTCCCTCCAGAAGTTCCGCCACTATCTTCTGGGCGGCAAATTCACATTCTTCACGGACCATTCTGCATTGAAGTATCTGGTGAATAAGCCTGTGTTGGAAGGACGGATCTGTCGCTGGCTTCTACTTTTCCAGGAATTCACGTTTGAGGTGATTGTCAAACTCGGCAGGTTGAATGTCGGTCCTGATCATTTATCCAGGTTGGAGACGGGAGAGAATGAGGGCTCGTTGGACGATCAGCTGCCGGATGCCGACCTCTTCCGAGTCGAAGCAGTACCAGATTACCTGGCTGACATTGCCACTTATCTGACCACGGGACAATGCCCTCAGGATTACACCCCGCTCCAGAAACGCCACCTGGTTGTCCGGGCGGCCGACTACCAATTGATCGCGGGGCAGCTATATAAACTCGGCCTGGATGAGTCGTTGCGCAGATCTGTTCTTGACCACGAACGGGAAGCGGTGATGTGGGAATGTCATAGTGGTGTTGCGGGAGGGCATGTGGGTGCAACCCAGCATAGGCAGCAAAGTTCAGCCTGGCTCCTGGTGGCCAATGGCATATTGATCGTCTGATCCAGTGAAGGGCCAGCACACCTGCCGCCAGATCGAAGGCCTTCATTGAACGTGGACGCTCCATGACAATCAGCAGCGTGCTGCGCCGCTCAAGGCGGGGTCATGATTGAAGTCCTGACGCTTTCCGGCCGCTGGACACTCCAAGGCCTGCACTCATTAGTCGCTACGGATACTCTCACCTGCGAATGCAGGGCAAGAACGGCACGCGATCGCTTCTATGGACCACGCCTGGTTCATTGAACACATCATCAGTCGGTTTGGATGCCCACGGAGCTTGACCAGCAATCAGGGTACGCATTTCATCAATGCCACGGTCAAGTCACTACTGGACACATTTATGATTCAGCATCATAAAAGAAGCCCATACCACCCGCAGGCCAATGGCACTGTGGAAGAATTCAACAAGATTCTCGAAAAAGGCTTGACTAAAATTTGCAATGCTCAGCGCGACGATTGGGACGAGCGTCTCCCAGCGGCATTGTGGGCCTACCGGACCACGGTGAAATGTTTGACCAACCAGACACCATTCCAGTTGGTGTATGGTCGGGAAGCTGTGATTCCCGCCGAGTTCACTGTACCCAGTCTTTTGATCGCAACGTCTCTTCAGTTCTCAGAAGAGGAGTCACTTCGGGAACACCTCCAGGAGCTACAGGAGCTGGATGAAGCCCGATTCTTGGCGGAATTCCACCGGAAGGTTTAGAAGGCCAGGTAGAAAGCGTGGCATGACCGCCACATCAAAACCAAAGCCTTCCAAGTCGGCGGCAAAGTTCTCTTATATGATAGCCGGTTCCAGAAGTTTCCAGGCAAGCTCCAGATGCACTGGTTGGGACCCTACTTTGTCATCGAGATCCGCGACTCAGGAGCCGTTCGGTTGGCACAGCTGGACGATACAGTTCTCCCTGGGTGGGTGAATGGCGCACGCCTGAAACCCTACCAGGAGTAGGTCCCTTTCACTTTCATCAATAACTCTCGCAACTGAGAGAACCAGTAGAGTAGCTTAGTCGAATAA
>CM076575.1:1754347482-1754452095 GCA_034641835.2 Pinus albicaulis | reverse complement strand
CACAATATATGTAAAATATTTAACAGTCACATGAGGTCTTTAATTATTCTTTTCTATCTGCAGCTATAATAAATGCATTTTTCTCTTTTTTTCTTCCAATTGTTTTGGTGTCAACCTTGTAGGTTGTGGAAATCTAGGAGTAGAAACACTTCCCTCTTTATAGAAGTCAGTGGTAGGCTTCCTTGTCACCATAATTTTACATTCAATTTTTCTTGGCAGCCTGAATGCCTTCTCCAATGAATGAGGTTCCAAAAGAAAACCTTGTTGAATTCCTGTAAAAGCAATAACCATCTTATGACTCTACCATTCGTGATTGATTTTTTCATTAGATATTTAATTGCAGAGTGATCGGTGTGAAAAAAAGTTTCATAGCCTGTTATATATTATCTGAATTTATTTATGGCATGAACAACAACTAAGAACTCTTTTTCAGTTACAATATAATTTAACTCTAAAGGAGTCAAATTTTTACTTGTATAGTAGATGGCATAAGGAATCAGGTCTTTTTTTGTTGTCACACTCCTAAAGTGTATAAGACCTTTGTTAGAAATATGAAAGAGTAACTGAGTTAGGTTCCCTTAAAATAGGTGCTTGAGATTTTTGTTTCGGGGTTTCAAAGGCTAGCGGCAGTGAGATTCCACTTGAATTCACAGTCCTTGGTAAGTAATTTGAAAAGTGGAGATGCTATCTTGGTGAAGTTTTCTATAAACCTTCGATAGTATCCTGTAAATCTGAGAAAACTCCTAACATCTTTTTGACAACTTGGAATATATAAGTTAGAGATGACTTCAATTTTTGACTCATCAACTCTAATCCCATCCCCTGAAATGTGATGTCCCAAAAAAATTCCTTTAGTAAACATCATAAAACACTTCTCATGACTTAGTGAAATATTTGCTTCTTTACATCTATTTAAAACTTTTTTCAAGTTTGTTAAGGCTTCTTCAAATGTGTTTCCATAAACTGTGAAATCATCCATATATACCTCTACACAATCATGTATTAGATCTGAAAATATTCCTAGTACTGCCCTTTGAAATGTTGCGGGTGCATTACATAGTCAAAATGGCAATACTCGGTAAGCATAAGTACCCCAAGGATAGGTAAATGTGGTTTTGTCTTGATCTTCAAGTGCTACTTGAATTTGGTTATAACCACTAAACCCATCTAGAAATGAAAAGTACTTTTTTCCAGCTAATGTATCTAACACGATGCTTCACCATTTTAGAAAATGATGCTGAATTAGCTTTGTTTTATGGTCCTAGGTAGTCAATACATACTCACTCCATTTGCATTTTTATTTGACACAATTACCAAATAGAAACCAGCCTATCTGAAATGGGATAGATAAAGTTGGCATTTAACAATTTTACTACTGTTCTTCCATAACAATCTCCCTAAGATTTGGATTTCATCAAGTCTCTTGAGGTTATGCAGTTAGTTTGATTTTCCTCTATGTAAAATGTGATGAGTGCAAGTCTTGGGGCTTATCCCTTTCATATCAGTGTACTCCCATGCATATGCAGAAGAATGTCTCTGTAATATCTTGACTAGCTCTTCTTGTTGAGATTTCTCTAGGTTCTCGTTTATGTTTAAAGTTTTGCCTGGAAATATCTCAATTGTAGAGCTGTCAAATTTATCCATAGAATACAGAGACATCTGCCTTGATGATAAAAACTCAATGTTGGATTATTCTTGAAATTGTTCATGTTTGTATTCCGAAGAGGATTCAAAGTTTTCTAAGGTATTCAGAATCTGGCTATCTTCACTAATTTCTGAAATTGTGAAGAGAGGTTGTAAGTCTTCTTCATCCTCTATCCATTGAGTATCATCTAAATCTGTAATTGTCTTTGCGGGAGGATACAAAGTAAATTTATTGGTTGAACTACCATCAGAGATGTACATATCACAGGATCTAAAACTAATGAAAGCATCAGCTGTAGCTAACCAAGGTCTTCCTAATATAATAGGATGCCCTCCTAGATTATTCTTAGGAGTTAGAATCATAAAATCCACAGGATACTCCCAAGAATCTAGGGACACTGGAATGTCTTCTATTACCCCATCAGGTTTGATCACAGATCTGTCTGCTAATTTTAATAATGTGGGTGTAAAAAGAAGATTAGGAAGTTTCAGTTTATCCATGATTTGTCTACTCATGATATTGATTGCTGCTCCTAAATCAATAAGTGTTTTTTGGATCTCAGTTCCATTGATGTGTATTTTAACAACTGGATTTCCTGGGTCTAGATACTTTGGAATGGAAATCTTACCCATCATGATATCTGCTATTTTTCCTGCCAGTTGAATTTTCTTTGTCTCTCTTATTCTTTTTCCTATTTTCTTCATGCTCAACTCCTTTATTGTCTTTTCTAAGATTGGAATTTCCTTGATAGCTTGCAATAATGGGATCTTAATACAAACATTTCTCAGCTCATCTAGGAAATCATAATTAGGCACCATAATTTGTTTTTCTACACCTCTATCAATTTGTAATCTTTCTGAAAAGGGAGGTGTAGAAGTGGATGTTGATGGTTGTTCTAATATAGGAGTTGAAATTATTGGTTCTTTTTGTTTTGATTTTTCAATGTTTAGGTCTTGGAAAGGTGTGTTCTCTTCAAGACTTTTATTCACCAGTAGAGAATCTTCCTCAGAGTTGTTTTGCTCTTGTATGATTACAGAAGGTTTCTTCTTTTCAAGTATTCTTCTAGACCTAAGTTGAACATCACTATGGTCTAAAGGAGTAATCAAATAAGTTGGAAACTGTTGGCCTTCTATCATGTATGTATTCTGAGGATTTTTATTGTTGGGGTTTGGTATGGGTTGGGCAGGCAACTGATTTGTTTTATGAAGAAATGGTAATGGAAGTGGTGGATTTTGAGGATTTTGTTGAAAATTCTGATGAGGATGGAAATGTGGATATGGTGGATATTGATAGTACTGAGAGTATCTTCCATAGGGATTTTGTGCTCCTTACGCCCAAGTTTGAGATTGATTTTGGAATTGGGGCCAAGGTTGCTGCCAAGAATTCCAATTTGGTGGGGGCTGATTATACATCTGATCATGGAATCCTTGTGTTTGAGGTCCTTGCCACGGCCTTCTAGAGACAAAATTGAGAGATTTTGTGGAATTTGTAGAGGTTTTTTCTTGAAAGACAACTTTAAGACCAAGAAGTGAAGGACAACTCTTGGTCTCATGTTTTTCGGAACAAATTACACAGGTCTCTACTACTTTTGCATCCAAAGGGCACTCTCTCAAGGCGTGCTTCTTTCTACATTTGGGACAAAATATTACTAAGGCATCAGATTCATTTTTCTGCTTGTTTTGTAACTTAAGGGTGTTTATTTGTTCACTAAGACTCCCCAAAATATCATATTTGAATTCATCAAGCATATGTCCTATTTTTGCCCTACTTACTGTCCCAGAAGCAGATTTACTTGCCCTTGCAAGAGCAGGGTCTCTTGGTCCTTTTACAGTTTTAGATTTCCCTCTTGAAAGGTTGATACATAATTCAGCTATTTCAGGTAATGTGAGCTGAGATATATCCCCTTTTCCCATAATGTTAAGGATATCTAACCATTCATCCCTAATTGTCTTCAACAAGAGAGCTTTCAAGGTGTCTTGGTCTAAGTTTTCCATTTTTTCTCTTTTGATGTTGTAGTTAAATCTCTCCAACAAATCTTCCAGATTTTCATCTTCTTTTTGTAGCATTTTAAACACTTCCTCCTTATGGTTGGCTGGCATACAGTAGTCCAAATACCTTTCTAGAAATACTTGTTTCATGTCTTCCCATGTCCTAATAGAACTGTTGATCAAACTCATAAACCACTTCAATGCTGCTCCTTTCAATGTTGAAGGAAATAGTTTAAGTTTTTGAGCATCTTGTAAGTAGTCATAGGTTCTACATAGGACTTCAAATTCAAATAAGAAGGTTTCAGGATCTTCAGTTTTAAGTCCATAAAATTTTGGAAGGACAGAGGGTGAAATGTTTTTCATAGTTGCATTGGTTTCTTCATCTACTATAGGAAACCCAAAAGAGTTTCCCATCTCTCTTATACCTCTTCCTCTGCCTCCTTATCCTTATACACCTCTACCTCCTTCTCCTCTACCTCTACCTCTACCCCCTCCAAATAGTGTGTGTTCTCCATTAAAAACTCCTCCTCCCCCTTCTTCTGCCATAGTTGATTCTTCTGTGGAAGTTGAAAAGTTTATGTCCCTAGCAGGGGTCCCAGAATCTTCTTCTAAGACAGGTTCAATGGATAAAGTGGAAGGTATTTCTAATGGAATATCTGATTTTAAGTTCTCTGGAAGTCTAAGATCAGTAAAGGATGGAATGTGGGTTTGAGTTGGAGGTGTGCTGGATCTTGGTCTTGGTGAAACAAGTGGTGTTCTAGGAATCAAGCTTCTTCTTCTTATGAATCTACCCCTTGAGTCTCTTTCTCTACGCATGTCATTGTTTTTGGGAGGTAAGAAACAAGGCTACCTAGTTACACTTCCCCGGCAACGGCACCAAAATTTCTGCTCAACTTAGTGTTCCTAAATTGATGTCATAAATTGTCAACCAGGGCTAGTAAATTGTTGAAGTGAAGTGCACTATATGTGCCTAGGTATCTGTTTCTCACTACGTTGTGTTTAGTGTTTTTCCAATGTTTTTGATTTTGTGTTTTTATTCTAAGAGGAAAAGAACTAAGTGTTGGTCTGCAACCTAGTGAAGAATTCTACTCTAAATTAACCTATGACACCGAAATTAATCCATTCCACAACTCAAAATATCACTGTTAAACCTCATTCAAGAATTAGAAATCTTTTGGAATAGCTTTGGAAAAGAGGCAGTTTGTGAAATTATGAGAGGTTGCAGAATAGTCAAGACTTCAAAATGACATTACCAATTCTTGTTTCTATGATGATGATGTATTAGTAGAAATTAAGAACAGGAGTGGTTTGTAAATAATGAAGGCCATCAAGTCTAACTTAACAACTAGAATACAACTGACTAATAAAACTAAAAAATACAATGGATAAAACTGAACTAGAATGCAATCATTCAAACTTGAAATACAATGAACAGAATTGAACTAGAGTGCCATTAACCTCCGGAGTTTTACAACTAAACTAAAATGCAACTAATCACTGAAATACTACAGCTCTGTCTCATTCGGTGTTAGTGGTATTTTGGAACAATTCATAGAACAAGACTGGTTGTAACATGTGATGTAAATGAGCATAAAAACATAAAGTTCAAAAAACGCAACTAAGCTCTAAAACACCACAGCTAAGTCTCATTCAGTGTTAGTGATATTTTGGAATAATTCGTAAGAACAAGACTAGTTGTAACAATTGATGTAATTGAGCACAAAAACGTAAAGTTCAGAAAAAATGCAACTAATTCCTAAAATACTACAGTTATATCTCATTCAATGTTAGTGATATTTTGGAACAATTTGTAAGAATAAGACTGACTGTAGCATCCAATGCAAGTGAGTATAAAACACAAAGTTCAGAAAATTGCTTAAGCTAGGAATGCAACAAGGCTAAAGTTACTTATCTAAACAATGTGCACAAAGCTTCTCGGGCAGTAGGGGCCCTCTACCACCGGATTATCATACAAATCTCCTCAAGATTGCCTCAGATCTTGCAATAAAGCGGTGCTTTTTTCATTAAAGGAAAAAGTATTTCAAAAACAGAGTATTACGGTCTTTTGAGATCTAGCAACAAAACATCAATCTAGCTAACTGTCCTTCGGTCTCCCGAGTCATTCTTATAAAAGAAATACATAACTACCCTTGAGAATAAACAGGAAAAAGTGTCTTTTTGAATCAAAATCAAATCAGAACTCTTATGGAAGCCTCGTACTTTGCTGGAGACATCTGTAGAGTCCCTGTCCTGGTAGGAATCTGCTTCTTAGCTTTGATCTCTTCCGCGTGCATAACCACCTGTAGATTCTTGCTCAGACTTCGTAGAGAGCAATAAATGATGTGGGAGCATTGTGGAATTCAACCATATGTGTTTTCCTTTGAAGTGACACCTGTAACCTATGAGAACATGAAGATAGCATTACCCGGAATAGTGTGAAACTCTGAGAATAAGCACATTAATAGCTGAGTCTAATAAAAATTACTACAACAAAACCATGAAAATACTTGTGATGGTCATTATATGGTCACAAAGTGACTTTAGTAATCTAATTAATATTGGCATATAGGTGATAAGTGCATAATGAGTAAAATTTGGTGAAGAGAGGACATCTTTGGGGCTCAACATCTTTGGGGCTCAACAAACCTCATGTCAGATGATGTTGTGAGTTATACTTTAAATTCCCTATAAAGGCATCAATCCTATGCTCCTCTAGATATCATTTACATTGATATTCAATATTTGGAAGTCCTTAATGTGCTCCAATGTTGAATCCTTTTGTTTGAGATTTATCAATTGGCTAAAAAAGGTATTTCTCTTTGTATCCTTATAATGTGATACCAATTATTCCACAAAAATTGTCCAAGTGATAATTGATTTACAAAAACAAATCCATTAATACCACACAAACTGATTTTGTTCTAAATATAAAGATGCAATGTGTACCTTTTATGTGTTCGACACATCATGTAGATTAAAGAATTGCTTCATATGTAGTATCATTGTTACTTGATCCTTTCCATAAAACTTTCTCATATCGATATTTAGAATGTGGTTAGCTTTAAATCCACTACTGGAGTCTCTAAATTCAAAATTTGTATTCCTTTTATCATCATCATGATTTTCATGGAGTACCTTGTCACCACTAGGAAACATTTCTTGTAGCAACTTTGTCAAACCTTCCAGGTCCCTTTTCATTTATGTTTTTAAACCATCCATCTTGACATTCATCATTGCTTCCATGTCAGATTTTAAACCATTCTTCAAACCATCCATCTTAGCTTTTATTTTGTTTTTGGTTACTCTTTGCGAGAGTGAAATTTTTTGCACTTGATCTCATAATTTTGATATATCATGTTGCATTTCTTCCTCTTCTTCATGCGTCATATTGGAGCTTTCCGATTGCTTAGTAGGTGTGTCCATTTTTTTGCTTCGAGGAATTTTGGAATCAAACAATGATATATATGCGTGACTAACCCCTTTGAATCACTTCAAATTGATTTTTTAAATAAGTTATGCGAAATTTTAAAAAATTACAGACATTTTTCTTGTTTTTTAAAGCTCGATATTGGAACTATTGTATCTATGTAATTTCGGCAGTCAAAGCTCCTGAATTCCATCTTGTGGTATCTCTTTTAGTAATATTTATAATGCCACAAGTCATACCAAAATTGGATTCTTCAAGGTAAATTTATTCCCATTCTCTCATTATGAATTTTTTATGGACTGGTTCAGTAGAGCGAACTTGTAAGAAATGCCACATGTCACTGTTTTAGATTTTGGACCTGAAATTGATACACTAGAAACTATAGTTTGTACAATTTCGTTCACTTTTTACTAAATTCCAATCCAATTCTTTAAGAGAGTTATGACGATTTTCCTTGGGTCACTTGTTTGAGACCGAATTTTGGAGTATGCAGAAGCCCTAAATTATTTAGACCATATCTCATAAAATATAGAGAACCAAGATTTGAAATTCTTATACGAATTTCAACCTGATTTTTATTCCACGTGGTTGCAATTTCAACTTCTGAAGTGTTGTAGAAAAAAATTATAGCGAAATATTCCAAGATGACTGGTTTGAAGCAGCGAAACCATAAAATCCAAAGCTCTGGTACCAAATGTTATGCAACCAAATCACAAAAAATATAGATCAACGACTTCAAAATCAGCCTCTTCGAGGGGGAAACCTCATTTACATCACATAAATGAACAATTATTGGATGATACAAATGATGATACCTCCTTGGTATATATAGGAGTCTAAGGGGTCACAATATAATTAGAGCCTACATAACAATAATAATGTAAGGGCACAACAATAACAATAGTGGGTTTCTATGGGACACAAAAATAAAAATATGGGGGTTACATGGGCACAACAATAATAAGAGGAGCTACACTAACACTAAGAATAAGGGGCTACACTAGTATTATATGGACCTAACACAAGAAGAACAAGCAACATGTGACTTCAATGACAAAATGAAGTTAGCATGGCCTTAGGAGGAGCTACTCAAGGAAGTAATGAAGAAATTGGTATATGTTAGAGAAACACCATTTCACGGGGAAAGCAGCCCCGAGAATGCATTGAAATAAATAAAAAATATGAGGAGGTTAAACCTACACATGAAATGTGATAGAGGCATTTGATGTATAGATGAGTCTCGCAAGATATCAGATAATGCTTGAAGTGTGCTACGTTTGATATACTTGATTTATGACAAAGCCGATGAGAAAAATAGTTAACAGCTTGTAATTAAAGAGCCCGAGGACCTAAGAGTGGACATATTGGATGTATCAATCTTAACTTCATATATCAACAATGCAAGAGAAAGAAAGAGTGCTTATCAATATTTCTAAATAAATGCTTGTTATTGTTGATCATAATCACTTGAAAACAAGAGAATTAGAGGAGACATAACGTTGCATTCCTTCCTTGAAAGAAAGTTTGGAAAAGAAACACCAAACCTGGTGCATTGATCAAAGAAAATATGAGATACTGGTCATTCTATAGAGAGAAATAATACAATAATTGGATAAAATATCTAAATCATTAACAATATTACAAAATAATATATTGAATTTGCATAAAGTTTCAGAGAAAATGAAAGATGAAAATTAATCTTCTAAAGTTTAATGGGAGATGGAGAAAACATCCTTGCATACATTCCTATAAATTATATTATACAAGCAACAATTCCTTCATCTCCAAGTTGCATTAATCTCCCACTATAAAATTTTCTTCTTAGGGTGTCAATGGTTCATGCTTTTGTCACCATGCCTGAAAAGGGTGGTTCCACAGATGAAAAAAAAACCCTTTATTGACATGTCTAGTCTCGTTGATACTCTTCTAGGGGAAAAGATAACTGGACATTTAGCTCTATTAAATGCTTTAAAGGACAAGTTGAAAACTCTTTTGGATATATTGAATCATTACCTACCAAAATAAAGAAGCGATTGGAAATATTGCCAAAAAAAAATGCAGGCTAAACATGATGAGCTAGCGTCCAAGTTTTTGGAAGAGAAAGCAACATTGGATAGAATATCAGAATATGTACATGAACCTTCATAAAATAATTTCCATGATATTGTGAATAGAATAATAGATGTTGAAGATAATAAATAAGAGAAAATTGTACAAAGTTTGATGGAATATAATTGTGAAGAAAATGGTGTCCCTGAGTTTTGGTCTACAATGATGATCAATAATGATATTTTGAGATTTAAAATTATAGAACATGATGAATATTCCATAAAGTTCTTGAAGATTATAAAATGGTCTCGCCTTGATGAGGGGAAAGGCTCCAAACTAATTTTTTTTCTTTAATGAGAACTCTTATTTTAAGAACATCGTGTCAACAAAGACCTACTATATGGTAGTGTTGTCGCACGGGTGTCAAGGCACCGCGACAACGGCTCGAGATTGGGGGCTTTTGTCACTCTTATCCCCAATCTCTCTATTTAAAGCTGTCTCCTTGCAAGCTAAAGAGGTAGACCCTAACAAAAGAGGTAGACCCTATTATAAATGAGGATGACAAATCCAGGAGACACAGCTAAAACATCAAATACTTGATAGAATGAACGAGATTTCACAGATCTAAATTAGATTTCATGTTTAAGACCAGTGCCTTATGGAGTCAAACAAAATCCCGTTATGCAATTATAAACAAGTAAGTGACGATTAACTAATGCTTATTAAAACACGATTGATCACAATGATATTTAAGTGAAAATGCCACAACCATGAATAACTTGAACTCACAATAATATGAGAATGCCAGATACTTGAAAGATTTCCGAAAACAAAAATATTTCAATTATAACCCAGTTCGAAAATCAAAATGTTCCACGGTCAAGCTTTAGAATAAAATTTTAGGCTTATATGACCATAGGACTTAGAAATTTTTTTAGAATTTATTATTATTATTATTTTTTATTTATATTTTTTAAATTAAATCTAAATCAAAACAAAAAAAACAAATTTTAAAACTAAATCTATTTGAAATTAAAGTTAAAATCTAAAGCTAAAATAAAACTAAAATCTAAGCTAAACTAAATCAAAATTAAAAATGAAAGTCTATGATCCAAACACTAACACTAAATTAATTCTAAAATAATTAAATGAAAAATTAACACTAAAACCAAAATCGAATTAAATCCTAACTACGCTAACAAAGTCAGAACAACACATTAAAAATAAAACCTACGCTATCTTAAATCTAATCTAAGTCTAAACTATAAAAATAAATTGAATCGCTTTACAAATGGTGACGTCGAGTCGAAAAATTTCTTGACGCGGGCTTTGTAATTTGATTTGTCGTTTTGCTGTTGTAGTTTGCAGATTCTGTGTGCAGGTTGGAGCGAAAGGAGGCACGATGGCGGGATTGAAGGCAGGCTCCAAATTTATTGTTTTATTGTTTGCTGCAGGTTGGATGGATGAATGCCAAGCAGTTCGATGGAAATTGACGGCGTGAAGAAGCTCAGAACGCTGTGCGATGGCGTGGGAGAAAGCACGATGACAGCACATGCAACGGATTGATGTGCAGTGTTTGGAAAATTACAGGACGGCAAAGAATAGAGGGTAAACGCAGGGCAAATGCATCGATGAAGACTTGCAGAGATGCGTATCTGCAGTGGTGACGTCGACAGAGAGCGAGGAAGATTGACGTGAGGAATGGAGCATATGTACAGGTGATGTGAAAGAATGAGGCTCCAGACAGGTGCAGCGAAGATCAGAATGAGAATAACCCAGTAATATGAAAATCTGTCTAGCCAATTTTAAAACTTCTTCATTTAAGCTCAAATTTCATGCTCACTTAAATTGAAACAATGTCCAGATTTGTCCACAGTAGCAGTTTGAGGCCGGATCTGGCCTTTGGAGGCTAGATCTGCCTTAGATCTAAAAAAAATTTCGATTTGAACCCTGAATTTGCAATAAACCAGCTTGATCTGAAGATACACACCAAGAAACGATTAAACCCTTACAGTCCTAAAAAAATTTACAAATTTACAACTAGTTTACAAATTTAAAACCCTCATGGTCAGATCTGAATCTATTTTAGCACAGTTTAGAAATTAAATTTTTTTATGAGAGGCACAAGCCTTTGAAACCCTGCAAAATCACAAATATCGTAAGATAGACCTGGAATTTAACAAATAAAGAGCTTATCAGATTTATGTTTATTGAGAGTCGGCTGGTCCAACCGAAGACTTCCCCAGACGCCCAATCTTAAAAAAAATTTCCCTGCACACTTAGATCTGAATCTTAGATCGATAGAGATTTAAGAAAACAACATGAGACCTTTGCAGAAAAATCAGAATGTTATTTTATAAACCCAGAAAACTGCACAAGATACATGTATGCAGATTAATCCATGAAGGCCATCAACCATAAAATACAAGAAACAAAGTAGCAGAGTTTAGAGACAATTCACCACATAGATCTGAGAAGGAACATCCAGATTTGTAACTCCAAAGTCTTTATGCTTTATTCCTCAAAAATTTACAAGAGCTTCTAAGAACAAGTGCACGATCCTAAGATCGGATGACTCAAGAATGACAAAGACCTCTAAATTTATAGGACAAAATCTCTAACGGCTAGTTTGGATGATCCTCATCAAAATAATCTCAACCGTCCAAAAGATTTAATTATCTTTTAATCCGGAGCGTTGAAATTAAAATTTTGGGGAAAAAACGAATTTATCATTTAATTCAATTTTAATTAACTCAAAAGTATTATTTTTGAGTTAATTACCCCAAAATTTTGACCTTGACTTAACCACCAAGGCCCAAGGGTCCAATATTTCTTAAAATTCGCAATATTCCCTTGGCTTGGGGCTTTCAAAATCATTTTCCAAGGACCCACAAATTTTGCCTTTAAAGATTTAATCCTAATTTAGGACCCTAAATTAATTAAATTTCTGGTTTAGGATTTTATTAATTAATTGACCGGAAAATTTAATTAATTGACTAAGAGGGGATTATAATTATTTTTCCAACCCTCTTTTACATGAGATAATACATTTACATACATGAAGGGGGAATACCCATTCGTATAGACCCTCAAATAAATACCCAATTCTACGACTCAAAACATGATCTAGTAGACCAAGTAGTTGAAACTACTTTTACAAGGACTCGATAAAAAACACTAGGACTCACTTAGCATGCTGATGACAAAATCCACCCTAGCTTTGGGGTGAGGCTGGAGGGAAAAACTCTGTCGATCATTTTCGTGAATCAGTGAGACAAAAAACCTCCTAGGATGGAAGTCATCAACAACATACTAGGCTTACTTAGGTTGTTACATACATGGACGGTCTTACTTAGACCATTTACATCATAATATGCAGAATGGGTTTACATCATTTATAACAATGTCAATTGTCGATGAAATCTGGATGATGGAATCTCAATGGCGCAACCACGTCGAACATGACAAATCCCATTTGAAAAAATGGGGGTGTACTGCTATGGGGTAGTTGACAAAGTGTGGTCAACATCTGGCTCTACTTGGGGACACGTTGCTTCATTGAAGGAATGTGAGAATCCAGAATCTGCATCCAAGCAACACACAAGATTACATAAGTAGCATCCATCCAAATATCATCATATAACATTAAGCTCATGAAAAATAGAAGCTCTTATTTTATTTATTATTCTACTTAACATGAAAAGTAAATCTACTCTAACTGCAAAATGAAATGCTGAAATAACAAGGAGTAGGGTTAGAAATACGATACAGAGGATGCCCTGTGGCATCAGATGTGCTCAATATAGTGTATGCCGAGCATTTGCCTACTTTCAGGCAAGTCTGTAGGCTGCTTTTCAGATGTGCCATGTCCAATCTTGCATAATGTAGGACTCTGTCTTATCTGAATATCAAGCTGCTCTTGACCATCAAACGAATCAAACCACTTACTTCTTTTTTGCTTCTTTCTCTTCTTCTAAGTGGGTTGTGATGTCAGCAATGAGACCACTGTAAACTCCTTGTCCTCATCTTGAAGATGTTTGTACAAAATATCTGAAGAACCTGGAGCATGACCAATATTATTCTGGATATACTCTGTCAATGGTGACACATAAGCTTGGTCTTTCTCAACATCCTTTGAAACCATAGTTAAATCCTCCGTGTGATGAGATGGGAATGGCTTTAGCAGACAAGAAGTCTTATGATCTGTTGATGAATCTTCATAATCAAATTTCGGCTGAAATTTATGTATATGTAATTTTTCCATTTTTTCTAGCTTCTTCTGTATGGAACTCATCTCCCTAGCGTGCCTTACTATTAATTTCGTCTGATTTGCCTCCATATTTTTTATTTCCAACAAGTGATTTTCCTTCATGGCAGTCATTTCCTGGGTGTGTCTTGCTTCCATTGCAATCATATGATTCTGTATAATGGACATCTGATTAGAATGATTAACTTCCATTATCTTTAACCTGTTTTCCATGACATTTATTTCCTGTGCATGACTTGCTTCCATGGAAGTTATCTTATTTTGAAGATTGATTTGGTTAGCTTCCATGTTTTGAATTATTTGCATATGATTGGGTTGCACATCCTTAATCATCTGAGTTGGTTCCTTAACCTGACTTTCATGATCTTCTATATGCATGTGATAGTCCTTACCAACAACATTAATTTGATGACTTGACCTTGCCATTCTACTAGCTATGATTCTTTTGACAACATGGCAAGTAACCTCTTCATGAAGAGCATTACAGGCTCTACAATAAGGCAGAGCTTCATCCACAAGATTTGCAAACTCAAGTTGATTTGTCGGTCTCTGCTCATTAGATAGGCCTCTTTCCTGCAAAGCATTATTATTTCTAAGTTGGGAATTCTGCATTTGAGCCCTTTCCATTTGGACCAACCTAGCCTGTAAGACACTTATTTCCTTAGCATGATTAAGCTCCATGCTTTCAAGCTTTTGCATTAACCTTTTCATAGGGTCATCATCATCTTCTAGAGTATCTGTCAAAGACCTATCAAAATCTGGAGTTTTGGACATTCCAGATGCTTTCTTATCCTTTTCAATCTCCTCAGCTAAAGATTGACAAGCCTTATAATTCACAGTTTTAGCCCGCCTTAACTCATATGAAGTATCAGAATCAAAAGCATCAATGTAAAAATTCAGAAGAGATCCATCAGGAGGTTTATGAGTTTGAGATATTTCTCTGAGGATGCCATTAAATCTCCTGTTAAAATCTTCAGTTGTTTCATTTTCTTTCTTTTTTATGGTACTGATTTCCCTTACCAAATGCCTATCTTCCCTTTTATCACCGTACTTTTCCTTAAAGGCAGTTACAATTGATTCAAAAGTATTGAATGAATTATCAGGCTTTTCCATAAACCATTCAGCAACATCCTCACCAAAAGTAAGAACAAAAGTTTTCATCTTTACATCATCGAAATTATTATTTGCAACTGCAATTCTATTCCACCAGTTAGTGAAAGCAAACAAATGAGATTTAACACTAACTGCATCATTTCCTTGAAAGATAGGTAATTTATCCATTTGAGGGAGATCATGGGGATAACCCTGAATATTAGCAAAATTACACAGGGCAAAAACATCCATGATATCGTTTTTAGGATTTTAGAAATAGATCCGTGTTCAAGAATAGTCAAAAGGTCCTCAAGAAGCGAACTTCTTAGCAGGAACTCTTGTAAGAAATGAAAGAATTGGAGTCGCCACTTGAACATGAAACTAATTCTAAAACAGAAGAAATAATCGAGAGATAGCAGATGGATATCAGGGGGGGATTCTTGTCTGGGAGTAAAAAGATGAATAAGTGGAGTTGTCACCCAAACAAGAAGCCAACCGAAATGTCCAGGTGCTAAAGATACGATGATGAAATGATTAGTGATATGACGAAAGATAAGACGATGAAAATATGAAGAGATGAAAAGTCGCCAGAAAATGTGGTCCCTTGTGACAGGCTAATGAATGGCGAAAGAAGATCTGAAGATTATAAAATGTCGTTAAGACCAAGGACAGAAAAACTCTATCCCCGGCAACGGCGCCAAAAAATTCTAGATTTAAAAAATAAAAATAAAAAAAATAAAAATTTTCAAAAATCTTTAAAAAATTTTCAAAATCCAAAAAAAATAATAAAAAATTCTCAAAAATATCTTTTATAGTCAAATGAGCTTTTGAAATTTTATCTTAAGAGTGACTATATAAAATCTTTGATTTGTCTGGATTGAAATTAATTGAAACATTTTAAATCCCGACATTTTCATCGTATTGTTGCATGGTTGTAGTGTTTTCAACTGAATATCATTGATCAATCGTGTTTTAATAAGCAGCAGTTAGTCATCATTTACTGGTTTATAATTGCATAATGGGATTTTGTGTGACTCCATAAGGCACTGATCATAAAATGTGAAATCTAATCTAGATCTGTGAAATCCTGTTAATTTTATCAAGTATTTGGTGTTTTAGCTGTGTCTCCTGGATTTATCCTTCATTTCTAATAGGGTCTACCTCCCTTAGCCTGCAAGGAGACAGCTTAAAGAAAGAGATTGGGGATAAAGGTGACAGCCCCCAATCTGAGCCGTTGTCGCGGTGCCTGGACAATCGCGCTGAAAACACTCCCAACTCTTACTGGCTCAAATAATAAGGGTAGATAGGAGAGTTGTATCATGTCAAATTCTTTGACTGAAATCTCTGTTCATTTCTCTTGCCAATAATACCACATAAGTGCACCCGGAAAATAGACTATTGCAAGGGCCTTCGAAAGGGGAATTTATGAGCCAACACCTCTCATTATGTTTCCTAGCAAGTGATTGAATTCACAAATGAGGACTCTTTAAAATGAGGGTTTTTTATATGACCGATGAGCTCAACACTCCTCAGTTGGGGCTCAATATTCATCCTGTATACCATGTTCGTACAGTGGCACGATGGCACTCGAGGAAACTTTGGAATGGGAAATTCCCCAACCGCACACCCATTGATGGCATGAAAATATGTCATATATCAAAGTATTATAACCCTAAACCTCTTATGAATTGAAATAAAAGGAAAACCCAGTTAACCCAGTCATTATCATGTCCCCTTAACCTAATTCCCTACATCCTCCTTGACTGCACATACAATTCAATCCCTCTCCACTCCTTCAACCGGGATGAAAAGGATTCAATTTCAATAGGAAGAATCGACGGGATGAAGAAACTCAGGTAAGCTACAGTCCCTACATCCTCCTTGACTATTCATGTGACTCAACCCGCTCAGCTCCCCCTCATCTCCTTCAACTGGGATAAAAATGCTTCAATTTCAATAGGAAGAACAGGCAGGATAGGGAACCTTGAGCAAGTTATAGTCCATGCATCCTCCTTGGCTTCGTCTACAACCCAACCCCCTTAGCTCCTTCAACCTGGATTAAAAGACTTAAGTAGGAATAAATGGTGGGATCAAGAACCTCCTGCAAACTACAATAAGAAGAAATGGTCAGATCAAACTGCGCCATTCCATCACTAAGAAGCCTTGGTTTTCAAAGGATTGATTCGCATATGGAGAGATATCATCACAAAGAAAGAAGAGGAAGAAACACTTACTAATGTGTTCTAATTGCTTGAGCTAGAGGAAGGTAAAGTAGTAGACATGATATAGCCTAAGAAAAGTGGATCCAATCCAAACCAACCACCCTATGAATTTTAAAACCCTAGAGGTAATCCCAAATTTTTATTATACTTTTGACTTGAAAGCACCTTTTCTTAGTCTCAATAAATGAAGTAAATAGTCTCAACCCCTTGGAGAAGGAAATTTGAGAAAAAACAATTAGCATGAACAAACAAAGAATCCAATGAGCTGAGCTAAGAGGGGTCTCCCTTTATAAACAAGAATCCATAGGCTTGTTAGAGTTAGTAAGAATATTTACTAGAAGGTGAGTAGTATTAACATCACCAACCACATCCAATAGAAAGGTACCAACCCCTACAATAAAAATTATGTATCCAAATAAGGTGTAGTCAATACCAATAATATCATCTTATGAATATATTACAATATGATTTGCAAATTATGTTTCCATACCTGTGTGAAAGAAACAATCCATCTGGTTAGCAAAATGAAGTCTTTGTGAAAGGCTTAAGAAACCCCCTTGAAGGTGACAATAAGGTTTTGAAACCATAGAATACAAGTTTATCTATGAACCCTAGTTCTGCAACCCTTAGGAGAAATGTTAATAGTCAATAGTCTAATCGCAGATGATATCCTAATCTCAAATCAGTCTTTGATAACATTTTTGCTTCCTTCAATTGATTGAACAAATCATCAATCCTCGACAACAGATACTTATTCTTAATGGTCACCTTATTCAATTGCATGTAATGAATGCACAATCTGAGAGTACCATCCTTCTTCTTCACAAATAATACTTGTGTGCCCCATGGTGATACACTTGCCCTAATGTATCCCTTGTCCAACATTTCCTTCAACTAATGTGAAATAATTGATGCATGTCCGACATAATCAATGCACGAGTGGTATAGGTGTTATCAACTGATACACATAATCAATGCACGACTGACATAAAGTCACAACAAATACATTCAACAATGACACCATCAAATTTCACATGGAGACACCACTACAATCATGACCAATTCCATGCATACACAACACGCACATAGATCACAAGCACAAGGACCTATATGCAACTGACATGTACATACGACAACACATCCATCCAAGGGGAACAAAAACCAAACATCACCCAAGGAGAACGGAACCATGCTATGATACCACTCTATAACACCCTCCTCCCACATGTACCAAAGTAACTGGCCAACTGGGGCAAACATGTGACGAAGAGTTACTATGATATTATTTAACTCCCTATATGTTAAGGAAGTGGAACCGACGTAACACAACCAACCTGACCTTCTTCACTTGCAACAGAACCCCCAGGAGCCATCCAACCCATCCAGGTGACCAACCCTTGAGACAAACTGAAATTTTTCTTCATCAAAGCCTTAATCGCTCCCTTGACATGGGCATGCTTGTGACTTAGAACCTCTACTCACTCCCACAACAAGGCATGCCTATGACTAGGGACTTTTCCATGTAGTTTTGTGCCAACGACTTCAGATTCTGAGCCACTTTTTCAAATCTAGGACTCATGCCACTACCCAAAGCTCCATGAAACTTCCAGAAATTAAAAGTAACATCAAAAGAATGATAAAAATGTAAATACTTGAACAAGGACTTGAGTGGACCCCTACTATAGCCATTTCGTCAAACATGTCACAAATATGCATTCTATAGGTTAAAACAATAGAAATGAGCACAAGGGTCTCACAATTATCTGAGAATCACTAAGAATCATTTATGCCTCATCATAATAACTGCATTACCATCTATTAACCCATATAGTCATTGTAAATTCAGTTATTAACCAAAACATGATGAGAGCCATACATTATCATTTTCATAAAACTCAATCATAACCAACATATAACCAATAGAAATATCAAGGATATAACAATGATATAAGCCACATATAAACGAGTATATTTACCCATAAAATACCAAGGATAAAGAGCTCTCATTGATGATTTCATAGGCTGACTAGGTATGGGACTTCCATGAACCACCCGACCATAAGCTAGGATAAAGAGCTCTCATATATATATATATATTGGACTCACTTTTATCCCATCACCTAACATGCCCCGCTCATCCCATGCCTAATGTTTCTCAACTAGTATCAGACATAATCATAATCATCACCATTGCATTACAAATAACTACATCACATTTACCATCTTTTTTGCAAGGGATCCTAGCTACGCTAGTGTTCACTAAATTTCTGTTGTGGGATACTAGTTGAAATTTGAACCACACACAAGTAACAACGCAGAAAACCAGGAACAGCCAAAGGGATGGAACCAAGAAAGGCTTCCTTTCTTAATAGAGGGTGGTAATTCCTCTCTTCTTTATAGATGTTGATGAGAAGAATTTCACAATGGAGATTTGGCTTATTCAAGCCAACCTGAGGAGACCATAGTTTGAACTAGGCAAATCAAGCTCTAAAATCACAGAGGTGATCTTCCTACTAACCATGTGGGAAAAATTCATTGTCTCAAATATCAATGCCATCTAACTCTAAGGAAAAAGAGTCCACCTAGGATTCACACCACCAAGAACCCAAATAGGATGGAATAAACAAGCAATGCTCTTAGTGGTACTGAGTTTGGAGAGGCCATCCAAAGTCTCTTGTATAGAGAGAATCAACTCTTGAAAATATAAATATAGGCCTCTCTAATCATACCGATGAGAGAAAGTCACAAGAGAACCTCTTGAGTCCTAAAACAAACAACAAAACCTCCCTCAAGAAAGTGATCATTAAACTTGATCTCATGGAGATGGCATAGTTGTGATCCTGTCAACCCTAGGGATGCAATGAATCGTCTTAATCGATAGGTTTTAGGAGCAAAACCCACAATTATTCAAGCGTGATATGAAGACCATGAACCCATTGAAATCGTATGTAATCAAGATGGACAATGGGATTGTTGAAAAGTGTAGCAAGAGAAGGTCTTCTTTGGTGTGTCCCTTAGCCAAAAAGACCATGATTTTTCTTCCTTTACCCATGGACGAGTTCGTGGAGATGGTGAATTCATGCGTAGTGTTAGAGGATCAGTTACATGGACCTTCTTCAGTTTGACTACAAGTTCGAGAGGAAGTTATAAATTTAGAAGAGGACGAGTTGAGAGCTTCAATACTTTATTGAAGCAAGGACGAGTTAGAGAACCAGATAGACTCAGTTAACTATTCAATCAAAACACATGTTCTAAATTTGTAACTTGCCAATTTTAGCATGGATCGAATCAATAAAGGAGGACAAAGGAACAAAGTTTCATAGGTGTTTTGTGCACAAAGGACTGTGACAAGACACAGCTCACGAGATTGTGAGAGAGAGCACAAAATTGTGTGAGAGATCTTTGTTGTGAGTGTGTATCTTGGAGGAGTTGAATACGCAACATTGAAGAGAGATTTTCTCGTGGCGGAATTGCGCTAGGAAATAGGGAAATTTTGCGCTAGGAAATAGGAATCAAGCCCTAAATAATAGGAGTCCTCTACACTAGGAACTATGAAACCTGTGCACAAGGAAATAGGGACTATCTAAGCACAAGAAATTAGGAGCAAGGGTCTATGTGTTTGCAAGGTCAGTCCAGCTAGGACAACATTAGGACAAGATTGTTTTCAGGGTGATAGTTTGCCTTGTAAGAGATTCTATTGCTCAAAATCTATCAATAAAATACTACAGCAAATAAGAGGGTTTTCCCAGTTGGGTTTCCCAAGAAAAATAATTGTGTTGAATTGGTGTGACTATGATTTTATCTTTGTGTTCAATTCCATTGCTTATAAGTGTTAAGAAATTATGTGTCTTGGTGAAATTTTTTTCATATTTTTCATCAAAGTAATTGCAAAATTTCATGGAAATTTAACATGGTATCAAAGCAGAGATTAGTATAAAGACCAACACAAGTTGATAAGTTACCTAGAGCGCAGATCAATCAGGAAGGCTAGCACAAGAGTTTGAAGAGCAGAGCAGAGCAGTTCCTTGGATAGAAATATGTCAGTCCTAGGGCTAAGGTCAAATCACAGTTTAGAAGGAGCCTCAAATTTACGTCCATGGAAGAAGAAAATCACAGTAGTGTTGGAAGATAATGGGGTAGCAAAGTTTTTCAAGTAGGCAATAGTGCCACCTCAAGATCCCCAATGGTTGGCCCAACAATATAAGAATGACACCAAGTCAAGAAGGATCACTCTAGAGGGGGTCAGAGATCATATTATTCCTCATCTCAATGAGAAGAAGACAATGTATGAGATGTTTAAATTTAAAGCCATCTTCAATTTGTTTCAAGATTCCAGTGATGTCATGAAGCTTTCTCTCAAAGAGAAGCTAAGAAGTAAGCAAATGAGAAAATATGAGCCCACCATCACATATCTTTCAAAGTTCACCCAGGTTCAAGATGAGTTAGCTGGTGTGGGCATGACTGTAGCAGATAATGACCTTGTGAGTCTCGCGCTACTGAGACTCCATAAGTCTTGGTATAGTTTCCAAGATGCAGTAAGTGGCAGAGAGAATATTCCTAGTTGGGAAAGGTTATGGAGTGATTGTGTTCAAGAAGAGATCCAGAGAAGGGCAAGAGCTGGTAGAGAATATCCTGTATAGGACGAGGAGAACTTTTCCCTAGCAGGAGAAGGTAGCAAAGCCAAGGGCAAGAAGGACCAAGGAGAGGATGAGTCTAGTCAGAAGGACGAGAAGAAGAAGGAGGATCTAAGCAAGATAAAGTGCTTCCATTGCCATGAGTTCGGACATTATTCCACCAAGTTCCCTAATTGGAAGGAGTCGAGTAAGGATCATGTAGGTGCATTAGTGGAGGTAGATGCATTTTCTGCCTAGTTCGAGAAAGATTTCCCATTGATAGCTTGCATGGCAAGCTCAGCAGACAACAGTTTATTGTATATTTATTCATGAGCATCCTTCCACATGACCAAGAACAAGAATTATTTCAGCTACCTAAACGAGAAGGATATGCAATTTTAGATTGAGCTAGGAGATGGAGGTTCCTTCTGACAAAATCTGAAGTTGGATGCATTCTCCCATCATATGTCTAGAAGCACCATTATCAATAACCCATACATTCTCAGTCTTGAAAGTCCCATACAAAGTGGAAAACAAAATTCCATCCATTACTTATAGCGTGGAAATGATCTTCAAAATGAAACCCTTGATGAATGTAGTGAGATTCCAAACAAACTTGAAACCCTTATTTATAACCCTTGCCATAATTCCAACTAGGATGTGATCTTCAGCCTCTCTCTTGCACCTTAGCTTTGATACTATGTTGGAAAAATGTTTGAACGCGTTCGGGTCACGTTCGACCCGACCTGACCCTAATGAATGACCTTCGTGCCTTCAAAAATTGTTCCACACATCTTGAACATAGATGCGTTGCATGAACCTGACTCAACCTAAACTCACCCACCCTGAACACTGTTCTGCACGCGTCCTGTGGAAGGAACCCGCGCGGCCACAACTTAGCAAATTTGATACTGGCGCCCTCAACCGAAACGACTCGACCCAAACGCGTTTGGGTGGGCGCCTTCAACCAAAACGACCCGACCCAAATGCATTTAGGCAGGCACCCTCAGCCAAAAATACCTGACTTGAACGGGTTTGGGCGGGTGCCCTCAAACGAAACAACATGGCGCGCCCGACCGAACAAAGGCACAAGGGAGAAAACGGCAAACGGGCAGCACAAACGTGCGCAAGGCACTCGTGCAGTCACAACTTAGCAAATTTGATACGGTAGCCCTCAAACGAAATGACCCGACCCGAACGCATTTGGGTGGGTGCCCTCACACGGTGCGACACGGCGCGCATGACCGAACGAAGGCATAAGGGAGAAACCGGCAAACAAGCTGCACAAACGTGCACAGGGCACCCGTGCGGTCACAACTTAGCAAATTTGATACGCGTGCCCTCAACCAAAATGACCCGACCCAAACGCGTTTGGGTAGGCACACTCAACCGAAATGACCTGAACCGAACGTGTTTGGGCAGGCACCCTTAATCGAAACAACCCTACCTGAATGGGTTTGGGCGGGCGCCCTCAAACGAAAAAACATGACGCGCCTAACTGAATGAAGGCACAAGGGAGCAAACGACAAACGGGCCCCACGAACGTGCACAAGGCACCCGTGCAGTCACAACTTAGCAAATTTGATACGGCGGCCCTCAAACAAAACGACCCCACCTGACGCGTTTGGGCGGGTGCCTTCACACGGTGCGACACGGTGCGCACAACCAAACAAAGGCACAAGGGATTAAATGGCAAATGGTCTGCACGAACATGCACAGGACACCCGTGCGGTCACAACTTAGCAAATTTGATACGGGTGCCCTCAACCGAAACGACCTGACCCAAACGCGTTTGGGTCGGCGCCCTCAACCGAAACAACCCAACCTGAACGCGTTTGGGCAGGCGCCCTCAACCGAAACGACTCAACCCGAACGAGTTTGGGCGGGCACCCTTAAATGAAACAACACGGCGTGCTCGACTGAACGAAGGTACAAAGGAGGAAACAGAAAATGGGCCGAATAAATGTGCACAAGGCACTCGTGCGGTCACAACTTAGAAAATTTGATACGACTGCCCTCAAACGAAACAACCCGACCCAAACGCATTTGGGCGGGCGCCCTCACACGGCAGGACACATCGCGCACGATCGAACGAAGGCACAAAGGAGAAAATAGCAAAAGGATCGCACGAACATTCAAAAGGCACCCGTGCAGTCACAACCTAGCAAATTTGATACAGCTGCCCTCAAACGAAACGACTCGACCCGACCCGAACATGTTTGGGCGGGCGCCCTCACATGGCGCACCCGACCGAACAAAGGCACAAGGGAGAAAACGACAAACGGGCCGCACGAATGTGTAGAAGGCACCCATGCGGTCACAACTTTGCTAATTTGATACGACCGCCCTCAAACAAAACAACCCGACCCAAACACATTTGGGTGGGCGCCCTCAAACGAAATGACCTGACCCGACTTGAACACATTTTGGCAGTTTCCCTCAAACAAAACGACCTGACCCGACCCGAATGTGTTTGGGCGGGTGCCCTCAAATGAAACGACCCGACCCGACCCGAACGCGTTTGGGCAGGCGCCCTCAAACGAAACGACCCAAACGCATTTGGGCGGGCACCCTCAAACGAAACATCCCGACCCGACCCGAACGCGTCTTGGCGGGTGCCCTCAAACGAAACGACCCGACCCAAACGCGTTTTGCTAGGCGCCCTGACACAGTGCGCCCGACCAAACGAAGACACAAGGGAGAAAATGGAAAACGGACCGCACAAATGTGCAAAAGGCACCCGTGCAGGCACAACTCAGCAAATTTGATACGACCTTCCTCAAATGAAATTTAAAAAATAAAAATTATTGAAGATATTAAAAAAAAAAAAACTAAACCAAATATTTTACTTTTTAACATCCACAATATTCCTCAACACTAAGAGCTCAGCCTACAACATTTCATGTCAACCCTTAATGTATCCCACCATATAATGGTGAACTATGAGATCAAACAACCCCTATCTATGGTAAAACAAAATTTTAAGATAAAACAAAAAGCTGTTGAGTTGTGCATTAATTTAAATTCATTCTAGGTATTAAAACCTACATTCTCTATAGGCTTTTGAAATGCATAGTCACAATGTCTATAATTTTTTTTTTTTTACTTAAGTACATCATTGAATGTCATGTGTTTTCCGATATGTAGTAAATTAAATGCTACCCGAAACAAAAATTACAAATCAAATTATTTAGCTTGAGAGTTGTAATATAAACTTTATCATAGGCCTTTAAATGTCAGTATTCCGACGGTTTTTCCCTCAACGTCGCAAGACCAACAGTTTCCTTAAATGTCGCAAGACCGATGAAGGTCTCCTAAACATCACAATACTGACGGTTTGTCCTATAATGTCGGTATTCCGACAGTTTTTCATGTAACGTCGGTATTCCGACGATTGTCCTAAATGTCACTGTTCTGACGATACTCCAAAAACATCGCTAGAGTGACGGTTCTTGGCAAGATTTGAAAAATTGATAAAAATTGGGGAAATTTCTGACAATACGTCAAAAGTGTCGGAACTAAAATGTCAAAATTTTGACCAAATGTTCTAGTGTGCCTTGCAAAATGGCCATAGCTGTGATAGTGCCTGCATTTAAATGGAAGCTGCTCATAATCCAGCTCCTAGATATGGGTCCAGTAAGCAACCGTTATTTTGATAGCTTTAGGTAGCCCAACTTCCAAATCCACTTCGACACATATACGTGTGCATGAGTATTGATCTTTTCTCACTGCTTGATCAATATACTTTCTGAGGGAATTGCCAATGGTTTGGAGAGACTTCTGGTTCCAACAATGTAGTGGGAGATGTGGGAGGCTTACCCACAATAGAACAGTTGAAGGCACAAATTGAGCGTGATCTAAGTTAGGGGTCCATTTATTTAACTATAGTTCCTTAGGACCCATAAAATATGGGCCATTACTAAAGGTGAGGCTTCTATCTTCCACATTCTCAAAAACAAAAACAAAGTATCCTTTGCCTACAAAGTGGCTTTTGATGCCTTCCAAGACTAAAGGAATTCAGTTCCTCTGCACCCAGTCTTCCAAAGTTTTGGGAGAGGGCAAGAGGCTTGTAAACTGTCCAATGAGCCCTCTTTCAGCCAGGTTCAATGCAGATCGACAATTTTCTTCGATTTGAAGGGCCACCGAAGGGATGCTATCCAGCTTCTTCATGAACATTTGCTGAGATTCAGTCAGAGGACGCTTGTTGTTGGCTGCTATAAGTTTCTTGAATTCAAGGACTTATAGAGGAGGAGGAAGGGGAGCCTTGGGTCCCCCTCCTGATGCCATGGCAGCTAGGAGGTCGCAGGTAGGTCAGCTCGCTCTCGACCTGTCAGAGCGCGCGCTAGCTGGTACAATAATATCATCTAGTCGTATATTTTAACCCTACACTAAATTAGTAATTTTTAGTTCGGTCACTTAAAATTGATCAAATTTAGTAGTAATTCACTTGAAATCATTGTGGTGACTAACTTTTTTAGTCACCTAGTCATTAATTTCATCATTTTCTACTAGTGCATCCTCTCAGAGAAATGTATGCTAGATGATTGGCAAATGGCTCCTCAGGAAGAAAGAATTCTCCAAGGCCTCCACCTAGCACCTAGCATGGTATCCCCAACTTCTTGGAAAGCTATCCCTAAGATAGGGGACACCATCAGGATCTTCAAACCCCCTCTAGAAGGATTCATCAAACTCAGCTTTGATGGAGCCTCGAAAGGCAATCCGGGGCAAGCAGGGGTTGGAGGGATTTTTCGAGATCATCATGGCACAACAAGATTCATATATGATGACTCCTGTGGCTTTGCCAGCAACAATGAAGCATAATTCATAGGAGTGCACCAAGGTCTCCTCTTGGCCATCAGGCTAGGATACAGAAAGCTAGTAATCGAAGGAGACTCTTAGTTGGTTACGAACACTCTCAAAAAACTCAATCAAGGAATGAAGTGGGGAAAACTAAGCCAAAGATGGCGTATTTCTTCACATGTGCAGGGATTGGAGGATACAAACAAGAAATTTGATTATATCATTATCACCCATATAAGGAGGAAGGAAACAGAGCAGCTGACCTCCTGGAAAATGGTGGTTGCGCTCACCTGAATGAACCTATTGAATTAAGCATGCCTCCTAATCTCGGGGAAGAACGATGGATCAAGCTGCAAAGCATCAAAGAGCAGGACAAGTCGGTAGAGCTCACCCACAGTTCTCGGACTCGGCTCTCCAATCGGGGTGTAACGAAGAAGACAATCCCTCCCATCAGTGTTAATGGTAGTTTCCCTGGGCTTGAATCCAACCACCATCCACATGAGTGGCAAAGGCGGTACGCTGTATTGTCGCATGCATCACGAGGTGAGGTAGCGGGACAGAGGCCCGCGCATGGAGCTTAAAATAGTGTGGAGTAAGGTGTGGTGGTTTTTTTATGACGAAAGACTTTGGTGCAGGCGCGACAGTGGGATTAAAAACCTCCATTGCACTTCCACCACGATGAAACTCAGGTATGTGCTTGGTTTCCTCTCCCTTGTTCATGCCATGTTTATGTTTTATGATTTGGGCCGGTCTCTATGGGAGCCTAAGGTGATTAAGCTGGACTGGTATAGTCTTCTGCTGGGTAGGGGAGAGCAGAACCATTACGACTTTAGTTGGGGGAAGGTTGGGGTTCTTTTGGCTCTCTGCTTCTGTGTCAAAGTAGGAATTGGGCATGGCCTCAACTTGCACCCGAGTGTGAGTTTGTCAGGTAAGGGATGCCAACAATATGGAATGGTGAGGGGTCGGGAAATCCTGCCAGGGTATAGAGTCAAGGAGTAGTCATGGGTTGTGTTTAGTTTAAAGGCTTTGCTGGTTTATACCACCTTGAGCTACTTGGGCTGAGTGCACATGAGGAATGGGAGAGGGAATTCCACCCAGGCCCGAGCAATGGGCAGCGATGCCTCCTTTGTCAATTTCGAGGGTGGGAGGTATGACGAGAGAGAGGACACCAGAAGGGAGGTTAGGAGATTGAAGGAAGGCATGAGCTCTTTGGGTTATGGGGATAATTTATGGGGTGCGTGCGACCGTCAGGGACAGGGGGTGGCAGAAATTAAGCAGGGTATGAGGGCGATGGGTCCGAAGAGGGATGGGCAGGGGAGAAGTCCTGGGAAGAGGCCCCCGGGTCACCTTTCTTCTAATAACTGGAATGCATGGGCATTTGATCATTTTCATTATATGGAATTATGCCTTTGTTTGATTGTGTGGACAGGTCACCTACCCAAAAAACCTAGTCAAATATTGTGGGATGACATGCTCCAAGAGTCCTGCAGCTCACGACCATTCCAAGAGCCCTATAGCTTGAGGCCGTGGCTGGAAAGATAAAGGGAAGGCGGTAGAAGCCCAACCTAGCTCACCCTCGAGCAAGATGAGAGGAAGGAGACCTACGATCGATGTGATCCAAGAGGCAACGAAAGCATACCACGAGAACACATCAAAGGAAATTCAAAAGCTCATTGAAAAATGGGAAGCTGACATAAATAGACATGCAGAGACAAAGATGGATACTAAGGAATGGAGAGGTTTAATACCAGATTTGGGACAAACAAGGGGCAGACTAACATAATTCAAACAGACACTGTATCTTTATTGGTCTATGAAGAGCATCCTTGGCAAAGCCTTGGAGCAGATCTCTATAAGCCTAGTGAAATTAGCCCAAGACTTCCCAGACTACAAGAGTGAGTTTGATAAGATCACTTTCCAGCTGAGGAAATAGGATGGGCGCCTCGAGCGTATTGACTACCACCTCCCATGTATTTCCAAGCCTTTTGAGCAGGCTGGTACCTCGGTTCAGGATCCGACACCAGTGGAGTCAGCCTCAGTTCTAGACGAGGCTGAGTAGTTCATGACTATTTTAATCTGCCTTTTTTCTTAGTATTTATATGCGGCTAACATTTAAATTTCAAGGATCTAATAAATATGTTAGTCAATCTGTGAGAAACTGTATATTATATGTGTGAGTATCCAGGCTTTGTTTGTTTGGTATGACAGACTCAAATCCTTATTTTTTTGGATGGCATACCATGCCATCAGGTGGCCAATAAACTGGGTTCCTCACTCAAGACAGGTTGAGACCACCAAACTGGTAAATCTAGTTGTTTGTTGTTTATAAAATGAATGAAAAAGGAGTCCTACCAAGCTTACAAAAAAAATGCTATAAAATGTATAAAATTAATAACAATAACAAATTCTAAAATTACATACATACATATATGTAATGAAATAATAAAAAATATACTAAGTATAATATAAAAATGCAAACCATACTATACCATGTGCAATACTATTGGATTCTCAATGCCATAAGCCCATAAAACACTATCATTAAGTTGAAGAAAAATTTAATGGCACATGTACATATTATAGCTCTATCAAGCTATGTGTCTCCATGAAACTCCATATCACGATGGAGCTATGTAGTTTAATTCAGGGCTTTATTTAGTCTTAGATGGACCTTTTAAAAGCTTTGATGGAAGGCATAAAAAATACCTCACAAATATACATTTTCAACCTTTGGAAGAGAAGTTCTTCCAAAAAAGAGTAACCCAACTCCATCGAATTCACCCTTATTTTATTTTGAAATTACAATAATATAAAAATATTTCTTAAATGGCTTATTCATAAAATAAATAATTATGTATTATGGTTTTGTGCATTTATTTTCTCATGAGAATAATATAAAAAGTAAATAATTGAAATAAAATATTTAGAAAACAATTACTTTTAATTTGTTGTATATATGGTGCAAAATGAGAATAATATAAAAAATAAATAATTGAAATAAAAAATTTAGAAAACAATTACTTTGAATTTGCTGTATTTATGGTGCAAAATGAGAATAATATAAAAAGTAAATAATTGAAATAAAATATTTAGAAACAATTACTTTGAATTTTAGTTTTACACGTAAACATGACAAACAAATAAATATTATAAAATAAATATTTGTGAGTTTAGTTCTAATTTATATATTCATAATATAAATATTTGTAATTTTTTTATAGATATGGTGACAATTCACATTAATAAATCCACTTGTACATGCCAACATGGCAAACACAAAGTTAACTACCCTACTCTATAGAACTTGACAATATAGCATACACCACTTCTTTAAATATATGGTGATATACTCTATTTCCAATAAGATCAATAAAAAATTATTTCACTTTAACACCACATAGTAGAAATGGTGTTAACTTGTCCATCAAATATGGTGATTATATACTTCATTTTTAACATGATACATAAACATTTACACCACATTAACACCACATAACGTAAGTGGTGCTAACTTATGGTGATATAATTCATTTTTAATATAATACATAAACATTTACACCACATTAACACCACATAACTTAACTGGTGCTAACTTATGGTGATATACTTCATTTTTAATATAATACATAAACATTTCCACCACATTAACACCACATAACTTAAGTGGTGCTAACTTATGGTGATATATTTCATTTTTAATATGATACATAAACATTTACACCACATTAACACCACATAAAGTAAGTGGTGCTAACTTATAGTGCTAAAAGAAAACTTTTCTTGTTGTGTACCTTATCCAGAAATAAAGAAAAAGAAGTGTGGACGAACCATCAAAGGATTGAATATCACATCCTTTAAAAGTTGCGGGCGGATGTGAGGAATGAATGGCAACGGAGCCGAGATTTGTGAACTGGAAGTGTGGTCGGTCTATTGAGCGTAGAAATTTCAAATCTAAAGCACCCACCCGTCTTGACAATTTCTGTAATTCTAATGTCCATACCAGCTGGAATATTTGACAGGCAAATCACCTAGTCACCGCTAATTTGGCCGCTAGATGATTGCGTTTTGATGAGTATGGGTGATGATTGCGTTTCGATGTAAATTCAAATTACAAAAGTCAAAGTGTTCTCATTTAGCCCGCGGATTATGGGTGATGATTGGCCTTTTGATGTTAATAAAAAAATTAAAAGATTTGAAAAGTGAAAGTGTCATCGTATTGATGTTAATAAAAATTTACAAGATTCAAAAAGTGAAAGTGTCATCATTTTTCCATGTGCATGGAAACCATTAAAAAAATAGAACCATTTTTCCTCTCACATTAATTTATCACATAATACAAAAGTTCAATGACGGTGAAACCATTTGTTTGTTGACTGCATTCGGTTTTCCTACCGGGGTTTCGAATTTTGGAATGAATTTACGGCAATAAAAATTTAATTATTTAATTTATATAATTATAATAATAATTAATATAATTATATTAAACAAATTTAAATGTTATTTTTCCGGTTACAAAATTAATATAATTATATTAATTGTTCTAAAATTTAACAAATTATAATTAATTATAAATATATATAATCAAATTACAATACATATGAATGGATCATAATTAACTATAATTCCATTTTCTATATTTAATATATTATTTTTTTCTTAAACTAAACATTCAACTATATATACACATATAAACTTATACTAATATATTAATGTAATTATTGTTTTATATATATATATATATATATATATATATATAATTGGATTATACTATAATATTAATGTAATTAATGTTATTAATATTATAACACATATACATATTTATATTTATGTAATTGTATTATCCTAATATATTACTGTATATGTATATTTATGTAATTGTATAATGTTAGAGGATTGAAATGTTTTAAACCATATGATCACCCTATCTCACTAATGATACCAATACCAGTTTATTATAAAAATCCATCCTATCTCACGAATGCCAATACCAGTTTGTTATAAAATAGTTACTAACTACTGCAAGAAATATCGCGATAACAGCGTGAGAGGTAAGCCATGGATCGAGGCTACAATGAGCTAACAAGAGATAGTGCATTCAGCTGTAGCATAGTCTGTAAGTCTCTACCGATGAAACTCCAGAGAACATGTAGCCGCTATAACAATAAAACTAACGTTTATTTTCTTGCTATAACAACGCGGAGCGTTTGGCATGAGAACTGTACCCCAATTTGGCTTTCAAAAACTCCCATATAATAAAACTAGGAAAACCCATGCCATTAACGGAAGGTTGCATCCTCACAATAGGTCTGAGCTCTGGATTGTTCGAACCCAATTTGGGTTTCAAAAACCCCCATATAATAAGAGGAATGACACACTCCACGGAAACTGTATTTACCGTCGACGTGCTCAAAAGAAATAACATAGTTACATGCCATTATATTTCCAACATCTCAAGCTTTTCGGAAATCAATGGATTTGTCTATACATGTAAATTGAATTGATGTGAATTGTTCCGGTGAAATATGCCCCAGCACCTATGAATAGTTTCCTCCCACATTAATCCAGTTTCTAAATTAAATTTAAAATGAAGTTTTTTCTTTTCTCGTTGGAAGGTGTGTTCATAGCATTAACTAGTGTGTCACGAGGATATGGAAAAAGTTCTAAATTTAATTTAAAATGAAGTTTTTTCTTTTCTAGCTTGAAGGTGTGTTCATAGGATAAATCAGTGTGTCATAAGGAAAAAGCGGTTTTGGTTTTAGATGATTATTGTTATCTATTTCTAGTTTTGGTTTGTTTTCAGAGTAAATTGATTAATTAAAT
The DNA here is from genome assembly GCA_034641835.2 of Pinus albicaulis. Classification (NCBI taxonomy): domain Eukaryota; kingdom Viridiplantae; phylum Streptophyta; class Pinopsida; order Pinales; family Pinaceae; genus Pinus; species Pinus albicaulis. Next base: position 1,754,420,172 of record CM076575.1, on the reverse strand, counting down.
AAATGTTATATCATTGGAATAATATTAATTTTAAATAAAGTTATAATTTAATTAATATTTATGATTTTTTAAATTTTAGTAATGTAGAATGCATAATGAATTAAGTATTTTGATGCTTATTATAAATTGTTATTTATTTATATTTACTAGTCATTTAATTTATAATTACACGAATATTATTTAATTAAAGTAGTAATATTAATTTTGATTAAAATCATTTACAAAAATTAAAAATGAATGACAGAAAATATTGGTCATTCAATCCAATCATCTAATATATATATATATATATATATATATATATATATATATATATATATATATTGTAAATTTAGTAGAGTTTTCTATTTTCTATTAGTCAAAAAGCAAGTTGTTATACAGGTAATAATGCATGACATAGCCTCAACCTGCACAAAGGAAACCAAGTCTTTTGGCCACCTGAGAGAATTAAATGCCAACTGTTATTTTTTATTTCTACTTGCTACTATAACTACATTACTATGTCCATAAAAACAACATTTTAAACAATAGCTATAAATTCAAAATTTATAAACAAGAAAACATAAGCTTCACCCATCAGAAGAGTCTATTGGAGTCGGATCCTTTGCAGTAGAGCCTGACATCTCAACTTGTTGCATCCCTTGAATTTGATGTTTGATCCTCCCAATCCTTGCCGCTGCATGGTACTGAGAGTTGCAAATGTCTCGAATCTTCTTCTTTATCTGTTGCAACTCTGACACCACTGTTGGGTTACCTCCAATTTCCTGCATGCATGCGATGGCTTTATCCAAGATGCATTTGAGTTTCTAGTAAGTGTTCACCGATTGATGAAATAGGGATACCCTTCCTCTTGTATTTCCTGCGTCACACAGAAAATCCAAGGGGGCCTCCTGCTGTTTTATGTCTTCATCTCCATGAGAACTCTCCCTTTCCCATCCATGTATGGTATTACGAATTTGAATTGGATTACCAACTTCATAAAGGTCAGAGATATTTTCAAGAACTTCTTTGTGAGTTTTCCTTCCACGCTTGTTGCTTGGGCCCTCCTCCTTCTGAATTGTTTGTTCTTGCTTTCCTTTTCGTGTAATTTTCCGATTCTCAGATTGACCTCTTGCCATGATAACTTGAGAGGATAATCTCCTAGTAAATATGTAAGAGAATCATGTATATTGCAGAGCAGATTTAATGAAATAATTCTTGCAGACGATGATGGAGTCCTCTACTCCGTTAGTGACTGGTGGAGATGCATGTTTGGCCGAGTTGGCAGAATATTGAATGGGAAAACTAACTACAACAGTAACCTTGACAGAGACCATTTTAGATGACGTAATTTGTAATAGTTCATAACAGCAGAAACCCAATATGAAACACCAATTACAACTAGGACAAGACTACATACGAATTAATACAGGACGGTGGCTAGACCTATTTTGACCAAGAGGGAAGAGGTTCAATTGTCGCATTTCAGTGATGGTAGCCCAGGATTCAGACCTCGGAAGACAAGTGTTCATGTAGTGTAAGAAAAATAACATAAAACGCAGACCTTGTAGCCTATCCACAGACCCTATCTTAGAATTGTGACAGTGAATTTCCATGAAACCAGTTTTGCAGCTGATACAGAGGATGTGTAAATAAAATTTAAAACTAAACCAGGAATTTCCTATAAGTAGAACATGCAAACCAGATAGATCAAATGCATTACTATTTTCAATCTTATCAATTATATCGATTATTTATTGTTATTGGTTAATGGATTATATCCCCTTTGTAAATATTCCATTTCCTCTTAGCATACAACAATCAACCAAAGTTTTCATTTTTCTCTTAATATTATTAATTATAAAAATAGTTCATTTATATATTAAACATATATACATTTAAATAAACATGAAAAGAAATTCTTAAACATGGATATTTACTTCCACATTATAATCCAAGCTTTGTTACAATACCATGGGCCAATATATGCCTTGGGAATACCACTTTCCAAAAAAAACAATTTTTAACACTAATTCATTTAAGAATTTCTTTTAATTATTCAATTTAATTAAAAGAGTAAAAAGTGCATAGTTACATTGGACATAAGTATGAACCATTGATTTATGTATCTTGTTATGAATATTCTAGAATATTTAGGAAGGTTAAATCCCTACCATCCACCTACTAATTATTGATATTAAAATTAAAATTTTGAATGAAAAATAGACATGATTGTCAATGCAATTAATTCCTTTTATAACTATACAAACCATATAAATTAAATGGTTTATGAGGACAACAACTTTGGAGACTTTTTAATGCATTTCACATACTTTGGAATGCATTGTCCAAACACTAAGTTGCATCCTTCAACTTGAAAACAAGGAGGTTGCACGGTCGAAGCCAGCAAAGCAGTAGAACTGTGATATTTAGGCAGTCAGAACCTCCTCGAAGAAAATTACTAGCATTTGTTAACCCTTCCACAAGCTAACCCTTCAATAATCCAGTGCCTTCACTTTTCGCACTTTTCACAGAACCCTCCGCCATAGAATCTTATGAATCTTTACCTCTAGAGATCCAAATTGTGCCTTGCCCAACATTAATGACTTCAATAAAATTACCAATAGCCATGAGAGATGAGGACTCATGAAACATACTAGTCCCTTGAGGGCCAGCAATGATCATGGATGTTGTTGCTACCTCATGAGAATTTGAGTCCATATTCTTAAAATTACTTTCTTCACATACCCAAAACTAAACCCCATAAATACAGATATACTTTGGCCTTTTCATATGATTAATTTCTCTTAATCCAACGATCTAATATTATTTCCATTTCCATATCCTGATACTAACCTTGTCTTTTGCATAGAACTTCCACAAGTGAGAAAAATATAAGAAGACGACAAGGATAGGCATAGATTCGGGAGATAGTGTATTTCGAGCTCAACAAACATCGGTTTGAGATGTAAGATTAATTATTTCGCGCGTCGTTTTCCACTGTCACCGCACCGCCGTGACTCTTTAGTTTCTGGAGGTCACTATCACCCATCGCCTTACCTCATCAAACATCGAAGAGTCACCACTGCTTGCAGAAATGAAAGGGAAACACCATGTCACAAAACAATACTATTTTAATTGTAACCAATAAGAAATTTATTTTTTATAAATACAAAGGCTTAGCCGGAGGCAGATCATCCCGCTCAACAAATTTGTTTGTGTAATATTGCACCTGTATTTGCGTCTTTGAAGTGTGTTTTTCTATGTTCAATGTTTTCATTTGGTATCAAATCCAGGTTGAGAGAAATATTGAATCGGTTCTTGTGTGAGATCGACATTTTTTCCATTCTAAGGGTGTCATTCTTTGAAGAGTGTCGTCGTGTTGTTTTGTGTGGAGATTCATGTCCTCTTGTAGTTACCGGTTATATGTATGCTCACCTGTAGTAAACATCGACTTGGAAGACGGAGGAGTTCGGTGGAAGAGTTCAGGCGAGCCGCAAAGGTGTTAGAGGAGGTCTGTGGTATGGCAAACCACATGAAATCAATACAGGTCTGTCTGAAATTTGGTGAACCGCAAAGGTGTTAGAGGAGGTTTGTGGTATGGCAAACCACACGAAATCGATACAGGTCTGTCTAAAATTTGGTGAACCGGAGCTGTAGATTGGAAGCTGGTGACCTATCCAAGCAAACCGAATTTTGTTGATAGTCAATGGTATTGTAATTTTCCGATTTAGAGCCCGTTTTCATTTTGTTGCAATTTTCCAGTGAAACAATTTTTTTTTCGATTAGTTACATTACAAGGAATCATGATGTGGTTGTGACAAGTCTCATTTCAAATGTGACGATGGAAATTCGTTGAAGGCAAACATGAAAAGGTGATGTGCGTAATTTTTCCTCAAAGCCCCTTATAAGTTTGAGAGGGAATATTTTTTGAAGTCATATTGAAAACATGGTTTATCCTTATGAAGTTTGTTTTCGAAAATTGATTCATATGTTGCATAAATAAAAAGGTTTATTAAGTGAGTATAAAGATTTTAAAGACACAAAAAGGGTGTTTTAAAGTATTTTGTTTAAAAAGCGTTGTCGAAAGTTATCGAACGGATATTTAGAAGCCATTTCACATCTCCATTTTTTTGTAGTTTTCCTTTAAAAAGAATTAAAAGTAATATTGTGTAAAAGTGTTTTTAAATTTTTATCTGAAGGTTTCAATTATTTGTGAGAGATGGCGACAAATACAAATATTATTCAGTCATCAATTCCTATCACTACAACATAAAGGGGGGTTTTAAGACAATATTTAAGACAATTTTTGGGTAAATTGTCTTAATTTGAGACAAAAGAAAACTTGTGTATTGTCTTAAATATTGTCTTTAAAATTAAATTGTCTTAAAATTAAATTGTCCTAAAATATTGTCTCTATAAAGACAATATATAGCACAAGCATTTTTGTCTCTACAGAGACAATTTCATTTTTGTCTCTCCAGAGACAATAGTTGCACTACAACACAAAGGGGATTTTTAAGACAATTTTTGGGTAAATTGTCTTAACTTGAGACAATTTCATTTTTGACTCTCCAAAGACAATAGTTGGAATTAAAGACATATTGTCTTTATGGAGACAATGTCTTTAATCCTATCTATTGTCTTTCTAGAGACAATATAAAACAATGACTCCAGAAAAAATATCTCACCATTAAAATAAATCAATATAAAAATATTTAATTAAAAAAATCAACAATATCATTGAATAATTCATGGTAGGGTGCAGTGGAATCGAACCACCAACCTCCTGCATCGCAGGTGCTCTTCCAATGAGCTAGCACCATTTAAAAAATTATGTGAGTTGTTATGACAGACCTTGAAATTGTATAATAAGCATTGATTTTTAAAAAATGTTCAACACATAATTCGAGAAAAACAAAAACAAAGCATTCTCAGAAGTGAAAAACACTGACAGCAAGCCCAAATAATCTCAATACAAAACCACAAGTATATACACAGAAGGCAACGAAGCCAACCAAATTCCAATGAATTATAATAAAGGTGATTGGGATTATATGACAAACCCAAGTCAAATGTTCCAAGACAAGCTTGTGATCAGATGATTCTTCTAGAAATCGTGTTTTCTCTACAACAGTTGCCAGCTGATCATGTGTCATACCAATTGACTCCTTTCCTCTTTTCTGCATAACTGAATAAGGTGGTTATCTAACAACAATTGTAGAGTAATGTTTGAATCCTCATGAATGTCATGAACTCGCAATAAAATGAAAACAAGTCTAGATTCATAACTTTATAACTTTCTCTATGTCCATGAATATTTGATTGTAATACCACAAGTAGGATCAAAATGTTACAAGTTCTGCACACCAACCAGAGAAATGCTCTCTCTGGGTGCTGCAAGTTTCATCTGTCAACAGGATGCTAGAAGTCATGATGAACATATCCAAGACTTGATGTAAACAGAGATTGTAGATATGTTTAGTTGTTTTGTAGACAAATGACAAAAGAAAGTATGATAAAGCAAAGGGAAATGATAATAAAATGTTTAGTTTTCTTCCATTATCTATACCTTAAACTGCCGAGGAAGTCAATTACAACATTATACCCTAAGTGACACAAAAGATCAAACGAATTGATCGATGCTTATAACCAACATTGTGAGATTATACCAGCTAGACACGCACTTTTGAAATATGATGTTTGAATAAAAAAATGTTGTTCAAACTTCAAATAAAAAACTAGCAGATGATTGCTTCACAAAGATTAAAGGTTGTTCTGTGGGAGTCACAATCTGGAGGTGGACAAAGCTTCATGAATCAAATCTTTTCTTAAGATTTTTCCAGTGGGGGACTTGGGAATTGAATTGACAAACACTACTCGACGTATCCTCTTGTATGGAGAACCCTGCACACAAAAGATATTTTCGCTTGGAAATTAGCAGATCTCCAACAAAAGAAACCAAAGTTTTAGGTTGAGAGCAGGCAAGTTCACAAACTAAATATCCGTGTGTTTCATTTACCTGATTTGCAACAAATTTTTTTACATCTTCTTCGGAGAGGTTGATGTCAGATTTCCTCACAATAAATGCCATTGGTATTTCACCTGCTTCATCATCAGGATACCTACCATACAAACCCAAAAGACAGAGAGTTGCATGCTTCAATAAGTAACATGTATGCAATTATCTTTGGATCAATGCGTAAAGGAATAGGGGCATCAACTAATGTAGCAGAAAAACTGTGTTATATAAGCTAGATAAAACTTCAAAAATATCCAACTGTGTGTAAGAGCCTTACAACTATATGTAATTGTTAAGACTTGTAAGCACCTTCAAACATACCATTCCATTGTCATCAACTGCTCTCATGCTAGACTTCCTTGGAGAGGAGCACTTTCTGGTGAACATCCTTGAATCATTCTTCTATAACCTTGAAGAGGCTAGATAGTCCATCTACTCTTGGCCATGCTTTAGCGTCATCAGATTATCATTAATCAAGTCTATTCTTTCACTAAATCAAATCATTTGCAAGTTCCTTCAACCTTTCAAGCATGTTCTAAATGTGAACAAGAACAAGAAAAGCAGAGGTATCAGCATATCCATAGAGAGACTCAAGGAGAGTAAAGCATTAAAACAAGATTAAGCAAAGGTCTAAGACAGTGCCAGAGAGGCCTCATACAATCAAACATACCTAGGAAGTACTAGGGAGCAGGCTCAACCAAATCAACTTCAAGTAAGATCATCAAGGGAAGAGGAACCAAGGAGCTCCTCAAAAGGGTAAGCCAGTCATGAGACATCCCTCAAAACTTTTCGCCATATTCTCAAGCCAGGAGGGCATCAAAAGCATCAAGGTGAGGCAGAGACAATACGACGACATCACATAAGAGGGTAGAAAGCCATCAAAGGAAGAATGGAGGCATCAGGGGAGAGCCTAGGGTTCAATAGGCATCAATATGAAAGCATCAAAACACCTTCCATCAGAGAAACTCATGGGAGCCCAGGATTAAAGGCTTGGGGCCTAGAATCACTTACAGATGAACATGAACAACCTGTGTCAGGCCACCATGATGACCAGCAGCCAGAATATGCCAATCATATTGACATAACCACTCCTTCCTTTAGGATCTTCCAATGTCCTTGAGGCCAACTCTTTATGAAACCTTCATCCATGACATTCTCAACTCTTTTCCAAGAATCATATCTACCCATGCTAGGTATGATGTGTCATTATCCAGGAGGAACACACAATAACTTTTAGATCCACCAGATGTTTTCCTTTTTTTATTCCAGAAATCAAATATCAAGCTAGGAAGGATCCTTCCATCCTTTCTCTTCGAGGACAACCCTGTACAAGGAGATCTCTTAATATGATCATGGAGACACCAACTGTAGCCTGTAGACTCTGTAATACTTCTGTTATCAGTCCCAGAACATGCCTAAGCATCAGATAAATAAGAGGCAGCAAACACCCATGTAAAGGGTCAAGCATTCCTTCAGGTGAAGACATCCCTTCCACATTCTCTGGCAAGAGCAGCCAAACATAGAAGTGATAAGAATGTCAACATTAAATTACTTCATCATTCCTTCATGGAACCAGAGCTAGTATCAAAGCAGTAGAAGCATCCACAGTCAGTGGAAGATGAGCCTCAACCACACCATCCTTAAGTTCCAGTATGAGTTCTTTTGTGATGCACTGTGTTACTCCTTTCATTCTCGATTCCATCAAAGTAGAGTCCTTTTCATTTGCATCCTCTCCATGTGTCATATCATCAGCATCAGAGCTCATCATAAGCAGTATAAAGGATCAACTATATGAAAGGGAAAATCCATAAGTAGAGAGCAAGCAAGAATACAACACCAGGAAGGATGTAATACTCAAAAGCCATCTGAAAGGAATCAGAGCAAAGCATAAGGATACTAAATCAGAGTAACCAAACCATCAAGAGAAATCAGAGAATCTAATATCACAAGCAAATCAGGAGTATTAGCAATCTTCCCAAAACTTCACAGGAGCAAGCAAATAAACCAAGATAATACCAAAGCATCAAATGAAGAAAGAAAGAAAGGCATAAAGACCTTGAAAGGACTATACAAGACACAAGATCATTAGATTCCCCATCAAACTAGAAAAGAGATATACAGTAGGACCAAAAGTAGTCAAGTAGGCAGAAATATCTCATTTTCATGGGGGGCCCCTGTTTTCCTATTAGGGAAAAATCATAGGGGTGGTTTTTGTGGGCACAACAAATGGTGGTTTTTGTGGTTATAGACTGAGGAAATTCCTGTAATTGATTCATCATTAACATAAGATAAGCTTATTATGGTACAAATGTAAGGATCAACTCAGAAATTCCTGTAATTGATTGATTGCACATCTCATAAATCCTGGATAGACTGAGGAAATTCAATGCCAAATTAACACTGCTGTAAAAGAAGAAATTCATCTTGACTAGCAACCATGATTTCAATCTTGCAAATGACTTGGAGCTAAGAGATTGAGGCTCCTGTTGAAAATTGAGATACATACACAGAGGTTTCAGTATTAGGGTTGGGTCCTCGGAATATAAACCCATGTCATGATCCATATGAATCCACAATAATGTAATGTCCTAGGGTAATTTTAGCCCTTAGGATTCTATGTTTATCAGGGTTACAATAATTCAACAAGATTATACCACAGCAATGTTCATTTTTTCAACAGTAGACATCATTGAAATAGCAAAAATATTTCCACCGTAATAAAGATATCTAACAGCAATATGATTCCCAACTAAGTTAGGGATGACTGCCCAACAAAATAGTAGATTCTTCCCAACAATTATCACAATATAATTTTTATTTTCAAGATCAATACTCAGCAATTCAACTACTTATCCAATCCTAGATTCAACAGAATAACAGATAACAGAATAGACAAACCTAGATTCAACACATCAAACAGTGGTTTCCTTTTCCTTTAGTCCTAGCCAAATCTGAAAGCATAATAATTGAGTTCTGAGTTGATCTACGTTTGTTTCATCATTAACATAAGATAATCTTATTATGGTACAAATGTAACCATCAACTCAGAAATTTCTCTAATTGATTAATTGCACATCTCATAAATCCTGGATAGAATGAGGAAATTCAATACCAAACACTGTTGTAAAAGAAGAAATTCATCTTAACTAGCAACCATGATTTCAGTCTTGCAGATGACTTGGAGCTAAGAGATTGAGGCTTCTGTTGAAAATTGAGATACATAGACAGAGGTTTCAGTATTAGGGTTGGGTCCTCGGAATATAAACCCATGTCATGATCCATATGACTCCACAATAATGTAATGTCCTAGGGTAATTTTAGCGCTTAGGATTCTATGTTTATCAGGGTTACAATAATTCAACAAGATTATACCACAGCAATGTTCATTTTTTCAACAGTAGACATCATTGAAATAGCAAAAATATTTCCATCGTAATAAAGATATCTAACAGCAATATGATTCCCAACTAAGTTAGGGATGACTGCCCAACAAAACAGTAGATTCTTCCCAACAATTATCACAATATATTTTTTATTTTCAAGATCAATACTCAGCAATTCAACTACTTATCCAATCCTAGATTCAACAGAATAACAGATAACAGAATAGACAAACCTAGATTCAACACATCAAATAGTGGTTTCCTTTTCCTTTAGTCCTCGCCAAATCTGAAAGCATAATAATTGAGTTCAGATTTAATCTACATTTGTTTCACCATTAACATAAGATAAGCTTATTATGGTACAAATGTAACCATCAACTCAGAAATTTCTCTAATTGATTTATTGCACATCTCATAAATCCTGGATTGAATGAGGAAATTCAATAGTATGAAGGACTTAAGAGTAAGGAGATACGGTTTTAACTTCCAAATTCTAATGTGTCTGAAAGAACCTATGGGTGCAAGAATTATGGGTTTAATTAGTTTTATGCAAATCTGGAAATTAAAATGGAAAACTGAAGTATATAACCAAATTTAAAACATTTCATAACAATTCAATTAAAATCATACAATTGAGCAGAATATTCAAACAATTCATCTAGTTTAATCTCGCCAAGAAATGCAGGTTTCTAAGGGCACTAACGGAGTCTTTAGTCCGCAAGTGAGAGATCAAATGTAGATGTTTTGTTAAGGTAAATCTCAGATCTATTACACAGCCAACAAGCGGAAAAAGGATGGATGCAAATTTACATGGAAATTATGATTTGTTTGTGTCTTTCCAGAATTATATTACAACCAATAAAGAGTTTTTTTTTTTTTTTTGACGAGGTTGGAAGTGAAGATCAGTTTCTGTATGTAATTGGGTGATGGAGTCTTAAAAGGCAAGGTTTTGTAGTGTTAATTTCACTTGTTCCAGGGTTATTAGCTGCTGTATAAAGCATGCTACAACCACTAGTTAACTGTTGTGATGTGAATTCCAGTACTCTCTATTTAGTAGAATTCACTGTACTGAAGAAGATTTGCATCAACTTTCAAGCTCTTGGGAGAAAATGTCTAACTGAAAATTATTGAATAAGGAGAAATTTCTGGTCAAAAAAGTCGACTTTAAAGACACAATAACCCATCAACGGAAATCTCATGAGTCATAATCAAGAATGACTATACCCGTATCATGCTCTCCACAATAAGCTTGAAGTATAAGAGTTTCTTTCCTTTGTATTCAGCAATATGAGATCAATTGTATCAAACTCGGGAAAACATTTATGTAAAGTATTGTTTGAAGGGCACAAAGACTAGTGATGAAGAACAAAATGTGGCAGTTGTAATGTGTTAAAATTTAAAGAACTCAAATGATTTGTCAAAATCCTTTTAGCAAATAAAGGTCAAGCGGTGGTGAGCATTTTGCAATGCATAAGAAGAAGATAAATGTGAAAACAAAGACAGCAAAATGGATGTTTAGAATATTAGAGGTCAACTTATTTAAAGAAATGAGGACAAATTTTCATAAGGAAAAAGGTTTTAACCATAGGATAAAGGTCACTCATGGATGGTGGTCACTGGTGTATGACTCGTTATAGAAGTTGCCTTCTGTATTATAAGGGCCAATGTTAGCATTTAATAGCAACTGCCATTCATTTTCTGTATAGTTGCCCTCCATTTATTATGGAGCAACTTCCAGTATTGAACAGAAACTGCCATGATTTTATGATGGTAATATTACATCCATTAAAGTCTAGATGAACGATGGGGATTGATCTATATAAAATGAGGCTAATATTTTGCCTTTGCTCTTAAGTTATTCATTTTGAAAATGTTACTTTTGGTAACTTACAGCCGTCCTTTCTCTCAATGGCTGCATTATGAGGGACATTTCTACGCTGTTAAATCAGCCAGGACTTGTACCGGGTCCCATTCGATCCCACTTTGTGGTGTGGGGAGGTCTTTGAACGTTTGGGTATCAGCGTTATACAATTTTGATCACCTCCCACCTTGCTACTATACATTTTCATAATTGCAACCATTTCGACCATAATTCCCTTTTCCTTTTATGCATATACTCATTGTAATTTAAGGTATTGGGTAGATTTACATATTGATATCATACTACTTGTACTTCCTCATCATCACATCTTGTTGTAGCAAACATGGTTTTTGGGCCAAAGGAATCTCCATTTTTCTAGGTAGATCTCAGATGAAGCATTATCTTATCGTAGTGATTATTTTGCTTGATATAATAAATTCAACAACTGCAGTGGTTGTCAGCCAGTCTCATTAATTTATCAATTACTGCATAATGACGTTTTAAATGCTATTGTAACAAAATTACAAGAACATACAGTTTCAGTAATTCTAAAACTATCATGCAATGACAAATTTGAACGTTGTTGTTGCAGGATTATTCATTGTACATAGATTCTATACCTTTGGAAAATGGGAAAAGGAGTCCTCCATTGCATCTCGGCAAAAAAGGAGAAACTGTGACTTTCCACATATTTGTCGGGACAATCAATCATGACCCATCCACATACACACTCTCTGTTACCAGGGGTAAATCCTTGTCCATGGCTTTCTAAACAAACCAGTTTAATATTGTTGTTTGATTGCAAATTAGTTGTAAGTTAATACCAAACACTGTTGTAAAAGAAGAAATTCATCTTAACTAGCAACCATGATTTCAGTCTTGCAGATGACTTGGAGCTAAGAGATTGAGGCTTCTGTTGAAAATTGAGATACATAGACAGAGGTTTCAGTATTAGGGTTGGGTCCTCGGAATATAAACCCATGTCATGACCCATATGACTCCACAATAATGTAATGTCCTAGGGTAATTTTGGCCCTTAGGATTCTATGTTTATCAGGGTTACAATAATTCAACAAGATTATACCACAGCAATGTTCATTTTTTCAACATTAGACATCATTGAAATAGCAAAAATATTTCCACCGTAATAAAGATATCCTATGACAATATGATTCCCAACTAAGTTAGGCATGGCTTGCCCAACAAAATAGTAGATTCTTCCCAAAAATTATCACAATATAATTTTTATTTTCAAGATCCAATACTCGGCAATTCAACTACTTATCCAATCCTAGATTCAACGGAGATAACCGAGATAACGAGAATAGACAAACCTAGATTCAACACATCAAATAGTGGTTTCCTTTTCCTTTAGTCCTAGCCAAATGCGAAAGCATAATAATTGAGTTCGAGTTGATCTACGTTTGTTTCATCATTAACATAAGATAAGCTTATTATGGTACAAATGTAACCATCAACTCGGGGAAATTTCTCTAATTGATTAATTGCACATCTCATAAATCCTGGATAGAATGAGGAAATTCAATACCAAACAACATTTGTAAAAGAATAAATTCATCTTAACTAGCAACCATGATTTCGAGTCTTGCGGATGACTTGGAGCTAAGAGATTGAGGCTTACGATTTGAAAATTGGGGTCATAGACGAGGAGGTTTCGGTATTAGGGTTGGGTCTCGGAATATAAACCCATGTCATGATCCATATGACTCCACAATAATGTAATGTCCTACGGTAATTTTAGCCATTAGGATTCTATGTTTATCGGGGTTATAATAATTCAACAAGATTATACAACGGCGGTGTTCATTTTCTCAACGGTAGACATCATTGAAATAGCAAAAAAATTTCCATCGTAATAAGGATATCTAACGAAATATGATTCCCAACTAAGTTAGGGATGGTTGCCCAACCAAACGGTAGATTCTTCCAAACAATTATCACAATATAATTTTGATTTTTTAAGATCAATACTCTGACAATTCAACTACTTATCCAATCCTACTATGACTACACAACCATCGTCACGGTTTATCGGGCAGGTAGGGCTACTTTGCTATATTCCATCATCAAGGTCGGTTTCACACAATTCGTTCTTGGTTCCATTGCATTCATATGGCTCTCATAAAACGAGGTTATTATCAAGCCCATTTTAATTAAATACGCTAAATGTGCTATTTGGGGCGAGATTATTTGAAGAAACACCTTAGTGTAAAATCGCGTTGGAACCGGGAAGAAGAGATCTATAGGATGGGATGATGAAAAGTGACTTTCGGTGGCGGAGGAATCATAAAGGCAATTAATTATTAGGAATAAAAAGCAATGTTCCACCAAGTCCCACGGAGGTGGGAGCGAGGGGGTGAGGGAGCGCGGGGGCGACCTATGCAAAAGCTCCCTACCAATTTTCAAGAAACGTGGGGGGACATCGGGGTCATAAAAATTGTAAAATTTAATATTTATAATGCTTGTATTTTTGCAAGGAATGTATATACGGTCATCATACACCCACATCATGAAAGATAAATCATAAATGATAAAATTATATCGACGAATGATGAATCATATAAGTGAAACAAATTTAAAAAGTTAAAAGTTAAAACATACATCATACACTCATACATGTAAGTTTGTAAGTTTGTAACTATATATCATTAATGTAACTACTAATAATGTACTATGAAAATAAAGTTTAAGATTTCATATGACATATTATATCAAGATTCAAAATAAAGTTTAATTTGAAGTTTACAACTCAAGTACGAAACATAAAACTTAAAAGCAAATAAGTCATCACGGGAAACATAAAACATAAAACATAACATATGAATATCAAATGATATCATCATAATGATAAATGAGCATAAATGCTCATGGTAATGCCCCACTAGTCTACGTATCCGACACGCATAATTTATCGGGATCAACCATGTCACCATCGTACGAGAATCCACTTGGATTCTCTCAAACATATTAAGTGGCACACCAACTTTTAACACGAAACCATAAACTAAAAGGGGCGAGAGGGGAGCTGTGAGGGGGCGTGAAGGGGGTGTCCGGGGGCGTGAGGGGCGTGAGGGAAACGTCCCTAGAAGTCCCCAAGACCACAGCGAGCGCCCGAGGAGCGAGGAATCTAGACCCCTAGGTGGGGGGCGAGACCTAGTGTAACAACGATAAAAAGTGACTTAATTAAAATAAAATAAAAAAGGGAGAAGCTTCTAGAATGGGGAAATAAAAATATAAAATTAAAGTGCTTGTAGAAAGTTGAAGAGAGATCCATCGGAGTCTTTAAAAGAGGGGAGAACAAGTCATTGAGATATCTTGGATTTGGAATATTTTCTTTTGGGAAGTTTGAGAACTTGGTTTCGGGTTCGGAGAGCCCTAGGACAAAAGCCCTTAGGTTTCTTGTGTTGGAAAATCAAGGTATATAATATATTTATTATTGATTCTCCTTACTTGATAATTACTTGTGATGTTTGTGGGTATTTTTTATTATTTTGTTTTACTTCTTGTCAAGCAATTATAAAAACATGAAGATCACAAAACACAAGGAACACAAGATAAAGGCTCAACGCCAAGGCAAAACCCCACAGGCGGGGAAAACCCGAACAATCCTCTTCTTATAGAATCATATCAAAATGAGACCTTCAAAACCAAAGACCAAGTCTAAGACCTCCCTCGAAACCCCAAGTCAACCCTCCAAATGATCTCCTCCAAACAAGACAAAATCTACTAAATTCGGAAGCATGTGAAACTCTTCACAAACTACTTCAATCAAAGTCTCGGTCCTGCAACTTTAGGTTTGCAATTCAGCCTCGAATTGTCGGCCCCCTGCAACTTGCTCAAAATACCTAACTTCTCGCACGTGTGAGAGAGATGATTCGATTTCCATTTCTTCTTCCTTCTCTCTTGAATTGTCCTTCTCTCCTTGACTTTTTGTTCTTGAAAATCTTCTTATCTTCTTGCGAGGATCGAACTTGTGTGCAAGTGCTCCAGAGTAGGTCAATGTCTCATGCTATATATACACTCTTGAGAGGTCGGAATAGAGCTCTTCCCAGACTTCATCTTGGTAGGGCCGACTTTGTCTTGGGAGTCCAAATAATGTTTCTTTCTTAATACAAATTTTCCCAAAAGGGTCTTTTACATATGACAATAATTCTTTTGATTCATGACAAATATTTCTTGAAAAAATCTAGGAGCATGAAATGCATGCTTGACCGCATAGATGACCATTAAATGGAGCATGAAACTCATGGTTGAAAAACAATATTTTCTTTCTTCTTTTTCTTGATACATAAAATATACATAATGACATAGAAGCCAAATACAATTATGAAGACCGAAACTAGTTACTTTTCCAACACCTTGGTGTGTTGGACAAAACCCCAACTCACTATTGTGTAGATTTCATTCATAAAGCTCGTAGAGCTTCATCAACATCCAATTGGTGAGCATATACGAAAGCAAATATGTGGGTTGGAAGTGGGGATAAGCCGGATCTCCAATTTGAATACCATTTCCAATGATGTAATGGAAGATCAAGAGTTATTGTCGACCATTTGTTGGTATTTGTAACGATTCTAGAAACCCTATTTATTGCAAATTTGATTAATTTGTTGGCAATATCCATCTTGTAAAATTCTACACATTTTGTGGTGTTTTTGGATGTAATTCATGGAATAATTTTGCCGAAGTAAAATACCAATTCCCCTCTTGGCTAGTGTTATCCTCTCCTCGTGCCTACAATGCCAACGTAGCTCGGGGGCCAGAAGAAGAGTACCTTGTGTTGTAGGGTGGACAACCAAGTGGACCGACGAAGTTTAGTTAAGCACGGTGGGAATTGCAAAAAAAAATCAACGCAACCACAAACTTCTTTACTGTACCAAACTCCACTCATAATGCTTGCGGATACGAGGCACAATAATGGTTATTCATTAAAATTCTGTTTGCACTTACGTGCTCTAATCTCAAATGATAAATATAATTTCATCGGTGATGACAATGGATAGAAGGGCTTAGAAAAGCTCCAAAAAAATCATTGCTTTGTCGATCACAAGCCTCAACCACTCAAACCTTGCATCTAACATCATATTTTTCCAAAATCCACCTCCAATGCATTTGGCTTCTTGAAAAATGTGAAAGTGTTTTTTCGGGGAGATGATTGGGAAGCACGAGATGTTTGGTGAGGGAAATCTTATATGTGTATTTGTGCAAATGCACCATTTTGCTATTTCTGAAATTTTTAATGCCATTTTGAAATGCATTCATAGCATTTCTCAAATGCATACAAAATACGAGTTATGTTCATTAATATCAATATTTCAGCAATTGTGTATCATTTATATAATTACTTGTCTTGGCTTTATTCAATTCTCATACGAGTCTTGTATCACAGGTGACATGTTACCACATATGTTCCTCAACTATGTCTGTGCGGTCTTAGGTGTCCATGTGACTTTATCCATTAATTGCTAGAGATGTTTATCGAGTCGGAACCTAAAAAGGTACTTTAGTTGAATTTGTAAGTACGTATGTTCATCACAATTATTATGATGTATTTCATAATCCATCTTCTACACTAGTGGTATTGGTATCGGTCAACCATCTGAGAGATTCGCTAAATCTATAGGAAAAATGTTCCCAAATTCTCCATTGTAGGCGCCACTGATCTTTGCGTTGATACAAAGCAAGGTTGTGAATAGATTTGAGATGATCGTTTATGTATTTACACTTTCTTACATGTTTGTAGATGCTTCTATTTTTAGGAAAGCACAAGGTGTGGATTACACTAGGACAGCAATCCTCGTTCTCTCGTGAAAGTCGCTACTATACACTTAGTTCTTAATATATATTGTTAACGCCAAATGTTTATTGTCCCCGCTTGACTTTAAAGTGATACATGTATATGATTGAAGCATATTTTGTATTAATGTTAAGCTAGATTTAGTTTCCCTGGAGAATTTTGGGACTAAACATTTAGGTAGAAAAGATGGAGCCTATTTGGCCAAACACTCATAAAACAATATTATTGTGAAATTTTGTTCCCTTGTAAGGAAATACAAATTCATCATATCTGTTTTTCTTTTCCACATGAACAATTAACGGGAAAGCATCGAGAATGGTTTTACCCGTTAACATGCGATGATTACCACCACAAGCTATCCAAATCCAGCATGGTTAGCTGCTTGAGGACCCGGATTCATTGTTGTTGAGATGATGATAGGCTGCCCTGACATTGATTTCATATCGCTAAGTTTCAAGTTATAACACTAAAGAAACTAGTGTTCTCCCCATTAGAGACAGCTGACCTTTGCCATTCTCCTACGCACTCCAAGATCGATCAACAATGCGCAATTAGCCTTTTCAGCCATTCTCCTACGCACTCCAAGATCGGTCAATTTTGTTGAGCGTGCACAATGTCTTTTTTGTCTTATGCATAATAGGCTACGAAAACAAAGACGTCGATTACGTTCTACTTTTCAATATATTCTTGATGCCAAAATTGGCTCCTTGTTATCCTATAGGAGAGAGATCCCTTTGTCGATCTTGACAAGTGTCCCATTTTGTTTTCTTTACTATCGAATCCTTAATAGGTCAAGATGTTGCACGAAAGTCATTTGTACAGAATGTTTTTTGCAGACGAAGCCCCAAAATTATCAATCGCCCCTACACAATGTCCCTTTTGCAAAACTTCAAACTATGTTGTGGAGTATAGAGGTGCTAAAACAAAAGGAGAAAGCCATTGAACAAGGCTGAAGAGCAAAAATAGGTTGAAGCAAAAATAAGGATGCAACAACAAGAGCTTCAAGCCAAGGAGCAGAGAATGCATAGAAGACAAGAGGCTATGCATCGCGGACTAACACGAAGAAGTTGACGGACGAGGATCTTCATTGTTTGCAATGCAATATCAGATACTAATGGGATCAATGCCACTCATGGTTCCTCGTCGGATCTAAATGGGATTCATTCAACTCATGGTTCATGCAGAGTTTGCTGATACAAGGTCCAAACCTTTGCCTGGTCGATACAACGGCGGCAGTGAATTTGACTTGGACCAAGAGGGCATAATGGTTATGGAAGCTATTTGGCTCTCTATCCGAGAGCATGTTGCACATAGAATCTCGGGACCCTCTTCTTTACTCCTTGGAAAACATTCTTTGCGTCTAGACCTGGTCAAACATCTAGGTTGAGGGATAGTTACGAGTCTACTATGTCACATCCAACATCACCTAATTCAAGAGAAGTTGTGCCAAGTAGCTACGTGACGGGCGCATTGCTTGTGCAGGTGCAACATTAGGTAGAAGACAAGTACTAAATAGTGATTAAACATACGCAAGGCAAAGCTCTCAAAATCATCAAAGTTGCGAGAGACCTATTTGAGAGTGGTGGCATAGAGGGACGGGGAGGTTATATATCATAACCCAAACGATGAGCAAGAATTATCGATCTGCGACATACGGGGAAGAGGGCATAGGCAGAGACAAAGAGCGGCAACAACGGTTATGCGAGAGATGAGGATAAAAGCGTAATGAGATGGGAGGTGGTGACGGAGATGAGGCCCATGCACCCAGGAGCCAGGTTGGTTATAGGTTTCACCGAGAAAGCGGACGTGTGTTTTCTCCATGTATAAGAGAAGGAATTCAAGGCTCAATGTCTGATTGGGTACTTGATCATAGTTACGAAGTAGTTGAAGTTGGGACTATTTTTTCAAGTAGTGTACCCTCGGCTTGACTTACCTTGGTAAACTTTTGAAGTTCCTCACAATGCGAAAATTATCTTGATCCACCTTCCTTCAATGCACAGCCTTATGGGGTCCCAGAAGTTTTGAAGAACGGTGCTAGCATTGGCCATTTCACTTGCGGGAGCCCAAGCACGCTCATGAATTTATGGAATCCTCTACATTATATGGACGGAGAACACATTTTGTGATTAAACTGAGATGTCTTTCTATTACTTTCAACCTTCCCACCATGTTATCATCATGTACATGTCGGCAAATACTAACTTGTCATTGACGGGACGGCTGTTAGGGTGTCTGTCGATGACGACTTGATTAGAAATTGTTTTTGAGTTGGGCTTATCCATACATTCGAAGGTTTTGTTTAAAGGTCACAATTATGTAATAAATTATATGATCAAGGAACTACAACGGAAGATAAGCGTATTAATGGTGCAACTAGACAAAGTGAATGTTACGTATTGCCTTATTCGTATGGAGTAAATGTGAGACACCTATACATGAAACTTTCGTGGTCTTTAACAGGTTGCAAAGGAAAATTGGATATAATATTCTTTACGAGATTATTTATGGTTTTGGAATATTGTATATGGGAGTCTGGTTCTAAATTTTTAATTGTTATGGATGAAATCATGAATAGATTATCGATCGGAAGTTGGAAGCTTGCATGTTAGCAAGCATTTTTTTTTTTTTTTTTTCGTCGTAAAAAAAAAGTTTTCAACAAATCGATATTTTCCTTCGTCTCCTTGTTTATCATATATTCGCTCGATTAATTTGTTAGAACGGGCTTGATGCCTCTTACTTCCGGGTATTTATGAAGGGCCTTGTAAACTCTCATCCAAATCGCTACAACCCAATAAACACCAGATCCAATCCAATCAATAAGATCCAATCTATAAACCGAACACGTATATATTTAAAACCCTCAAAAGCCTAAAGTTCCAAAGCTCTAAACCCCGAAGCTTCGAAAATTCAAACCCCTCAAGCCACCTTGGGATCCCGAGAAAACTTGAAAATACAAACCACTAAACCCCGGAAGAAATTTGATAGCACTGCCCCTAAAGACCCTTTAACCCTGAGGAAGACTAGAATGACGAAAAAAAATTAAAAACGAGAAAGAGAGATAAGGCATCATGATACTCTCACTTGAAGTAAGGTCCATCATCCGGAATTCGATCTCCTTCATGTTGTATTTTCGCGTGGGTGTTTGAAGGCCATTGCATCGATTGAAACCTCTTTGGCAAACCCGGTGGAAATAAACTCGGGAAAAGACCTTCTCCTTTAGAAATAGTGGCTTGTTAGATAAACATGGGGTTCAACGGAAAGCGATATCCCAATAGCTATCTTCTTTCTCTCCTCCTCCTCGTCATCCATGTCCCCCGGCACCAACTTCAACTTTTATATCCTCAGAACACCATGTTTCTTCCGCAAAATAACGACTTTGATTGCCCGACATATCTTCGATATCCCAAGGAATGGTGCCGGGGGTTTAGGATCTAATGAAAACACATTCAATACAAAGGAATCATGACTATGCAACTCTTGAGAGAAAGATCTTAGCTCTTAGGGATTTTTATTTTACTTTACCTCGGTGGGAGGGTCGATTCAAGCGCACGGTGAATCTCGTCTTGAGCAATTCCACTAGGTTTTCGTTCGATTTCGTATAGGCTATATTTGAAATAACGCTGAGTTTCGAAACCCATGGTGTTCCCTTGATTGTTTCTTTCACCAACAGCATTGAAATGCGGAGACACGGTGGCCGAAATGATGAACGTGCTTTAAGCCTGTAAGCCTTTGGTCGCATAAAAGGCTACCTGCGGGCAAAGCGGGCGATGCAAGAGTTATAGGCGATTCTGAATCTGGTTCTCTTGAGGCCACGATTATAAACCTGAAACCATGCTCTATGCCACGGACAAAACGGCCCCCGTCCACCACCGAAAACCCTACTCGTACCCACGGAAACGGTGGCAATCCAACCTAGAAACGCTACTGCGAGCCACGGGCAAAGCAGTCAAAATCCTGGTTGAGCGATACCGAAACAATGAGTATTATTTGGCGGTCTACGGTCTAGACCTAACGGGTACAGGGATCGATAGATGGGTCAAGCCAGGCGGTCTATTGTTGGGCGGTGAAAAAATCATATTATCACCTTAAAAGAAAAATAAAATAACCCAACCCAAACACAACGTTAATATACAAACATCTTTCAATGTTGTCATAATTCAAGCTTTATTTTTTTTAATTAATAATTAATATCATTGTATAGTTGTTGTTTGTTCAATAATCTCAAACATCAAATGTGATAATAATCCAATATCATTGAATATCAGCGTCAAATGTAATAATAATAAAATAATAATCAAATATCAGCATTGGATATACATTATTCAAGAGTCCTCTCGAGATATTTTATCTTTTGTCTTTGTCATATTCACTTGCATGAGGGATAGCAATTTCTTGTAGCGTTTGGCTATTAAAGAATCTTGTTGTCATTAATTGTCACTATGGGTCTATATGGAAGGTCAAGTCGTTTATATTTGACTCGTATGTTTTTGTTAGTGATTGGAATGAATTTTGTTAACATTATTGATATATAACAAAATTATTATACGGTATATGTCCTAAAATTTATGCATAAATATATTATAAGTAGGAAAAATTATAGTTTTTTATTATTTGAGCATTGTTATTTCATATACGCAGTTTATATATTTGTGTTTTATTTTGTAAATGGTGCAAAAGGACCATACTATATTTTTTAAATTAGATGAATCTAGTGACAACTGATGTTTATTGATTTTGATCTTGTAAGTGATAGTGAGATGTTGCAAAATAACTATATTGAGATTGTCTTATATTAGATGTATATAGTGCTCCCAAAAACAAAAAACAAAATTCATGACTCTCCAGAGGAGTTTTCAAAAACCTCCACTAAATCCTAAAGAATTTTAGAGACGATTTTGACAAGACTTTTGCAAGCCTAAACGCCCCTGAAGGTCTTTTTTGTAGTAGTGTTTTCATTATATGCCCATTACAAATAAGTTAATCAATATAAAATTGACATCAAATCGACATTCACAAGATTGATGAAGGGAAATAAAGGGGAACTTCAAATTTAGGAGGGCACAAGTTTTAGAGATATATCACAACAAAGATCAACAATCAAGATAGTCTACAAATTAGGGTTTTTGAAAGGTACGTAACTTAGCATTGGCATAACATTGATTAATATGTAAAATATAGTTGTACCCTAAGTCTCCTATATAATATGGAAGATAAGGAAAAACCCTCGCCTAATGAAGCTATCATAACATAAGTGGAAGCATAGATGATGTTGATTTGTCACCCATGAGAGGCTTGGAATATAAGAAGAGAGATCTAGTGGAATGCCCATAATTTGGTTTTTTTTGTAGTAGTTCAATCAAAAAGTCTCGAGAGAAAAAGATGTTTGGGTTAATTACCATATAGAGTTAGAATATTGAGATTGTAGTAGAGTTGAAATAGTTCTTTAAAATGAAGAAGAGGAGTAGTTCAAAGAAATGAGCTTATAAAAGGTTGGTTAAGGAGATCCCGACATGGATAAATAGATTTTGTGGTGGAAGAGGATTATGTGTCTTTTAGTTCTCCAACCATGGAAGTGTAAGCACCAATGCTTGGAGGTGACCTATAACGGATTAAATCATATTGAATAACTAAGGGAATAAGGTGCCATGGAGGAAGCACATGCATTAAAGAGGGGGGGGGGGGAAAATAGGATTTAAATCAAAATGCAATAATTAAGAAGTGGTGGATGAATAGAACGAAGGAGATTCATCACAATACTATGGTAATGAAAATGAGTATTGGTGAGGATGGAAACATGAAGGCACAAGTAAAAGAGTTCAAGGTTTCAAAGGTGTCAAGAGAATACCAAAAACTTGTTCAAATAGGGGGATTTAATAATTGGAAAGAGCTTGGAGAGAAGAATAGGTGGGGAGAATATGTCGAAATTTGGAAGAGAAAAAAGTGATGGCTCAAGGAGGTGAGCACGTTCGATTAGATGGATCATGATTGTCTAAAAGGAAGCCTTAGTTTGTAAGATATTGATTAGCCTGTGGAGAGAGATATCATCACAAAGAAAGAAGAGGAAGAAACACTTAGCAATGTGTTTTAATTGTTTGAGCTACGGGGAAGGTCAAGTAGTAGACATAATATAGCCTAAGAAAAGTGGATCAATCCAAACCAACCACCCTAATTATTTTAAAAGCCTAGAGGTAATCCCAAATTTTTATTCTACTTTTGACTTGAGAAAGCACCTTTCTTAGTAGTTTGGGATATAGTAGTAGTGAAAACAAAAGGAAGGTGGGAATACAAGTGGAAGTGGCATATGTTATGTTTGAATTTTAGTTCAAGTGGGGAGTAGGCCTAATTATTCAAACATGTCTATAAGGTTTTATCTTGGAAAACAATCCAACCAACGATATGGTTGTAGTAGTTCCAAGAACTTTATGAAAGTTAATGGTGATGAAAGACCACATTGGTTCTTATGTGGATTCATGCAGGGTAGAAAAGGATTGTAGTGCTAGTTTCTAAGTTGATAAAGTTCCTAACCACATTGTGGAAAGCTTCTCTAATGGTGCATGAAGTTCATATAGATTTATACCTAGGGTGTAGCTAAGGCCTTGGACGAATGAAAGGTGGTATTTATAGCTAAGTTCTAGAGGCTAACATTGAACAACAAAAAATCACTAAGTTGAAGGATATTAAGAAAATGGTTGGAGAAAGTTCTCAAGAGTAAGATGAAAAATTGCAAAACTTGATCAACAAACTCTCTTATATTATCCATGAAACTCAACACGAAATGATCCATTCAAATTTTGTTGATATTTAATAGTGTACCATTAATGAAATAATCATGGGTGACATAGAGGGATGTATTATATTAGGCCATAACGATAGAATATTGTAGGGTGAACATCCATTTTATAAAATTTCATGGTTGGTAGGATCTAAGAGAGTTTTATGTAAGGAGTTCCTTCTAGGTAAAGGACATGGGTATTACTATTGTTAAAGGGGGTTGCCTACGAAAGGATACATTGGTATTACCTCTTGCAATTGAGTGGCATCTAGGGTGTTGAAGATCATATAAGGGTCCCCTTTGTACTAACGGTCGCAAGGAGGCTACCATCAAGGTGAGTTCAAAGCAAGCGATGCGAGAGTCATGGGAAGTTACAAATCTGGTTCTCTTGAGACCATAGCGCTCGGAAACTCTCATTTTCCCATGTTGCAAACGGAAGCAGGAGCCAAGACGAAGCTATTGGGAGCATGAGAAACAACACACAAACCCTTGGGGTTTGCCATCATCTCAATATGGTGCACCAACTGGAAATCACGAAATTGTACACGAATCTTGTGCTCCAACACCACCACAATCCATCCTATCTTAGCTTCACGACTCGAACCTCGGACACGAAGGATAATTCCTAAGACAACGGCTCTAATGATCATCTAGATCATGACCTTATTGGGCGGGTACTTGGGGATTCGAAACCCCCACCCACGAGGGTCAAAATATTACATCAAAATAACATCTCCACAACACCAATACGCCATTGTTGAATTCCCTTCTAAAGATTTCTCTGAATAGATCACGGTTGTAAACCTAGAAACCCTGCCTACTGTGCCACGGACAAAACCGTCGAAGTCCATCCTAGAAACCCTCCTAGGGTGTAGCTAAGGCCTTAGGCAGAAGGAAATAAAGGTGATATTTATATCTAAGTTCTAGAGCTAAACATTGAACAACAAAAAATCACTAAAATTTGGGAGGAGATTAAGAAAATGGTTGGAGAAAGTTCTCATGAGGATGATGAAAATTTACAAAACTTGATCAACAAAACTCTCTTATATTATCCATGAAACTCACTTTGGTCATTCAAAATGTGTTGCTCTTTAATAGTGTACCATTAATGCAATAGTCGTGAGTGACACTTGGGAATCCTTAGGGGGTTAAATGGGTTAGGGCCGGTTTAGAGGTTTAGGGGGGGTTAGGGGATTTAGCAGTTAAGGATTTTAAAGGGTTAGGGGTTAATGGGGTTAGGGTTTATGGAGTTAAATGGGTTAGGTTTAGGGGTTTAGGGTGTTGAATTTTTTAGGGGTTGGGAATTAGGGTTTAAGGGGTTAGGGGTTAAAGGTTTAGGGGGTTTAGAGGTTTAAGGGGTTAGGGGATTTAGCAGTTAAGGATTTTATGGGTTAGGGGTTAATGGGGTTAGGGTTTAGGGGGTTAAATGGGTTAGGGGTTTAGGGGCTTAAATGTGTTAGGGGTTTAGAGGTTTAGGGGGTTAAATGGGTTAGGGGTTGGGAATCAATGTTTAAGGGGTTAGGGGTTAAGGGTTTAGAGGTTTAGGGTCTAGGGGGTTAAATGGGTTATGGGTTTAGGGGTATAGGGGTTAAATGGGTTAGGGTTGGGAATTAGGGTTTAAGGGGTTAGAGGTTTAGGGGGTTAAATGGGTAAGGGGTTGGGAATTAGGGTTTAAAGGGGTCGGAAGGTTTAGGTTTTAGGGGGTTAAATGGGTTAGGGCCGGTTTAGAGGTTTAGGGGGTTAGGGATTTAGCGATTAAGGATTTTAAAGTGTTAGGGGTTAATGGGGTTAAATGGGTTAGGTTTTTAGAGGTTTAGGGTGTTGAATTTGTTGGGGTTGGGAATTAGGGTTTAAGGGGTTAGGGTTAAGGGTTTAGAAGTTTAGGGTTTCGGGGTTAAATTGGTTATGGGTTTAGATGTTTAGGGGTTAGGGGATTTAGCAGTTAAGGATTTTAGGGGGTTAGGGGTTAATGGTGTTAGGGTTCGGGGGGTTAAATGGAGTTGGGGGTTGGGAATTAGCGTGAAGGGTAAAGGGTTAGGGCTTATGGGATTTGAAGGTTAGGGGGTTTAAGGGTTAGAGGTTAATGGATTAGTGGTTAAGGGATTTAGGGGTTAATATTAACCATCAAGGGCTTACATGGCCAGGTTAGTTTAGGGGTTAAGTGCCTAAGGGTTATGTTATTTAGGTGTGTGGAGAAGGTTAAGGGGTTAGGGGTTAATGAGTTTAGGGGTTAGGGGTTATGGGTTAAGGGTCAAGCTTTAAGAGGATATAGGATTAGAGTTTATGGGGTTCAAGGATTCTAAGTTAGTGGTTGGGGGTTAAGGGGTTAATGGCTTTGGGTTTAGGGATCAATGGGTTAATTTGTTATGAGTTATGGGTGTAGGGATTAAGGGATTGTGGCTTCGGGGTTAAAGGGATAGGGACTTTAGTGGTTATGGGTTAAGTGCGTATGGGTTGTGATAATGTGGCCCCTAATCCCCTTGTCACAACTATTGGGGTTCCCCTATCAATTTCTCTCATTACCTTACCTATAGGTTCCCTAGCCCCTAACATAGGAATTTTAAGGCTCCTTCTCATTCTCTAATGTTGGGATTTTAGATCTCGGTAAACCATGCTCGAACCTCTCACTTCTACTCATCCATGCTACCCTTATGTCCCCTTGCCCCGCTCAATACACACCAAAAAGACCCCCCTCCTCCAAAATTCATGAGAATTGAACATTTGGAGGCAATCATTTAACAACAACTTCACAACTACTCCATTTATAATGGTGTCTTGGAGCTATTAGATGTCATTTCATTGAGCTACGGTGATAGGTGAGAGCTATGCATAGCTCACTAAAGGTGTATCAAGAGACTATTAGTCTATTGGCTATAGAATTTGACACTTTTTTGTAACTTAGAGAAATGGAAAAGATGTGGAGACAATCTCCATTCTTCTTCTTTCATCGGGCCATGTAAGATAAATGAAGCAAATAGTGTCGGCCCAGCAGGAAGGAAAGTTGAGAGCATTAATTAGCATGAACAAACAAAGAATCCAATGAGTTAATCTTAGAGGGGTCTCCCTTTGTAAAAAGCCATAAGCTTGTTAGAGTTAGTATGAATCTTTACTAGAGGTTGAGTACTCTTTACATTGCCAACCACATCGATAAAGGTACCAACCCCTACAATAAAAATGATGTCTCCAAATAAGGTGTAGTTAATACCAATATCACCTTATGAATCTATTCTAATATGATTTGGAAAGTACGCTTCCATACATGTGTGAAAGAAAAAATCCATTTGGTTAGCAAAAGGAAGTCTTTTTTAAGACCTCCGAGAAACCCCCTTTGAAGGAGACAAGAAGGGTTTGAAACCATATGATACAAATCGATCTATGAACCTATTTCTGATGTTTTCTATGCATGCTGTTTGTTCACTTGGTTTGACATGTGATAGACAATATATGAAGCCTTTTTTTCCACATATCATCTTCATTAGATATCTGTATTACTAAGAATGAAGTGTCTGGATTAGAGTTAAAGTTCCTATTTTAGTTTGTTGTCTTTTTTTGTCTTTTAGAGTACAAATATTTGGTTATATTGTGCTAAGGTAGTTTGGCTTTCAAATATTCAAGGAATATGTGAGCTAACTATATAAGAAAATATTGTAATATTTGAAATAACATGATGAACTATTTAGCACAATTTATGGTCTTTGTTGATTGAGATGTTTATTTTTGGATGGATGGATGTACATCTCTTAGCCAATAGACAAAACTCATCAAGCATTGTTGCAAGTATGTTATTGACATGTTCAAGGGTACCATTGAGACTTAGAGGTAGAAGATTTAGACTTGTATGTTTTCACCCTGTCAGGGTGTGATGATGATACCTTGTGAGGTATGAGAATTTCCATTTTTTAAACTTTTGGATATATTCTATATGCTCTTGAGAGAATTTCAACCTTTTAAATAAAACTACAAAAAAAAATGTACATTCATGCAATAATTACTAATTGATTTGGGAGTGACTAAAATTGTAGCATGTTGGCTTGTTGAATTTGTTAGTAAGTTAATCGGGCTTGATAAATTTGTAAGCTTCGGTGGGATTTATTGCGGTCGTATGTGTTTTAGAGAAGCGAGTTTGGAGTGGTGGTTGTGCTTTCTTTATTGAATTTGATTTCTTTGGTTCTTCTTCTTGTGCCTTCTTGCTTGTGGTATATTCTCGTTAGTGGTTAGGGGTTGGGATTGAGGCTTAAGGGTTAGGGGCATAATGAATTAGTATTTAAGGGATTAGGGATTAGGGTTAGGGGAATAATGAGTTAGTGGTTAAGGGGTTATGGATTGGGGGTTTAGAGTTAGGGGATTTAGGTGCATTTAGGGGTTAGAGGAATAATGAGTTATTGGTTAAGGGATTAGGGATTGGGGGCTTAGGTGTTAGAGGATTTAGGCGCAATTAGGGATTAGGTGAATATTGAGCTAATGGTTAAGGGATTAGGGATTAGGGGCTTAGGGCTTAATTAGTGGATTTAGCAGTTAAGGATTTTAGGGGTTAGGGTTGAGGGGTTAATGGGTTAATGGTTAAGCGTTAACGGTTTAGGGGTTTAGGGGGTTTAGGTGTTAGTGGTTTAGGGGTTTAAGGGTTTAGAGGTTTAGGGTTTATGAGTTAAATGGGTTAGGGTTTAGGGGGTTTTTAGGGGTTAAATGGGTTAGGGGTTGGGAATTAGGGCTTAAGGGCTTAGGGGTTAAGGGTTAGACGTTTAGGGTTTACGGGGTTAAATGGGTTTAGGGGTTTAGAGGTTTATGGGGTTAGGGGATTTAGTAGTTAAGGATTTTAGGGGTTAGGGGGTTAGGGGTTAAGGGGTTAATGGGTTACGGGTTAGGGGTTAGAGGTTTAGGGAGTTAAATGGGTTAGGGGTTAAGAGGTTTAGGGGGTTAGGGGGATTTAGCACTTAAGTATTTTAGGGGTTAGGGTTTGGGAGGTTAAATGGGTTAGGGTTTTAGGGGTTTAGGGGGGTTAAATGGGTTAGGGGTCGGGAATTAGGGTTTAAGGGGTTAGGGGTTAAGGGTTTAGGGGGGTTAAATGGGTTAGGGGTTTAGCGTTTAGGGGGTTAAATGGGTGAGGGGTTATAGTCATTTCTTAGGTGAACAAGGCACGTTCTAGTTGTAGCCGTAACTTGGTCAAGTTGTTATATTCAAGGAAAGACTTGGGGTGGGTTCCCAAGTTCCAAAAAAGTAGGGTAATTGTGAGGCATGATAACTAAGGAGTGTCAATGCATGCCAAGGAATGAAAAGGCATGCTAACACATGCCCCGGAAAGTGTCAATGGATGTTGAGAATCGGTAGGGAGTGCGGGACATTGCAAGGGAGAACTAGGTCAAAATGCATGGAAATGAACGAATAAGAGTGTGTACGAAGTAGTGTCAAAGAATTCCAAGTGTCTCAAGGATAAAGTGTGTTAGGAGAAAGGTCAAAATAAGACTTGTAGGAGGTAAGCCTATGGTTACATAAAGGGTTGGAAAAAGTAGTTTCGGACAAAGGGAAACTTTGGGCTAGGCACAACATCGATTTTACAATGACTTGGTTGGGTTCCCAAGTCACAAAAAAGAAATGTTATCTATGACGATATAGAAAGCTAAGGCGATATGAAAGCTAAGGAATACCAAGGTGTGTCGGGGAATTCCTAGAAGTACTAAGACATGTTAGGCGATTCCAAGGCATGATAGGCATGCCAAGATGTGGGGTACGGGGGTGTGGCATGAACATGCCGGGGAGTGTGAGGGCCAAGTGTCAACGAAACCACAAAGAGGCACTAGTTTAAAATGCATGGAAATGAAGTATAAAGCCAATTCCGGGTGTGTTAAGAAGGGAGTGACACGGTATTCTAGGAAGTGCCAAGGCATGCTAGAGTGCTAGGGAAGCATACAAAAGTTGTTCCAAGTGCCTAGGTGTGCCGTACGTGCTTGGGGAGTGTTAGGGATTGTCGGAAAACATGACGAGAGGCACACTAGGTAAAAATTCATAAATGAATGAATAAGAGTGTGTGACGAAGTGTTAGCGAGTTCTAGGTGTCTCGAGGAGGGTGTGACACGGTATGATAGGCAATACTAAGTCATGTTATAGTGTCGGGGCGACATGCATCCAATATTTTAGATATTCACATATGAGATAGTCACAATACTTATCGAAATCCTCAACCAACAATATGCTACATTGCTTCTTAAAATATTGCTTGCAACTGAGCGAGCATCAAAGACAATCATTGCAATGGGTTAAGGGGATCTGAAATTATGTAAGGAGTTCCTTCCTGTTGGTAAAGGACATTGGTATTACTATTGTTGAAGGGGTAGCCTACAAGGATACATTGGTAGTTGTTGATGCAAGAGCATAATTTCAACGGTTTATTTCAAAAAATTTATTTGTCCTCCATAAGGTCTTAGAGATTTTTTGAAGAGGAAGTTGGTCTCCTTGTTGCCCTATAATTTTGTAGAATTTCTAATTTCATGTTTGCGATAGAAAATTTTAGTAATTTTAGGCATAAATTAAGATGTTTTCTTATTTTTAAGGTCTCCCGAGTCATTAGGAAAGTTGAGTCTTATGATTAGGATTACTTGTGGCATCCTATGTATTTTTCAAACTCCAATACACCAAGGAAAATATACTGGAGGACATTTGGGGGAAATGTACTTGTCCATGAAATGTAGATCGGATTTGGGGAACTTGTAGCTCTTTTCCTTGGACCCTACTAGTTCTTAGAGGTTGTATTTGGAGCGGTTAGCGGGGAAAAAACATAATATGCCCAAGAATATTAGTGTTGGAGCAGTTATGGTTAAAACACGAGATTCAAGTTCAAATCCCCTTGAGTTGCCAACCTAAAAATAATATTTTTTTATCTATTTATTTATTAAATTTTTAGAATGTGGTTTAATGAAAAAATAAAAATATAATATAAAAGAAATAAATATGACGTGATTAAATTTCATGTGGTTTGAATATCGATTTTCAAAAAATAAAAAACATAATTTTATCCACTATCCACTCATGATATTTCAATGCAAACTTCCCAATGCTAATGATTTTGTCTTAATTGCTAACTATCTTAAATGGGTTTCGTCTTAATTGTCATTGTCTTAAGTCGCCATTGTCTTAAATATAAAGTATTGTCTTAAATATTTTGTACTCAAAGTGCTTTTGTCTTAAATCTAAATTTTTGTCTTAAAATATTTTTGTCTCAAATTGCTTTTGTCTTAAAATATACTTGTCTCAAACTGATTTTGTCTTAAATATAAAGTTTTGTCTTAAAATATTTTTGTCTCAAATTCGTTTTGTCTTAAATATAAAATTTTGTCTTAAATATTTTTGTCTCAAATTGTTTTTGTCTTAAGTATTTTTGTCTCAAATTGTTTTTGTCTTAAATAGAAAATTTTGTCTCAAATTATTTTTGTCTCACACTATTTTTGTCTTAAATTTTATATTTAAGACAATTCAATTGATATTAAATTTTAATATAAAATAGCTAAAATAAAAAGTGACTTTTTAAGACAAAAGATTTCTTTTGTCTTAAACAAATGTCTTAAAATGCCCTTGGTGTAGTAGTGTCAATTGTGTTGTCCTCGAATTTAAACTGCAAATCTATATTAGATCAACATCATCGAACTTTAACACATGCAAAGTCTTACACCATTTATCACATCAACTAAAAGACTATATTTTCATAATTAGAGGATATGGTTTCTCGATATTTTCAATGAAAAGCACCCTAATGGGTTTAGTGCTCATATTTGAGTGTTCAAACGTTCGAAAAAAAATTACTAATTTATTATTTTTTTATTAAATTTATTATTTATTTCCCATCCTTCTTTCGTTGACAACCCTATCACATGGGCATCACGGGGAACATCTTATTTTTCTATTATAGCCTCTACTCTCTAGCGTAGGTTTGTGTCGGAGGTGTGTATTTCGTTTGCTCCATTATTGGATTCCCACTCCTTTACGGCTAAGGATCCATCAAATGAAAACGATCTTTACAACGATTTTTTTGAAGTCCCTTTACAAACACACAAGTACACGACTTCGATGGTCATGATGTTACGTTTCGGAAAAAGGTGCGAGGTCGAAACTCACCAAAAGGAAATGTCGCTACGGCTACAACTACAACGTAGAAGAGAAATTTACAGTTTGATCACTCGACCTTTGATACAACGAGACTTAAAACGGATACGCTTCGGATAAGTGTAACGGTATTACAAATATTTCACGTCACTCCCCAATAAAAGCTTGGCAAATTTAAAAGTAGATACAATATCTCATAGTTTTAATACAAATTGTCAAATGCAGGCGGGTTAAAATGCGTTAAAATGAGTGTACCTTGTCAAGTTTCCTTCCAACTTTGATCCTTGGTTGCAAGCTTGTTGAGTTATTCCCTTGGCCCTCCCCGCTTCGTAGGCGCATCCCACGGTTGATTCATCCTCCATGAATGCCTCTGCCCACAACTTTTGCACTCATCCACTATGATCTCTCCCATTTTAAATATACGGCTTCTAATTACATCGCCCAACCGAACTTTTGGATTCCATTCAACGGTTCTGGCAACGTTAACCAGAATAATCTTTCATGCTATCACGAGCTTGTACAAGCTATTTCCTGCCATTAATGTCTTCCATTTCTTGGATTCATAACCCGTATTTTCCGTTTGCTTTACTTTGTCTGCGAGCCCTTGGACGGCACTTTTGGCGGCTTCGACGGTTCTAGGTTGGAAGTTGTTAATGGGAAGAACGGTATCCAAATGCGCGATTCTTTGAAGCTTGTGGAATATTTTTTTTTTTTCGGCTTGTTTATTCACCGCTACGGTTTCGGATTCCGATTTTCCAATAGCTCCATGATTTGCCATGCTTGGCAACATGCCTCTATGGAGTCGTTCACGGTATGGGGTGGGAGGACCGGCGGAGGACCCACCGAGTCTTGATAGAATGCGGAGAGTTCGATGATAATGGTTAGTAGGCTACCATCATCTTTGATGAGCTCTTTCCCACGATATCCCCTAGATTTGCCATGGGCTCTGTAGAACTCAAGTTCTCCGGTTGCTTTTTCCAGCAAGGAAATTAGTGCTTTGCAATTTTTGCCATCGTATTCCACTTTTTAATTGTGACTTCATTTCATGGATGGATTTTCGATTGGCTATCCATACGCCTATGATTCTCTTGGGGAATGTGCATCGAACGTGCGGTATCTCACGAAATCATCATGATTTCTGGTCCTATAGCTCACATTTATTTGTGCAGTTATAGGCTACCGAAAACTCAACTTCACCGACGCGACCCATCGAGGAAACCTACGCATGTGTAGAGATTAGAGAAAACCATCTGCGAAATCAACCAACAAGTTTTGCTTTCAAAGCACTAAAAATATACGCATGGGAAGCACGGTGTGCGAAACTTATACGACTTCAGTTTTCTTAAATAACACGAGCAGAAATCTCCTCAAATAGCTAAACTTCTTAGTGATTCTCGTCGAGTCCCAAGAGCTCTTCTTGTATCTCCCGATGCATTTGTTTTCCGGAAATCCTCTACACGAAAATATCTTGGGAAACCTAAACCCTTCATACCTATAACTCTTGGAAAGTAGACAGCGCCGTGACCCATCTATAGCGGACGATTGCTCATTTACGGGAAAAAAAGCAGACGATTGCCCAACCCAAAAGATGAAGATCCATTTTACCGGTCATAGCCATGACCGCGGGCCGCAACCAATCCAATCGGTCGCGGCCCAGGCCTTGTAGCGGTTCGTCTCTAATCCTAGTAAGAAGAGAAAACGCAGCATAGCCGTGACGAGAAACCGATGGAAGAAGTGAGGACCGATCGGGCAATTCGATACGACCGGGAGCGTGGAATTGGAGGACCCAACGTCAATCACGTGATGCCGTGGCTAATCAGACCCCGCGCGAAGGAGCAAACGACTTGGCAATGACACGGCCGGTTGTGGGCTGCGTGGCAAATGGCGTGACGGAAAATGTCGAATTTTGGTGGCGGTAAGAACGATGAGAAACGGCGCTCTCATTGGCTCAGCGAAAAATGACATTCTGAAAGCCCATAAAGGGAACGCTTTCAGCGTAATTATACAGCGTGTACATATATGTGTTATAATTGTGTGCCTTTTCTCAACATTTTAATAGCATTGTGATATTTTATTAGAGGGAAGTTACTTTGAACTCCCTCCACTTCAGTTTTCAGGGCAATCAATACGCAGAATATCACACAAATCGTTATTTGATATTATTTCCCTTAACCATCTTTTAGATTTTTTAGATTGCTCAGAGAGTTTCGCTTCGTTGTTTTTTTTTAATGGGAGTTGTTTTTATGTGAGAGAGATTTTTAGTTGAAATTTGATGAACAAAATTGTGGGTAAATTTTAATTTATGTTGTTTAAATTGGTTTTTTAATATATATATATATATATAGATTCAATACTTTTAAAAATTTTAGAGTACTTAAATTAAAATATTTCATTAGATAAATTTGTGATTTAAATGAATCTCTACCAAATTTTAAACACACCAGATTCTAGACAAATTAAATTCTAAAATAGACAGGAAAACTTTTCAAAAATTCAACTATGACCATTTCCATGAGAGGTAGTCGTAATTTCTCATGATTTTCTCACAATATAGTTTTCTATGTTTTAATTACAAATGACCCATCCTAGTATTTCTTTCTTCTTTATATATATATATATATATATATATATATATATATATATATATATATATATATATATATATATATATATATATATATATATATATATATATATATATATATATATATATATATAAACTTTAGAAACTAAATATTACATAAATCCATTTAAATCTTAATCTTCATAAATAATTTTTAAAAATAAATTAAATAATTTCTTAAATTTTTTTTCATAAATTGATATGAATTTTATTAATAACTATTATTATTAAAATTTAAAATTCTCATTTAAAGAATTATATCTTTATTAATATAATTTGTATATTTAAAATCAACATAATTTTTGTATTTAAAATCAAAATAAATATAAATAAGTTTAAATATAATTTTAAAACATTAATAACATTAAAAAAATTGTTACTTCTAAGTTCAAAGAAAAAATGTGGTGTGAGAAAGATCTAGCACCTAAAAGAAAATTAAGATATTATAAGGAGGTCATCAACCCCACCCTAGAAGATCAAAAGTATCTCTTTGTTTTAACTACCTCAAAGAAGAAAATTAATATAGCCAAGATTAGAACGAACTCTCATGAGCTTCATAGTGAAACAGGTCGTTGGATAGTTCCTAAAACAGCATGGATCCATGGATGGAAATGATATGTCATCTATGTGAGAATATGAACATCGGGACGAAAATCACTTCCTCTTAGAGTGCCCCGCGTACAACCACATTAGAGCTCAATTTCATAATCTTTGTTGCAATACTGACCTTCCTAGCCTTTTAAGATGTCAAAATTATAGTGAGCTCGGGAGGCTTCTCTCCAAGCTTTTTGAGCATAGGAATAAAATCTTAAATCAAACTAAATGACTCTTTTCTTTAGGTCCGATAGACCAAATATTGGTATCAGTGGACGTTAACCATCAACATCATCATCAATTGTAATCATTGTGTTCAAAATCATTTATAATTTTGAAAGAAAAATAAAAATAATTTATTTTGTGATGAAGCCTGATGTACATGCACAATGTTCCCATGTAAACCCTAATTTAATCCAAATATGAAATTTCCACTTTATCACAACAAACAACTTAAATCGCACTTCACAGATTTAAGAATTCGCAGACCGACAGTTTTACATATATGGTAAATCAATGACTTTGTGATTTCGCAAATCGCAACAAATAACTTATCGCAACTCGCAACAAATAACATATAACTTTAACAATAAACATATAATTTGCCGATTGCGATGTGGTGAAATATGACTTAAGTTCGGGGATTTGGGATGCGATCAAAGAAACTTGGGTTTCGGCCGAAATGCAACAACACACAAGTTTGTGATAAAAAACTCAGAATTTTGCCTGATTTTTGTCAAGTCCTGAAACTTGATTTATTACACAGCAAGGCACTAAAACAGGTTTAATTTGAATTTCGGAAGAAAAGACAATAAATCATAAAAACATAAAAGAATTAATACCCAGATTTTAACTCCTTTCGTAAGTGATCCTCAACAGCGTTTGGATGAATGCGCACGCACATGAACAATTACTTACACATCTATGCTTCAATAAATTACTCAAAAACACAAGTTATTTTCCCTTTTCGGCTTGATTACATCAATTCTTCACTCTCTCTCTATCCTCTATGTCTCTCGCTCTATCCTTTCTTTATACTAAATGCACTCACTATTTTTAACAAAGTAACAAATAAATCCTTATTCCAAGGTTCGATGTATTTCATTCTAACACTCTTATATTTTTCCTCCTAATTTAGAATTTCTCTAACTATTACAATAAATGAAATAAAAGAAAATTATTACAATAAATAAATTAATTAATTAAATTAAATTCGAGAGATCCAACCCTACCTACTAAAAGATAATTTGACCACACAGGTTGGTGAAATTCATCTCATGCGATGCTCCTACATCAGACTCCCGGGGAAGAAAAGAATCATCCATCAAACTTTCGGGATTTACTCCATACTTCTGTATTTATGTCGTTGTTAACCAACTAGCATCCTCCACTGGCTGTCCCTTCCATTTGACTAGATATTGAAAATAAATATGTCCTATGGTTCTTTTAGCTACTCCTCTCTCTCCAGAACAACTTCCACCTCTTTCTTAATCGTCATCAACATTTGTTCTTCCCATTTCAAAGTCTGAACTTCGTCTTCTGCAGGTTCATCATGTAGCTCTCCCTCTGGCTCCTTGTATGGGTACAAATCTGCAACATTGAAGATTGGAGATATACCAACTCCTTCTCGCAACTCAATTTCATAGGCATTGGTTGAAAATTTTCTTACAATTCTGCACGGCCCTATCTTTTTCATCTTCAATTTGTTATAAGTCCCAACATGAAACCTTTCTTTTCTTAGGTACGCCATGATGATATCGTCCACTTGGAATTCTTTTTCTTTCCTCCTCATTTCATCTCTTTGTTTGTATTTGCTACTGCTTTCCTGTAATCTTTCTTTGACATCTTCCTGCAACTTTTGTATTTGTTCTGCAAATTTTTCAGCCTTTGCACTCATTTTCTCTTGTTTGCCCAAATCTCTAAGTTCATGCACACCTCTTGGATGCATCCCAAAAAAAATCTGAAACAGACTCATCCCGGTACTCCAGTTAGGAGTATCATTATAGGAAAATTCAGCTTAAGCAAGTGTTAAGTCCCATTGCTTTGGATTTTTGTAAACCAAACTCCTTAATATGTTTCCCAAGCTCCTGTTCACCACTTCAGTTTTCCCATCCATTTGAGGGTTATAATATGATCTGAAACTGATTTTTATAGCTAGCTTCCTCCATAGAGTCCTCCAGAAGTGTCCTATGAACTTTGTATCCCTATCTGAAACAATACTCACAGGCAGTCCATGTAATCTTATAACTTCAGAGAAAAACAAATTAGCAATGAGAGTTGCATCACTTGTTTTCTTACAAGAAATAAAATGAGCCATTTTAGAAAACCTATCTATGACAACATAGATAGAATCATGTCCTCTTTGAGTCTTTGGCAAACCCAAAACAAAATCCATACTGACAGCATCCCAAGGTCTATTGGGTATTGGCAATGGTTGATATAACCCAGTGTTTTGGCTTCTTCCTTTGGCATGTTGACAAATCCTGCACTCCTCAACAAAATTTTTGATATCAGCTTGCATTTTTGGCCAATAATAAAAGGAACTTACTTGAGAAAATGTTTTATCCTGTCCAAAGTGTCTGGATAGTCCTCCACTTTGTTTTTCTTTAATCAGTTTTTCCCTCATGGAGCACTTAGGAATACACAGTTTATTATTCTTGAACAACAATACTCCTTGAATCAGGTAGTCCAACCACTGGCTTCTATTATGAATCACGAGATTTTTAACAGCTGCATATATTTCTTTAAAATATGTGTCTTCCTTATACATATCAATCATCTCTTCAAACCCCAAAATTCCAATCTTCAATTCTTGCATAACCAGATTTACTCTGCTCAAAGCATCATCAACTTTGTTTGACTTACCACTTGTGTGTTTGATTACAAAGGTAAAACTCTGCAAAAACTTGACCCACTCAGTATGCTTTCAGTTCAACTTCGTCTGACTATTTTTGAACTGCAATGCATGGTTATCATAATACAACACCAATTCTTTGGGCAACAAATAATGCCTCCATTTCTTCAAAGCCTGCACAATAGCATAGAACTCCTTATCATAGGATGAATACTTCCTCTTGGCCTCATTTAAATTTTCACTGAAATAAGCTATCGGTCTTTGTTCTTGACTCAAGACAACTCCAATTGCTATCCCACTAGCATCAGTCTCAACTTGGAATATTTTATCAAAATTTGGCAGGGCCAAAACAGGTCTTTCAGTGATCTTCTTTTTTAAAAAATTGAAGTTTTGATCTGTTTCTTCTGTCCACTTAAATGGCTGGTTGTTCTCCTTTATTGTTTCAATTATTAGTGCACAAATCTGAGTAAAACCTCTTACAAACTTTCTATAAAAACTTGCAAGACCATTCCAACTCCTTACCTCCAATACACTTCTCAGAGTTGGCCAATCCAGTATTACCTGGATCTTTTCTGGGTCCATCTTCAAGCCTTCTTATGAGACTATAAATCCCAAGTAAATGAGCTCCTTCTTCATAAAACTACTCTTCTTCAAATTTATAAGTAGCTTCTCCTTTTGCAAAGTATTTAACACCAGCTTGGTATGCTCCAAATGATCTTCCTTACTCTGATTGAAAATCAGAATGTCATCAAGATATACTATCACAAATTTTCCTGCATATTCTTTCAAGACCTCGTTCATTAGTCTCATAAATTTACTTGGTGCATTAGTGAGCCCAAAAGGCATCACTAACCACTCATACAACCCATTGTTGGTCTTAAATGCAGTCTTCCATTCATCTCCCTCTCTAATCCTTATTTGATGGTATCCTCTCTTCAAATCTATTTTAGTAAAATACTTTGACCCACTTAAACAATCCATCAAATCATCTATGCATGGCAATGGAAATCTATAATTGATAGTGATCTTGTTTATGGCTCTGGAATCAGTACACATATGCCACTCACCTCCTTTCTTTGGACTAAGCACAACTGGTACTACATATGGGCTCATGATTTCTTTGATCAGTCCTTTATCTAAAAACTCTTGTACCTGTCTTCCAACTTTTTCATTCTCCCAAGGGGTCATTCTATATGCTTATTTGTTTGGTAAACCTGCACCAGGTATTAATTCTATTTGATGATTGATACTTATGATTGGTGGCAATTCACTTGGTAATTCATCAACAATTATGTCAGCATAATCATCTAACAGATTTTTAATTTCCATAGGCAGATTATCTAAATTAGTAGAAGTCAGAATTACCTTGGGTTTACCCACAACAACAAAATGCATTTATTTCTCCTTCTTGACTTCTTGCAGCAATTCCTTTCCACTAATCAGCATAACATTATTCCCAGTTGCTCCTTTATCTACTTCATCCATCAAAGGCAAAAATGTGTGCTTCTTTTCAACTTTCTCTATGGTATAGGTATTCCTTCTGCCATCATGAATGGATTTTCTATCAAATTTCCAAGGTCTTCCCAAAAATACATGGCACACGTCCATTGGCATCACATCACACAATATGACATCCTTATATATACCGATATGTATCTCTACTTTGCACTGTTCTATCACTAAAATTTGATGTCCCTTCTATAGCCACGACACTCTGTAGGGAGTAGGGTGTACCATATTAATCAATCTCAATTTCTTAACCATCTCTCTGGAAACAAGATTATCAGTGCTTCCACTGTCAACCACAACTTTGCAACATTTTTCTTTTGATTTACACACAATCATGAATAAGCTCTTCCTTTACACTGGCTCATTTGCTTCCTTCTCTGCCTTAAGCAATACTCTTTTTAGTAATCAAGACTCTCTTCCCTTAGGTGTCTCCTCTTTTCCCGTGACTTGAGGACTTTCTTCCTTTGCCTCAGCTACATTCACATTCCACTGATTTGTTGGTTTGTTATGAGGAAAATCCCATGATTCGCTTCCCCATTCTCCACATGTGTAACACCGAATATCTCTTTCTCGGCCTCTACCTCTGGGTGAAAATCTCCCTCTACCAAACTCTCCTCTCGGCGGCGGTCTACTACTCGAACCTCCTGCTTCATTCTGAAAGTGTTGAAATCTTGATCTGAAAGTTCCTCTTCCTCTTGCTGGACCTTTACCTCTATTCTTATGACTTTGTTTCCTCAAAATTCTCTCCTTTTCCTTCAAAGCTGCTTGGTAGGCATCCTCAATTGTATTCAGACTCAAAAAAATGATTCCATCCTGTATGTCATACCTTAAACCATTGATGCATCTGGCTACTTTCTCCATATAATCTTCAACATGTCTTTCTCTAATGCTCAGCTTGTAAAACTCCTTTGTATACTCCTTGACAATCATTCCTTTCTGCCTCAAATTCTGTAACTATTTGAAAAGATTCAACTGATAGTATTTTGGCATAAACTTATTCTTCAATTTACTTACCATTTCATTGCTTGATCTTAGGCTTTCCCTTTCTCTCCTTGGATGTCTATAGTTCATCCCACCAGATAGATGCATGGCCCTTCATCCTGGTAGCTACAAAATTTACCTTCTTCTTATCTTCGACCTCTTCCAAGTCGAAATAATTATCTACTGAACTGATCCAATCCATCAGCTCGTCCACATTAAGGTTCCCCTCATATGAAAAAATCTCCACTCTTGGTTTTCCACTAACCTTTTCTAATATCTTGAAAACTTTAGCTGCCTCGCTTTCTTCTTCTTCTTCTTCCTCAAAATATTCCTATACAGCACTGACATCTGTAGAAATTATATGCACTAAGCATGCATATGTCCTAGATTCACCCGATCTCACGCTATTTAACTTTATGCAAGATACTAAATCATTCCACTTGTTAATATTTTGCGGAAAATTAATTTCACACACATGTACAGCATAAATAAAAATAATCGCACATAACACAGTTGTTTTTAACCGAGAAAGCCTGAAGCTGAAAACCCCAACTATATATTATGTATCATGGAATCATATGACAATCCTCATACAAAGCTTATCAAGCTCTGAGTACAATACAATCATCATACACTAATCAGGAACAATCTTGCAAATCCATGCACCGATCTCTGCCTCCTGCTAGCCTACCTCCACTGCGCAATTCATGCTGAAGAATAGCTCTGAATGAATTCGAATTACTCTTGCCTTGACTGCGCAATCCTCATTGGCAACTCCAATGTGTGTGTGATGCAATCAATGCATCACTATAGTCACAACAGATAGTCTATCTTGCCCTTTCACCAACCTCTCCACTGGGTCTCCACTAAAACTGCCATGCACTATAGTTACCCTCGTTTATATTGTTCGGTAAATTTTTGATTTCAATGATTTAATATCAGAATTATTTAACTAATTAATTCACTCCACTCTCACTAGTGTATCATTCAGTTAGAATAGATACAACTAGCTCAACCGAGTTTAACTAAATACAATTCCATAACTACTTCTTGCAACTGTGTCATAACTCTGCCACTTGAGTTCTAACTGAGTCCTCCATGCATTAGCTCCAGTAAACCCTTGGGAATTGCGTAATTCCCTCAGTCCACTTATGTGCCACATCTGTTCACTGAAACAAAGTGCTCCAAGATAATAATTTGTTGTTTAGTGCTCATAATTATTAAGAGCTAATAATAATCGACATGCATCTATTTTTAGATCAAAAATCTATAAATAGACTTTGCCCAATATTCTAAAAATAGAATTTCATCTATTTTTCCAACTTTATCAACCACCCACAAATAGCATCCTGCAACTTCTGAAATATGATCACCATGTCTAAAAATAGACTTGCGCCAAAAATAGCCTGCGGGCCCACTTAGTGAAGGCGACTCTTTTCACTAAGCTCATCATCTTGTTGAATCTCAACACTCCCTCTCAACAAGATAGGGATTATCCTTCACCTCGATCTTGCCTCTATGGTATTCGAATCTGCTCCTGGTGAGTGCCTTCGTAAGAATATCTGCATCCTGATCCTCCGTAGGAATGTACTAAAGCAACATGATCTTCTGCTACACACAATCTCTGATATGATGATACTGGATATCAATATGTTTAGATCTATCATGAAACACAGGATTAACCGAGAGTTTAATGCTACTTTGATTATCACAATGTATCACTATGGGATCTAAATGTGAACCAAACAAACCAACCAGAATCTTCCTCGTCCAGATAGCCTCACATGCATCTTGACTTGCTGCCATGTATTCCACTTCCACTGAACTGAGTGCCATGGATCTTTGTTTCCTGCTGTACCAAGAAACTATCGTAGATCGGATACTAAAAATCCCTCCTGATGTGCTCTTTCTGTCTATTTGGCTTCCTGCCCAATCTACATCTGTGAAGCCATGAAACTTCACCTCATCCGTCTGTCTATACCATAAACCATACTTAGATGTGCCCCTAAGATATCTCAGGACATGCTTGCCTGCCTTCTAAAAGAGCTTGGTAGGCTTAACCATCGTTTGTGAAAGTTGGTTCACTGCATAGCATATGTTCGGTCTTGTATTGACTAAATACATGAGCAAACCTGCAAACTATCGATAAATAGTGGCATCCACTACCTCTGCCGATGTAGCATCCTATTTCCTCCAATTTCCTGGAAGAGGAGTGTCGATAGGCTTGTAGCCTTGCATGTGAAACTTCTCCAGTATCTCTTGGGCATACTTGCCTTGAGACACAAACAGTTCACCTTCCCGCTGCCATATTTCCAATCCAAGGAAATAATGAAGGAGGCCCAAATCCTTCATCTCAAACTCCTTTGCAAGATCTGCCTTGCATGAGTGTATCAACTGCTCATCACTTGTTAGTATTAAATCATCAACATAAAGTACAATGATTAAAAGCTTACCCTCAACCAAAATCTGGTACAGGTTTGCATCCACCTCACTCTTGGTGAAGCCAAGTCCAGTGAAATAGCTGTCGATCCAAGTGTACCAAGCACGGGGTGCTTGTTTCAGCCCATACAACGCTCTTTTGAGCCTGCACACATGCGACTCGCTGCTGAAGATCTCAAATCCTTCAGGCTGCTCAATGTACACCTCTTCCTCAATGATCCCATTCAGGAACGTAGTCTTCACATCTATCTGATGAATGTGCCAACCCATCTGCGCTGAGAGAGCAAGGATGGTCCATATGGAAGAATACCAAGTGACAGGTGCAAAGGTTTCTTCATAGTCAATCCCTTCAATCAGTGAGAAGCCCCGGGCAACAAATCTTGCCTTATACTTCTCGACACTCCCATCAGCAGCTTGCTTTACCTTGTAGATCCATCTTGATCCTACAACTGATTTTCCCATCGGCCTTGGAACAATCTCCCAAGCACTTTTTCTGACAATGGAGTCATACTCCTCCACCATGGCATCTACCCATGTGGGCTCATGCACTGCTTCTTCGAAAGAATATGGCTCTTTCACAAGACACTTGATCATAAGAGCCATGTATCCAGTAAATCGGTCAGGTGACTGTCTCTGTCTGCGCTGTGATGTAGGGACTCCTACATTCTGTGCCGCATCAAGCTTCAGTCTCTCAACTTTTGTGGTATGATTTCTGCCTTGTTTGATGTTTGGTTCTGCATGAGTGGACTCCTCCACTCCATGAATCTCCTCCTGTGGCTGATCCACATCCAGAGGC
Organism: Pinus albicaulis; assembly: GCA_034641835.2. Lineage (NCBI taxonomy): Eukaryota > Viridiplantae > Streptophyta > Pinopsida > Pinales > Pinaceae > Pinus > Pinus albicaulis. The sequence continues at coordinate 1,754,376,450 of CM076575.1, read as the reverse complement.
TCATCTTTGGGAACAAGAAGTTCCTCCTCCGCATGCAAGTGTAGCTCCCTCTCAAGCGACAACTTCATGGCTTTCACCTCATTGAATTTTATATCCCGTCGCACAACAGTCATCTGAATGTCTGGAAAATACACACGATAATTATGGGGTGTTTATGTGTACCCCACAAATATCCCAACTTCTGCAGTCAGCTCCAGCTTCTTCCTGGCGTCCTTTGTCACATGAATGTAAACAAGTGAGCCAAAAATATTCAAATGAGAAATATCAGGATTCTTACCAGTAAAATCTTCTTCAGGTGTACTCATGCCAAGTACTCTATGAGGACAACAGTTTTGCACATAAACCACAGTGTTGCATGCTTCCGCCCATAAGTGCATCGGTAGGCCCTGGTCATGCAGCATCGCTTGTGCAGCACCCACGATCGTTATGTTCTTCCTCTCTGCAACCCCATTCTGTTGTGGGTTATGAGGCACTATGAGTTCTCTTCGAATTCCTTCTTTGCTACATAAGTCTTTGAATTCGCCTGAGATCTATTCACCACCATTATAGCTTCGTAGAGCTTTCACTTGCTTCCTCGGATCCTTCTCCACCAATGCCTTGAACTCCCAGAACTTTGATAACATTTCATTCTTCTTCTGCATGAAGAAGATCCAACATCTGCGAGAATATTCATCAAAAAATATAACATAATACCTGTGTTTTGCTGTTGAAGCAACCGAGAAAGGTCCACACACGTCTGTGTGAATTCTCTCCAGGATCACCGAAGCACGGTTCTCCTTCTCATGAAAGGGAGCCTCAACCATACCATAGTACATCCCTTGCACTAATCTCGACCGTGCAAGAGTACCCTGGGGAAGTCTGGGTGATAACCGCTCGCAAAAATCTTCAAAGCGCCATGGTGAAGATGGCCCAATCTCCTGTGCCATAATTCGCCCTCATCCCGGCTCACCACTTCTCCTGATTTGCCCACCATTGCAGCGCAACCATCTACCTCCAGCTTGTAGAGATTCTTAATTCAAACCCCTATCTTCTTGGTTTGACCCGTTGTTTTATGTCGAAGGAAGGCTTTTCCCTCACTGAAAACAACATCATAACCTCTGTCTTCCAGCATTGCGACTGAGACCAAGTTCTTCTTTAGACTTGGAACATGCATAACATTCTTCAACAAGAATGGATTACCGGACTCCCTCTCAAACATAATGGTCCCAATGCCAGTCGTACTGTACTGACCATCGTCGCCCATCTCTATATGCATCTGGAGGTCCTTCTCCTCCAAGTCACTAAAAAACTCTTTGTCTCTCGTCATATGAAAAGACGCACCACTATCAAGTTACCACACCGATCCCATACAGCTTGAAACCAAGCATGTGATCAAGGAGAAATCAAGTTCAAATTGCGAGGCTAAGGCCTCTCCAGCTGCAGATCCAGCAACCTTCTTGTTCTTCTTCTTCTGTGGATAGTTAGTGGCGAAATGTCCATGTTCATGACAGTGAAAACACTTCACATTGGACAAATCCTGCTTCTTGTCTTTAGCATTGAATTTTGAAGGATGTTTCTTCCCCTTCCCTTTCCTTACTTTCGCAGCCAAAGCGAAATTCTCTTCATATTCATTCTTCGATGAAGATCCATCCCTGGTACCTCGCTTTATCTCCTCCTGCACAAGATCCGACCAAAGTCTCTCCCATCTCGGCAGTTTCTCCTGTCCATTAACAGAGTCTTCATAGTTATGCCAACTCTTCGGAAGCCAAAGGAGAGCCAATCTTACCAAGTCTTCATCATCAATAGTAACCCCCACACTTCCCAGTTCATCCTTATAGTGGACAAACTTCGTGAGGTATTTTGGAATACTGTTGCCTTTCTCCATTTTTATTTTTCTGAGCTTGTCTTTAAGCGCCAACTTCCTCTAGTCACTTCTACTTTGGAACAAGTCTGTCAAATCCTTCCACGTTAATAATGGAGTGGCTTTCCCGTGAAGGCTGGACAGAGTATGGTCCTTCACACCTTCCAACATAATCCTTCTTGTCTTTGCTATCTTCTTTTGCCATGCGTCAAGTAATGCAGCATCGCTAGATCTCGGCTTAGGAACATCGTTATCGATGAACTCCTTCAGTTCATTATCCTCCAGCACCACTTCCATCCTATCCTTCCAGGCTATGTAATTCGAGCTCCCATCAAGGGCATACTCCAATCACAACCCATTGAAAGACATTTCAATGTATACTCAACTTCTGCACCAAGAATCTTCTGTAGCAAATTCGAATTGTCCACCAGCACAAACTCACTTTACAATTGAAATATTCAATTAACAATCCTCTCATACCATGTAGAAATTATATGCACTAAGCATGCATATGTCCTAGATCCACCTGATCTCACACTATTTAACTTTATGCAAGATACTGAATCATTCCACTTGTTAATCTTTTGCGGAAAATTAATTGCACACACATGTAAAGCATAAATAAAAATAATCGCACATAACACAGTTGTTTTTAACCGGGAAAGCCTGAAGCTGAAAGCCCAAACTATATATTATGTATCATGGAATCATATGAAAATCCTCCTACAAATATTATCAAGCTCTCAGTAGAATACAATCGTCATATACTAATCAGGAACAATCTTGCAAATCCATGCACCGATCTCTGCCTCCTGCTAGCCTACCTCCACTGCGCAATCCCTCCTGAAGAATAGCTCTGAATGAATTAGAATTACTCTTGCCTTGGCTGCGCAATCCTCATTGGCAACTCCAATGTGTGTTTGATGCAATCAATGCATCACTATAGTCACAACAGATAGTCTATCTTGCCCTTTCACCTACCTCTCCACTAGGTCTCCACTGAAACTGCCATGCACTATAGTTAACTGTTGTATTGTTCAGTTGATTAATGAGTTATTATTTTTGAATTAATTCACTCCACTCTCACTAGTGTATCATTCAGTTAGACTATATACAACTAGCTCAACTGAGTCTAACTGAGTTAAACTGAATACAACTCCATAACTACTTCTTGCAACTGTGTCATAACTCTACCACTTGAGTTCTGACTGAGTCCTCCATGCATTAGCTCCAGTAAACCCTTGGGAATTTCATAATTCCCTCAGTCCACTGATGTGCCACATCTGTGCACTGAAACAAAGTGCTCCAAGAGAATAAGTTGATGTTTAGTGTATGATTATTATTAAGAGCTAATAATAATCGACATGCATCTATTTTTAGATCAATGATCTATAAATAGACTTCGCCCAATATTCTAAAAATAGAATTTCATCTATTTTTCCAACTTGATCAACCATCCACAAATAGCATCCTGCAAATTTTGAAATATGATCACCATGTCTAAAATAGACTTGCCCCAAAAATAGCCTGCGGGCCCACTTAGTGAAGGCGACTCTTTTCACTAAGCTCATCATCTTGTTGAATCTCAACAACATCTCCTTCATCAGGTGCTCTCCTCTGAGTATTCTCCATTGTCTCCATCCTTGTAAGAAGGTGTCAAATCTCTTCTAGAAAAACTGCATTGGCTATAGGTCTTCCTCGACCTATGCCAACTCCTCTCCTGGGTGGCATATTTGCTACAATCCTTGAGAACAAAACTCAGTTTCTGCTCTGATACCAAAAATGATGTATAGGCGCACTGTTCCCGTGTAAACTCCAATTTAACCCAAATATGAACTTTCCACTCTATCGTAACAAACAACTTAAATCGCACTTCGCAAATTTAAGAATTCACAGATCGACAATTTTACATAAATGGTAAATCAACGACTTTGTGATTTCGCAAATCACAACAAATAACTTATCGCAACTCACAAAAAATAACATATAACTTTAACAATAAACATATAACTTGCCAATTGCGATGTGGCGAAATATGACTTAAATTTGGGGATTTGCGATGCGATCAAAGAAACTTGGGTTTCGGCCGAAATGCAACAACACACAAGTTTGCGATAAAAAACTTAGAATTTTTCCTTATCTCTGTTAAGTCCTGAAACTTGATTTATTACACGGAAAGGCACTAAAACAGGTTTAATTTGGATTTCGGAAGCGAAGACAATAAATCATAAAAACATAAAAGTATTAATACCCAGATTTTAACTCCTGTCGTAAGTGATCCTTAGCAGGTTTTGGATGAATGCACACGCACATGAACAATTACTTGCACATCTATGCTTCAATCAATTACTCAAAAAACACAGGTTATTTGCCCTTTTTGACTTGATTACATCAATTCTTTGCTCTCTCTCTATCCTCTCAGTCTCTCACTCTATCCTTCCTCTCCTCCATCCTTTCTTTATACTAAATGCACTCACTATTTTTAACAAACTAACAAATAAATCCTTATTCCAAGGTTCGATGTATTTCATTCTAATAGTCCTATATTTTTCCTCCTAATTTAGAATTGCTCTAACTATTACAATAAATGAAATAAAAGAAAATTATTACAATAAATAAAAGTAAATTCGAGAGATCCAACCCTCTCTACTAAAACATAATTTGACTACACATATCAGTGAAATTCATCTCATGCGATGCTCCTGCATCAAAGCTAGGCCGCAATAATGAAACAACGACATTGACGAACATTTCAAATTTAAAAACACATAATAATAATAGGAAACTTCTCCATTATTATAAAGCATCTCTTACCACACTTTAATCTTCAACATCATTCTTTATCATATTTGATTTCAAAAACTTTAAAATTAACAAAACGTTTTGAAGTAATAATTTGTTGTTAAATACTATAAGCTCATAATATTGAGACAAATAGCCTTGCTTATAAGGTGGAAAACATGCATGGAGGGCATATAAGGAAAAGGAGTTGGGGGAAGGGAGTGCTCGATTCATTTACTAGCATCAAATTAATCATGGAAGCCACGTGCATGTGCCTATCCTTGGTTTGATGGGTTTTGGTTTTTATTTCAACCCAATTTTTGATGTGATTCATCGCCACTACCCTTAATTATTAAGAGTGTGATTGACTAGCTTCCATGTAATTGTGGTCTAATTTTGCATAAATGATTGATGGGAATGGTAGGTATCTACTATGACTTTGAGTTTTTTCATTGCAAGCCCAAAGGCTTGTTTTAGTGAATTTATAAAATAGATTGTGGTAGGGAGGATTGTACTTTCATTATAGGGTTTTGGCATCCCAATTTTTGTATCCACTTGACTTACTTTTCATTGTGGAAGTAGTGAGTTAGTGAAAATTGTATGTTGTGTGAATTAATGGAGGTTAGAAGCAATGCAAAGTGGGGCGAATGGGATGTAACAAAAGCCTAGGAGTTTGTGGTTAATTTGGCTATTCAATGGAGTTGCTAGTATAAGGCATGGGAAAGAAAAATGATGATGAAAATCCAAGGGAGCATAATATTCTATAGTTATGAGCAATGAAATATTTAGAATTGAAATATTCATGTCTATTAAAAGTAGCGAATTTATAGAATTGGATCTTGGACTTTTAATTAAGACTAGTAGTCTTTTGTTAGCCTGCATTATTGGTTTTCTCAAGCTACCATATTGGGTTATTTAGTCCCACACTCCTTCTGCTAAAGGCTTATTTGGTTTGAAGGAGGCTAGATTGGCGGTTTAAAGGCCTCTCAAGTTGAAGTTAAATATCACTACAAAAAAACACACCATGCACTGAATTTGAAATGGGTGTATTTGGTTTGAAGGAGGCTAGAGTGAAGGTTTAAGGCCCTCTTAAATTGATGTTAAAAATAGCTACAGTGGAGGTTGAAGTTAACCATTACGAGGAATACTAGAAACTAGATTCACATGAGATGTTCTTCAGGCATTAACATTTTATTATTATTATTATTCTTTTTGGGTCAAATTGACATTTTATTATTATTATAATTATTATTTTTGGGTTTAATTGTTTTTGTTGTTTAAGTAATTTTTTTCGACCATATACTTAAGTTTGTTCAACAATACACTTACCATGTTAGTTATTTAACTGGAATAAAAAACTACAATTTTTAAAATAAAATATTGTCAATTTAATTATGAAATATAACTATATTACATTTAATCTACATTATAAAGATATCTAATTTATCATAATTTATTTTATTATAATAAAAATATTTTTTCAACAAAATGCTACTTGTCTAACAAATTTAAATTTGGTGGTAGGAAAAAAATCCAGCAAAACATATCTTAATCTCAAATTTGAACTTGGAGCGTAGTGGAACTAATTTAGTTCCCATATGAACAAGTGCCATATGAAGTGAATTTTGGTTTTTTTAGTCATGTGGTATTTATAAGCCATGATATTGTATCAAAGCCTATTTACAGATTAAGAATCTCCATGGTAAAAGAGAGATAAATCTCTATGTTAAGAATTTTGTTCATGTTTTGATAAGTGTAGATGTATGTAAATAATAATAATAATAATAATAATTTAAAATAAAGTTATACTTTAATTAGTTTTTATGACTGTTTTTTTAATTAATTTTAGCAACATGTATCATGAAGTAAGTGTTTTGATGTTTATTATTGATTGATGTTTATCAACCTTTAAATATTTTTATAATTTTGACATTTCTATATATATACAAGCTATCATTAATCTAAAATTTTAAATTTTAAAGATTATTTCATTATTTTAACATTTAAATATATTTTCATTTTTTATTAATTTACTAGCATGATGGGTAACCCAATTGGTTGAAGCCCCCAATTCTCCTTGAGTTCATCACAATCAGACTTCGAGTAATCAAAATTAACAAAAATCATTTATTTAAAATTTTGAGAATTTTCCATTAATTTATTTTCAAAATAGAAACGCTTGCTGCATTTAAATTTTAAATTAAATAAAAATATATATCAAAATATATTTATAATTTATAATTTATAAAAATGATAAACTTTACTTTCATATATTTTTGTTATTAAAAACAATTACTTTCAAAATAATGGTTATTAATTTTCAATGTTTTATTGCTTTAGGCAGATTGTGGTGTTCATTCACTTACTTCACTTTCTCAAAGAAAACTTCTCCATCTTGACACTCTTTCTATAGTTTTTCCGGTAGTAAACTATGAGGACCATTTTGAAGCCCTAAATGATATTTTTTTCACGTGGTCAGGGACCAAAGTTGTTGCCATAGGCAACCTAGATTTGTTTGAAATATGTAATTCTCATATAGACCTTTTCAATAGGCTACTTCCAGGACCATTTTGAAGCCCTAAATGATATTTTTTTCAGGTGGTCAAGGACCAAAGTTGTTGCCATAGGCAACCTAGATTTGTTTGAAATATGTAATTCTCATATAAACCTTTCCAATAGGCTACTCAACCCGCTAAATGTATATTGTATGCAAAAGTTATGACAAGTTGATGTACCAACTATCCCCAGTGCGCCCAAAATCATTTTGGTGTTTCATCTTCTAGGGTTAGGTTTTGATGTTTAGTGTTTCCTCATTGCTTATGATGTTAAAAAAAACCTTTTCGCCTGATTGTAGATCACTTTGGATAATGTTCTTGGTTGTCACATTTCTTCAGACATAAGCTACCACCATTAGAGCTATTTTCTTTCATTTTACACTTTTATAATTTCAATACCTTCCATTTACTAATAGAAGTTTAGTTTCAATGTATCCCTATGTATGTTTTGATTATAAATTTGTATTTTCATTTCATTCCATCATAAATACGATTTCAAAGTAATGTATCCAGAAAACACTACATTCAGAGATTCAAAAGATAAAAAAATATATCCTTATCACAACTTTTACCTACTATTATAAATAGGTGATGACTATATAATCTTGAATATATATATATATATATATATATATATATATATTTGCATAACACGAGAGAGTTTCAAAAACTATAAAATTATTTGTCAAAGGAGAATTTTGGTTTGTCAATCTAGCCATGCAACTTGAATCTCCATCTCTATCTAGTTGTTCCTGCCTTCCAAGTGTGTTTAGATTTTTTCTTCTCAAGTCCATCACTGATCCCAGTCGCATCCATGTTGAACATAGCACCATTTTTGGAGTTTTCCTCAAGCTCAGCCACCCTAATGTCCAAGGCTATCAACTCATTCTGAATTTCAACTTGAAACTACTCCATTTTGTTAAGCTCCCAATGCGCCTATTTCTGGAAATAATTGCAGTAATTATTTCTGGAAACCAACTGCAGTGATTTCCTTAATTTATGGAAACCAACTACAGTAATTTCCTTAAATTACGGAAATCAACTGCAGTTAATTAATTTCTTGTTGAGAGCTTCTGAAGTGATCCATTACTCCCACTTCAGTTCTCTACCATGATTTGTGGAACACTTGACACATAGCCAACAGAAGCTTGATGGAAGCTTGGCTATAAATATTTCTGCTTGGTCCCCAAGCTCACTAACTCAATTCCCTTCATATTTACACCATAAAGCTAGAGTGAGCATAGCTTGGAAGTGCCTTCAGATTTCCTGTACCTTTTTTCTTTTTGCTTGTGTGAAGTGTGAGGCCCCAGGCCGAGTGTTTGTGTTTGCCTCCATTATCACTATATCTTCAATCAAACTGTTGGGAAGTTGAAAGTCGAGGTTCATTTGCACGTGGGGAATGGTTTAAGTTTTTTGAATCTATGTGTACATCCTGGTGCCAGAACATTTGGTTTATCTATCCACCTGTCAGGCTCCGCCATAGTCCACATATCTGGCACACTTTTATTTTCTTGATATTCTTATTTCTCCACACTGTGATACTCTTCTTGATGAGTAACGCTGGACTGGAATGCACAAGTGTTGGCTTTGCATGCTAGAAATATTTTCTATATAGTGAAGCAGCCCAGAAATTTTGCTTGCATACAAAATACATTGTGAGCAGCATCAATGGATGGAGGTATGATCTATTGGTCATTGAAGTTTTTATTTTTTCGATTCTTTTAGTATTTATTCCGCATTTTAGAATCGATATTCAAGCTATCATTTGGTATCAAAGCCAGGTTTTTATCTCTGCCTTGGTAGTTATAGACATATTTTGGCTAAAATGTCATATTTTGAGAATTTTTTGAATTAAAGCATTTATTTGGAAATATGTCTAATTTTTGCTCAATTTTTATGCTTATAATATTTATTTAGTTTAATTATATGCAATTTGGAAAAAAATGCTCGTATTTAATTTGCATGAATTAAATATTTCTGTTCTAATTAAAACATGCTATTTTGGATGAGTGTACGAGACCAATCGTTAAATGTTATGCATAAATTTATAGTTTTATTTATGCAAATTATCATTATTCTCATATCAAGTTAATTTTTATGTAAATAATGTCTAGTGATCCATATAATTTTAATTGATTAGAGAATAGCCACAACATCTCTAATTAAATAAAATTATATATTATGATTGATTAGGATCACATAAATATTATTTAGACATTAATTGTAATTAATTATACTAAATATAATAAATTTTATCCCACAAGAATTTTTGTTATATTTATGTAATTAATTAGGATAAAATATTCATAACTTAGCCACAGGAGTTATGAATTAATAGTTTTATCATAAAGTTCAAAACTAAGATAGAATTTATATCAAATTATAATCATAATATACCCTTAGAAATATGAATTAAGTGAATAATTTGATAAATTCTATCATAAAGAATAACTGAATCTGCTTGAATTGAAAATTTAGTCCATAGACAATTTTTATGTTATTAGATTCAATTTTAAAGCATGATTTACATTGGTAAATCATGAAATTTTATTTAGGCCTCAATTTTAACATAAGCATGTGATCTTTAATTTTATGCAGTTGTTCAACCTGCGAATTTCTCTGAAATTCGTACTGATATCCCTGAACTTAAGGGAGATAACTATAAGGTTTGGAAGGATAGAGTTCTTCTTCATTTGGGGTGGATGGACATAGACTATGCTATTAGGAAAGATGAACCACCAAAACTCACTAATACCAGCACTGCTGCGAACACCACGCTTTATGAACGATGGGAACGATCTAATCGCCTGAGCATGATGTTCATTAAGACTAAAATTTCAGTTGGTATTCGTGGTTCCGTTGATTAGCATGAAAAGGTCCAAGACTTGCTGAAAGCCATTGATGATCAATTCGTCACTTCAGACAAGGCACTAGCAAGCACCCTAATCATGAAGTTCTCATCCCTAAGGCTCACCAGTGTGAAAGGTGTGCGCGAGCACATCATGCAAATGAGGGACACTGTGGCTCAATTGAAGAAACTCGAGGTTGAAATATCATAGTCTTTCCTGGTGCACTACATCCTGAACACCCTTCCGCACCAATACAGACCCTTCAAAATCTCATACAACACACATAAGGATAAATGGTCAATTAATGAACTCATGACCATGTGTGTTCAAGAGGAAGAGAGACTGGTGATGGAAATGGGAGAAAGTGCAATGCTGGCAACATGAGGAAAGGGAAAATCTCAAGCCAATCGGAAAGGGAAAGGTAAAATACCTCCTCAAGCTGATATCAAGAAGGATTCCAAGTGTTTCTTCTGTAAAAAGAAGGGACACATGAAGAAGGAATGTGCCAAATTTCAGAAATGGCTTGCGAACAAAGGTAATCCAATCTTGTTTGTTTGTTATGAATCTAATATGGTTAATGTCAATATTAACACCTGGTGGATTGATTCTGGATCAAAAATTCACATTTCGAATTCCTTGCAGGGTTTGCAAAACCTAAGGAAGCTAGTGGGAAGTGAGCAAAGCATCTTATCAGGAAACAAGATGGGCTCGCATGTGGAAGCTATAGGAACATGCTATTTAACTTTAAGTAGTGGCTTTGTTTTAGAATTAGAAAATACCTTTTATGTACCAAGTTTTTCTAGAAACTTGATTTCAGTTTCAAGGCTTGTACCTTTTGGATATTCCTTTAACTTTTCAGAAACATCCTTCAGTTTATTTTATAAATCTGATTGTGTTGGGAATGGTATTTTGTCTAATGGTCTTTACTACATTAATTTACAAAACAATGTCACTTATGATTCAATGCATGTTCACACTGGCACTAAAAGATGTGTTATTAATGAAAATTCCTCTAAATTATGGCACCAGAGACTAGGTCATATCTCCATAGAAAGAATTAAAAGATTGGTAAATGAAGGGGTACTTAATACTCTGGATTTTACTGATTTTGAGACTTGTGTGGACTGCATAAAGGGGAAGAAAACCAACAAGTCAAAGAAAGGTGCCAATAGGAGTTCAGACATATTAGAGATCATACATACTGATATATGTAGTCCAGACATGGACTCACATGGTCAGAGATACTTCATCTCTTTTATAGATGATTACTCACGATATATGTATCTCTACATGCTTCATAAAAAGAGTGAAGCATTAGATGCATTTAAGATCTTTAAGGCTGAAGTAGAGAAACAATGCGACAAGCAAATTAAGATCATGAGATCAGATAGAGGTGGAGAATATTATGGTAGATACACAGAAGATGGACAAGCACCTGGGCCATTCACAAAATTTCTTCAAGAGCATGGGATTGTTTCCCAATACACCATGCCTGGTTCACCCGACCAGAATGGTGTAGCAGAAAGAAGAAACTGAACATTATTGGACATGGTGTGGAGTATGCTTAGTAGCTCCAATCTTCCTAAATCCTTGTGGACTGAAGCACTTAAGACGACAGTGTATATATTAAACTTAGTTCCAACCAAGGATGTTCCTAAAACGCCATTTGAATTATGGGAAGGTTGGAAACCGAGTTTGCGACATATGCGCATTTGGGGATGCCCGTCTGAAGTGAGAATATATAATCCACAAGAGAAGAAGCTGGACCCAAGGACCATTAGTGGGTATTTCATTGGATATGCTAAAAGGTCTAAAGGTTACAGATTTTATTGTCCATCTAACAGCACTAGGATTCAAGTGGAATCAAGAAATTTAAAGTTTCTTGAAAATGACTTGATCAGTGGGAGCGATCAAACCAAGAACATAGTTTTTGAGAAGGATCATTCAAAATCTCAACCTACCACCTCAAGTGATAGATTGGTTATTGTTCACAGCACCCCTCAAGTACAAACTGGTGTTGAACAACCAATTGTTGAAGTTCCACAAGCTGTTAACGACATTCCAGTAGATCAGATAGTTCAAGAATTGCCAAGAATTTTTGAACAACGAGTTGAACCACATACTTCTCAGGAAGATGGTGGCACAACATTAAGAAGATCTACTATACCAAAGAGATCAGCAATTCCTAATGATTATGTTGTGTATCTGCAAGAATCTGACTACAACATTAGAGCCAAAAATGATCCCGAGTCTTTTTCACAAGCCATGAGTTGCAAATAATCAGAATTATGGTACGATGCCATGAAGGAAGAGATGAATTCTATGAAAAGTAACGAAGTCTGGGATCTTGTTGAGTTGCCTAATGGTGCAAAAGCCATTGGATGTAAATGGGTCTTTAAGACAAAGAAAGACTCATTGGGAAACATTGAGAGATACAAGGCAAGACTTGTTGCAAAGGGATTCACCCAGAAAGAAGGAATCGATTACACGGAGACTTTCTCTCTTGTATCTAAGAAAGATTCCTTGCGCGTTATTATGGCATTAGTAGCCCATTTTGACTTGGATTTGCACCAAATGGATGTGAAAACGACATTTCTCAATGGAGATCTAGAGGAGGAGGTTTACATGAAACAACCTGAAGGATTCTCCTCTAGTGATGGTGAGCAATTGGTTTGCAAGCTCTAGAATTCATTATATGGATTAAAACAAGCATCCCGCTAATGGTATTTGAAATTTCATAATGTAATTTCTTCTTTCGGTTTTGTAGAAAACATTATGGATGAATGTATATACCTAAAAGTCAGTGGGAGTAAAATCTGTTTTCTTGTTTTATATGTGGATGACATTTTTCTAGCAACCAATGATAAGGGTTTGCTGCATGAGGTGAAACAATTCCTCTCTAAAAATTTTGATATGAAGGATATGGGTGAGGCATCTTATGTCATTGGCATTAAGATTCATAGAGACAGATTTCGAGGCATCTTGGGTCTGTCTCAGGAAACCTATATTAATAAAATTTTAGAGAGATTTCAGATGAAGGATTGTTCACCAAGTGTCGCTCCCATTGTGAAGGGTGATAGGTTCAGTTTGAACCAATGCCCGAAGAATGACTTTGAAAGGGAACAAATGAATAACATTCCATATGCTTCTGCTGTCGGAAGCCTAATGTATGCTCAAGTCTGCACAAGACCTGACATTGCATTTGTTGTGGGAATGTTGGGACGATATCAGAGTGATCCAGGTTTAGACCACTGGAGAGCTGCAAAGAAAGTAATGAGGTACCTTCAAGGAACCAAAAACTACATGCTTATGTATAGACGGACGGACAATTTGGAAGTAATTGACTACTCAGATTCTGACTTTGCTGGATGTGTTGATTCACGCAAATCAACATCAGGATACATTTTTATGATGGCCAGTGGAGCTGTATCATGGAGGAGTGCCAAGCAGACCTTGATTGCCACTTCCACTATGGAAGCCGAGTTCGTCTCATGTTTTGAGGCTACTTTACATGGTGTATGGCTTAAGAGTTTCATTTCTGGGCTTAGAATTATGGATTCTATCTCTAAGCCATTGAGAATATATTGCAACAATTCAGCTGCTGTTTTTATGGCTAAGAACAACAAAAGTGGGAGTCGAAATAAACACATCGACATTAAGTATTTAGCTATAAGGGAACGTGTTAAAGAAAAGAAAGTGGTCATTGAGCACGTTAGCACTGAGTTGATGATCGTTGATCCTTTGACTAAGGGCATGCCACCGTTTAAATTCAAGGATCACGTAATCAATATGGGACTTGGTTCCATTATGTAGTTTCTCATTGCATGAACAATGTTATTTTAATGAAATTCTTAATTATTGTGATGTTTTTCTCATATTTATGTGCACCTTAATTTGATTTGAGAGAATTCATCTATGTAGGACCAAGAATGAACATAGGGTTTATTCATTAAGAAATTGTTGCCACATAAATTTTAATAGAAATAAATACATAGTAATACATGGAAGATAATACTCATCATTAGAGGACTTATCGCCATGATTCATGTATCTATTACTTAATACAGATTATCAATGGGTTTTAAGATGAGACATTAAGATTGTAAGTATGGACCAAGTGGGAGAATGTTAAGCTCCCAATGCGCCGATTTCTGGAAATAACTGCAGTAATTATTTCTGGAAACCAACTGCAGTGATTTCCTTAATTTATGGAAACCAACTACAGTAATTTCCTTAAATTACGGAAATCAACTGCAGTTAATTAATTTCTTGTTGAGAGCTTCTGAAGTGGTCCATTACTCCCACTGCATTTCTCTACCATGATTTGTGGAACACTTGACACATAGCCAACAGAAGCTTGATGGAAGCTTGGCTATAAATATCTATGTTTGGTCCCCAAGCTCACTAACTCAATTCCCTTCATATTTACACCATCAAGCTAGAGTGAGCAGAGCTTGGAAGTGCCTTCAGATTTCTTGTATCTTTTTTCTTTTTGCTTGTGTGAAGTGTGAGGCCCCGGGCCGAGTGTTTGTGTTTGCCTCCATTATCACTATATCTTCAATCAAACCGCTGGGAAGTTGAAAGCCGAGGGTCATTTACACGTGGGGAATGGGCTAAGTTTTTTTAATCTATGTGTACATCCTGGTGCCAGAACATTTGGTTTATCTGTCCATCTGCCAGGCTCCACCATAGTCCACATATCTGGCACACTTTTATTTTCTTGATATTCTTATTTCTCCACGCTCTGATACTCTTCTTGATGAGTAGCACTGGACTGGAATGCACAAGTGTTGGCTCCACATGCTAGAAAGATTTTCTATATAGTGAAGCAGCCCGGAAATTTTGCTTGCATACAAAATACATTGTGAGCAGCATCAATGGCTGGAGGTATGATCTATTGGTCATTGAAGTTTTTATTTTTTCGATTCTTTTAGTATTTATTCCGCATTTTAGAATCGATATTCAGGCTATCACATTTTACACCACAATAATATATACTTGGTGTTCATGAGCAATTGGTATGACTTCCGCTCTTGCTCCTCCACAGTATTCTTTTGATTGAGGGTATTCAACAACCCTTATGTTGATTTTAAATTGTTCATCCTCTTGAATCCGATCTCCCAAGTTTGTCATTACATAACTATTATGCTTCATGCTTCAAAGGATGAGTAGCCACCTTTATTCACAACTGTGAACACTCAGCAACACCGTGATGCAGAACTGAAGAGAAACACAATTCCATATATAACCATGCCTTCCTCTGAACCACCTCCCTAAATCATTGAAATGTGGGGCTGCCAAATCCATGCTTAAATATTGTCGAGCTCCTTGGAATGTTAATCGTATGATACATAGGGATAGAAATATTAACACCAATCTGCAGTGGATTGAATGCACTACGAGGATCGAGGGTCCCCTTGCTTGTGTAAACGCTTTTTACTCTTGGAGCATTAACATCTTATGCCACTTGTTCTCGCGATTTACTACCTAATATCACCAGTTGTTAATATGATTTAGACAAGGGTTCTTTTCCTTTAATTTACGTGATCGGGAATAATGTATGCCACTGGTCCTGACATGGTTGTGTTGGATTACGAGCTGAGGTCCATTTGCTTAATGGGAGAAGTGTATGGACAAACTCCACGGTGGGGATTTGTTCAATTTTCCAGCTGAGGAGGTTATTAAATTCCATAATGATAAATTTTAATATTCATGGAATGAGTGAGTTATAGGACAACCCATGATCTAATTCTAATTTCCTTTGTTCAAGTGTAGCTTATTTATTGGCTAATGAGTATGCCATTTTATTTTATTTAATTATCTATACATAGGGAAGAATTCAATTTTCTCAAATCACATTATTTATAAAATGGTCTTGATAGAAGGAAAAGTTGAGCTTTGTGATCCTTTGACTTTCTACATCTTGCCTATCACAATCATTGAGTCCTCAAATATTATTATTTTGATGATTGTCTTTGCCATTATGATTTCCAAGCCTTGTCAAAATGAATGTGGTACCTAATTCCCATGCATATAAAATTTTTATTTGTTGAGGAGAGCATAAGATAACCCCTCCCACTATTGCCACTTAAAAAAATATTTTTTATTATTAATTAATATAAAAATGATAATAAACATAAAACAATAAGCTTTTTATATAAAAAAAAAACACAAAACAATATAAATAAATTACACTAATCCTACCATTATCATTAGGCACTTTCTTCCTCATCTTTGAAGAAAATTCCCCGATCTACTAAAAACCAAACAACTACCATTATAAGCAAACAACTACCATTATAAGAAGTGGTTTTTAAAATATGTTGCCACCTCAAATAAAGATGCAAACTGCAAAACTTCATTTAGAAGTCTTAGTCAGGAAAAAGGCCAAAACGTCGCCAGTAATAACAATTTCGAAAGATTTATGGGGTTGAGCCTTTTCGTCACTAAAAATCCGCTGGAAAGTTGATAAGGTTGAGCCTTTTGTCACCACAAGTTCGTTGGGGAGGGCCAATGTCTTTGTATTTTATTTTAATTTTTTATAAATAATGAAAAAATGAACGATAAGTTGGGCTGAATTTACGTGGAGGCTTCCAGACGATTTGAAATGAAAAATCCACACAGAATCTCAGTACGATTGAATAGGGATAAGGGTTGTTTGGCGTACTAATGAATTTCAACGTTGTAACATCAATTATCTAGATTCTTCTGGACTTTCGCGCCGCTGCGCGTGCTCTGCGCTCAATCCATGTCCCACCCCCAAAAGAGTTGCGACCACTCGTCTTGCCAGGGCGGGTCCATGGATTACCCCTTCTCCATCTATAAATGCCATGCAAAGTTTTGCTTTCTCAACACATCAAAGAGTTTCTCAGAGAGTAATCAAGTTTGTCTGTTAAGCAATATTGTGCAAAGATGTCTTCTGGGTGTGGAAACTGTGATTGCGCCGACAAAAGCCAATGCACAAAGAAGGGCAACACCTTAGAGTTGGAGCTCAGCGTTGAAACCACTTATGGCGCCACCAACTTGCAGTACGAGAATATGGAAGGTGCAGAGAACGACTGTAAATGCGGACCAAGCTGCAAGTGCAACGGTTGCACCTGCAACAAATGATGGAGATCACATAATATATATAATTGAATACAATAATTTTACTCCCGTCCTCAGGAAACCCTCATGTAACCTCTGAGGCGGAGTATTGATTATATAATAGATATTGTTGTTTATGATGTAATGTTGAGGGTTTCTGTAGTTGAATTATAACTCATCTGCAGATCCCCTGAGTAGGGTAAACTATTGAAATTAAAGAGGATATGAATATTTATTATACCGCGTGTTTATGTGTTAATTACAATTGTCTGCCTTTTCTTATCATTTTAACAGTACTGTGATATTTTATGCTTTAGTTTTGATTGCAATAAATCCGCAAAATATCACACAGATCGTTGCATTGATCTTATTGCCAATCTCTTTTTCTTTGTGCTACGCCAGCCTTTCATATTTATCGAAGAGTTTGGATTGGTCTTCTCTGATAAAACTGATATAAAATTGATTTATTGCCAAAAGGGTGTTGTTAGAAAGTTCTCGTTTGGTAGAGAAATTGTTTTTAATTCTACGTGGTTGTAATAACAGGTTAAGTTTGCGGTTAAGTTTGCGGTTAAGTCTTAGAGTTTTTGGCTATGTGAATTTTAATCAAATCTTAATTTTGTTGTTTAAAATAGGTTTTTGATTTCATATATAGATTTAGCGTCTCAATTACTGGAATTATGGAGAGTTTATAATTAGAATTGTGATTCTAAAAAATATTAGATTTTGAGAAAATTACACTATTATTCTTTATATTTTCCTCCTTACTATATTTTCAAAAAATCTCAATATAATAATAACGAGTGTAGTTACCCAAAAAAAAAAAAAAACCAAACTTTTGTTCCTTAACTTACAAGTCTTTAGAAATAAAACTTACACCAATAGCTATCTCCATGCCTATTTCACCACCGGCCATTTCAAAAATCCAATATTCTTAAAACTCTTTATCTCCCTAGTTCTTAAAATATGTTTTGCTGAATTTCTTCCCTCATAAAAAGCCCACTTGTTTCAAACTTTCAAAGCCAATGGTTATACCTCTTTCTTTCTCAGATCAATAAAGGATCAATAAAGCATTCAAGATTGTCTCTAGTCCCTATCCAATGGTTATACCTTTTTCTTTTTCAGATCAATAAAGCCTTCAAGATTGTCCCTAGTCCCTATATGTTTCCTCTCTCCTTAGGGCCAAGTCTCTCTCCCTTACATAAAAGGGACCACTGACCATATTGCTAAAATATTGTTTAAAAAGAACATTAAGACCATTTTTAAACCTAGTAAAAATTTGAAACAATTGTTCCAGGATGTTAAATTCAAGATTTAAAAGATTCTTTTGTCATGTAGAAAGTCATACATTGACCAAACTAGTAGTCTTTTCAAATCTTGCATTAAAGAACATATTGTAGATACCAATCATCTTTGCCTTTCACACTCTTTTAATTCAAAACATCTTATCTACTTTGATCAAACCAAAATCTTTGCCTCTTTTAATTCAAAACATCTTGTATGCTTTGATTAAACAAAAATCTTTTCCTTTGCTCCATTTTAAAACTCCAAAATCATTAAAAAAATCCTCAAAATAAAGAAACATGAAATTTAATTAAAAAAGAACATCTTGTATGCTTTGATCAAACAACAATCTTTTCCTTTACTCCATTTTAAAACCCCAAAATCATTAAAAACCCTTAAAATAAAAAACATGAAATTTAATTAAAAAGAACTATAAATTGAGCCATCCCTCCTTTTTTCTTACTTTTCCTTTTTATCTTTAATCCTCCCCTCCCCTTCCCTAACTCATCTATATATTTAACAATTTTAAATTAAAATATATTAAACTTATACATATCACTACATTTAATTCTCTTATAACGTTAACCTATTTCCTTCTACTTAATATTTGAATGGATATGTTCACTTTTTACCTTCATATTCTTTCATAATTATACATACTTAATTGATTAATTAAGTTCTTTTTGGTTAATTATTTTTATTCGCACTCTCTATTTTTTCCTTTTTATTATATTCTTCACAATTTTTTATTCTTATTTATTTTTTATTTTTATTTTTTTCAACTAGTTGATTTGATTATTTTTATTATTTTTTCATGACTTGGCATTATTCCTTCTGAATTTTTTTATTAATTAAATATTATTCTTTAACCTATTGTAAAATACTTGTTTAGAAAAAGAAGTTATTTTAACCTTTACCAAGCTAAAGATAGTCTATAAGATAGATTGCTTCTCTATATTGCTATTGTATTCAACATTTTTCCTGTGAAGTTTCACAATAAACTCTCCTAGCTTCTAGACAAACCCCTAGTTGAATAGATTATCCCAAAAGTTAGATGCCAAAAAATATGCATAACTTTCTTTGTTGTATTTGAAGGCCTCATATTCTAAGATGAAATGCTTCTATGTTTCCACTTTTCTGAAAGAGAAAAAAATACATTACATACTCTTTCCTCCAGTACTTCTTTTGGGGCCTTTTCCAGTTAATGAGAATTAGTCTTTAATTGAGTAATAAGAATTTTGGCTCTCCAATAAATATTGGCCCCTATGTACCTTTTTTTGTTGATGGTTATGAGTGGGATTAAACTCTTCAATATAATACTTTTCCTTTCTCCCTAGCTCCTTCTCCCAAGTATATTTGTGGAACTTATCCATATCAAAAGCTTTTCTTTCTTTACTATTTGTAGGACACATGGTCAAGCTAATGCCCCATTTGTTATTTTTCCACATCCAAGTCTTCTTTCTTTTGCACAATATGTCATTAAACAAAACCTTATGCAATCTTCCCTCTTCAATTTGCTCAATTTTTTTAAATACCTTATTACTCACACCATAGCAATTGCTTCAATAAGAGCAACCCTTGTTTCACTTAACAAGATAGCATAAGAAACTACACTTTTAATTTTGAATTTGTTTGTAATCAAACACTT
The DNA here is from genome assembly GCA_034641835.2 of Pinus albicaulis. Lineage (NCBI taxonomy): Eukaryota > Viridiplantae > Streptophyta > Pinopsida > Pinales > Pinaceae > Pinus > Pinus albicaulis. Next base: position 1,754,356,410 of record CM076575.1, on the reverse strand, counting down.
CTAAATTTTCTCAATTTGTTTCCACTGCATGTCAGATGTACTGTTAGCCCACAGTTCACAACCGTAGAGAATCATCAGAATCATTAAAGGCCCAAAAAGAGTTAGAGTGGTTTTCAAGTCACATAACTCTGCCTCTCTACATCTATTTTGAAAAACATAAAATGCTTTCCAATCCCCCAAATTTCTTTTCTTTCTACATCCATCCCAACTTAGATTTCTGTTGAAGTCAAATTCTGAGGTACTTGTAATCCGCAACTTCTTCCAGAATGTTGCCCTCAAAATAGAACTTATGTTGGTTATGTTTTCTTTTGTTAGAGAAGCCCACAAATTCCGTTTTGCTGATTGACTTGCATTCCCACACTTCTAAAAAAATGCTCGAGGGAAAGTAAGTGCTCTTGCAAACCAAGAGCAGATTTAGCAATCATAATAAGGTCATCTATGTACAAAAGAATCCTTATAACAAACTTGTCCAAACAAATATTGTCACCCCCTTGCGTATTTAGCCACTCTTCAAGTTTGTTGATATGTAAACCAAAGAGGGTAGGGGACAATGGGAAACCTTTTTAAACCCCGATATCGCTTCTAAAACTTTTAGAAATGCTTGTTGAAGTTCTAATTTTGACTACCTCTTCATACAACCTATGCACAACTACTCTCAAATGTTTGGGAACCCCGAGTTCTTTCATTCTACACCAAATCTTATCCCTAGGAACCGTGTCAAATGCTTTTCTGAAATCAACAAAGCAACAAAATACTTCTTCCTTTTTCTCCCAAACATTTTCAATGATGTGCCTTAAAGTTATGCCATGATCAACTATGGAATGTTTAGGCCTAAAACCTACTTGTCCTTTAGCACGTTTATCTTTTTCTTCTTCCCACTTGTTTTTTTTTGTTTTTCTAACATGCTTCCAAATAACTTTGCAAACAAGGGGTTTATCATTATGGTCCTATAATTGGAGGGATTATTGACGTCACCGCTCTTGAAAATAGGTATTTTCAAAATAGTTGTCCAATTTGTGGAGAACCCCTGTTGTATGATGTTGTTGAAATTTTCTATAATGTGAGGTGCGAGGATTTTTAAACCCCGCTTTAGATACTCTAATCTTCTTGATACCCATCTCTACCTCTTGCATTGTGAAGAGTTTTGTATCAGTATCGAACAAGGGAGGAGGGTCAACCTTGGGATCATGTTGATAAAGTTTTCTTGCATAGTCAAACCATTTAGAAGCTATAATATCGTTTTTAGTTTGCATCTTTCTCGATTGGAGCTCCTTCCAAAATAATTTGGGGTTATTTTTCCCAACGAAGATTAGTTCTTATCTCCTCGAAACCATGAACTCAGTGTTTTTCTTTCTTAATATTTGCTTGTAAGTTTTGAGCTTTATGTTATCCTTGTTTGGCTCTTTCCACATTCTCCTTGCCCTTTTGCATTCCTCGTCAAACCAAGCATTAATCAAAAAACAATTTGCTTTAGATTTCTTAATTTTTTCTCTTTTGCACTTTGCAAGTGCACTTTAAATTAAATGTGTTAATTCACGACAATGGGTGAAATGGAATTTTCTCCTTCTCGAAAATCCTATTTAGCATTATTTTGAATATATTACAATTTTCTGGAGTCAAAAGAATACTACCATTTGGAAGATTTTGTTGAACAAACTAAGTTTTTGACCCTAACTGCTTCTTTCCAGTCCAAGTGAAACTTAAATAAATTGGCTTGTGATATGATTTTAAGTCCCAAAGTTGATCTCCAATCAAAACTTCCTCCATTTTCTCACACAAACTATGTGAACAAATTACATAGTCTACTACACTTTGTAAGTATTGCAAGTGACATTACCAGACTTTTCCCATCTAGTCAAACCATTACAAATCACTAAATCAAAAGCCCCACATAGAGTAAGCAATTGTTCACCAAGGAGATTGCAACCCTTGTCCTCTGAAATTCTTTCCCACTAATGATTACTCTCTTCGGTAAGCCAGATAGAGTCACAATGTTCTTTACAACAAAAAATGCTAGTTTGCTCACTTGCAGTCCTAACATTGAAATCACCCACTATAATGACTTCACCTAGCTAAAAATACGTTGCAATATTTGTCTTTAAGGCTGCAAATGAATTTTGGATAGACAATGATCAGGTGCTTTGTTAAGGCACTACTTGATGTAAAGTTACCGATTCATTGAAATCACCCACTATAATGACTTCACCTAGCTGAGAATACGTTGCAATATTTGTCTTTAAGGCTGCAAATGAATTTTGGATAGACAATGATCGGGTGCTCTATTAAGGCACTACTTGATGTAAAGTTACCGATTCATTGAAATCACCCACTATAATGACTTCACCTAGCTGAGAATACGTTGCAATATTTGTCTTTAAGGTTGCAAATGAATTTTGGATAGACAATGATCGGGTGCTCTGTTAAGACACTATTTGATGTAAAGTTACCGATTCAACTCCTCGCCCCAAATTATAGACATGATGAAAATATAATCCTACCAAACATTTTTAAGTAATAATAATAATAATAATATTACTTAACCAACGTTTATGACCTTAAAAAGAAAGGAATGCCCATAGTGTTTAAGAAAAAATGTCCATCACAGTCAGAAATTTAATTACGCTTCCCTCGCATGATGAGGGAATTGCTCATTGCATAACATTCTTTTCAAGCAACTTGGAGACCAGATACAGGTGTTGATAGGAGAATTCTTTGAAAGCATCTATTTTTTCATATTTTCAAAATATCGAATAAATTTTAGAAGCAGAATCTTTCGAAAGAATCTCTGTTCATCGTATTTTCAGAGAGTTAAAAACAGAAACAGAATCTGCGGTTTTTTTAATCTATTTTTCATATTAAAAAAATCCAATTTTCAGCAAAAGAATCTCTTTTTCTTATATTTTTCAGAATATTCAATAAGAATCAGAATCGTTATCCAAAAAAATAGACAGATAAATTATTTTTATTACTCTTCCTTTCCCCTTGCTTGGAAAAAAATTTACGAAGAACTAACCCACTTAAAACTAAGAGATAAAATATTATGGTGAAAACAGGTGTGAAAACCCCTGGTACATACTACATGCTTTGCTATTATCTTTCATTAGTAAGTTCGAAGAATCTATCCTACTCTACTTTGCCTTCATCCTTTATCCTAAGTTTAAGAATCTAACATGCCCTGAAAATTTTAACATCTACCTTGGAATGCAAGTTACTGAACTACAACTCGCTATAAGAATCTAGCTTACCCTGCAAGTTCTATTCTCCGGCTTGCAATCCAAGTTACTGGGCTACAACTCACTATTTACTGCTTAATTTAGTAACATATAGACTGCAGCCTGCCTACTTCTTTGTTCTCACAAAATCGATTATGCCCATTAAAAGAAACATTCGAAACAGAACTTTTGGAAACCAATCATGGAAGTTAAAAAAAATCTTCGAAACAAAAATTTGAAATATCAATCACAGAAAGTTAAAATCAAAATCTTACAAAGAAGCCCCCAGGAACAAAATTCTGAAACTTGGAATCTTATAACATGCAGCCTTTTGTTACAGTCAAATTAGATACATGAAACTTTCATTCACCAAAATGTTTGAACGACCTATCACTGACATCGCTTGCTTCCATAAGCCAAAGAGACAAGCAGCTTGAATATTGACTACACTAAACAAAATATTTTTTGCAGAAAAAGTTATGGATTACTTTGTATAAAGGTTTTGTCTAGACTTTACAGAAATGGTGTCTACAATTTTTCAGAACCAATATTTCCAGGAAATAAGTGCATGTGCCTATGAATTTTCTGCCCCTCCCCTTGTTATTCCCCTCTTGAAGTTGGTGTTGGTGCTCCAGTGGTCACTCCGTCTTCCATCTTCCAGTGGTACTGTTCTCAGTTTCTTTCGTTTTCTTTTTCTTGTCTCCAGTTTTCTTCCGTTTCGACTTGGATATTTGCTCCTCTAACTGTGCAATTCTCTGGCTCAGGTTCTTGATTAACTTACTCTGCAATTTGTTTTTCTTGAACAGATCACCCACCATCATCTTTAGTTTCCCATTGTCACCATTCACCTTCACAACGGCTTCTTCAACATTAGCATCCTCTCCTGTGACTGCTTCCGTGACCTCGCCGGTCTCTTCGTACTCCATGCCTTCACATTGTCTCTGCTGTTCTTCAGCTTGAATTGTCTCTGCCTCTACTTGCGGACAGTTCAAAGCTTTCAACCTCTTGCACGTCTGCACTTCACAATCTGAAGCACTGTTGGGGAATTCCTCTTCATTCGTTGAATGTCTCATAACCTCTTCATCTGGGCAGGGGATGCTGTAACATCCCAGAGCTCTCAGCTCCTCACCAGTCCGCCCTTCACAATTTGAAGCACCCTCTCTATGTTTCTCGCCACGTGTTAAATATCTCATTGCCTCTTCATCATTAGGCTCCAACTCTTGTTCTTCAAGCTTGTTTTCCATGAAATCCACCGGGTCCCCGGGTTCAGCATTCTCAGGTGACACTCCTCCCCACTGACCGTCTGTGCCCATAGAATTATCCTCAGTACGATTTGAACTCTCAATTTGCATATCCAGACCGTCAATCTTTCCGGAAAGCACAGACACCTCTTCTTGCACCTTTGAATCATTCGCAGAGGCTAGCTTCACCCCATCCAGCACATCTTCTTCATTGGAACCCCTCTCCGGCAACTCTTCATCTCTGAGTTCTTTGTTCGGACCCCTTTCCAAGGACGGGACTTCTCCGTTCTCTTTTACGTAGGCAGCGATTTCCTCACCATAATTATCATCCTCTGCGGCTTCTGCACCCATCGAAGCAGACCCTTCTATCGATTTGCCAGCAATTATAGCATCTACCATTTCCTGCAGATTAAGAAGCTGACGGATCACAGCCTTCCTTGACTCTCTTACAAATGAATTCACTCCCTGCAAATCAAAATACTTGTATATTTATATCTGATTTTCTTTCACAGTCCAAAACATTGAAGATGTAAACAGGTTGTAAGACCTACTGGCCCTGCTCAGTTCCATCAACAGAAAAAAATAATGAAAAAGAAATCACCAATAAAAAGTTGTAAACCGCTGGAGAAATGCACAACGGAATTTTAAAGTCCCCAGAAACTCGGATTGACGGTTTTCAGGCAAATTCAAATAGAGCGTACAGAAATTCAAACAGTATTTGAACAAAATCGAAAATCAGAAAGGGTTTTGAGGCAATTTTTGAAATAGCAATTCGCACCAGACCAACATTCAAAATGCATTTTGGAGCAGGCCAAAAATTCAAAGAACGTTTCGAAATCTAACACACAGGGATTGGATACAAAAAACAGACCACGCTTTGAACAAACAAAGAACTCAAACCAGGCTTTGAACCAACACGAAACTCAAGAAATGTTTTGAGACACTTCAACTAGGTTTTCAACACAAAATTCAAACAGGGCTTTGTGGTAACACAGAGCATCAAAATACGCACCTGAATTGCATCAAGCTTAAGTAGCAGAGACATTATTTCCTCGGTGATCTTCAGGCGCTCCTTCTCATTCTGAAGGATCGACTCCGCGACTTGACGATCAACCAGACGCCGCCGAATAGCTTCGGCCTCTGCCTTGACATCACGTATAACCCTCAGATTCTTCAACGGCGAACCCTTCCGGGTAGAAAACCCTCGGAAAGCCGACTGCATTTTTGTAGCCGCAGAAGTCTCGTCCATTCGAGGAGCGTCCGTCTTCTTAGTCACGGAGGATGATTTGGGAGCCTTTGAATCGATAGGTATCGACATGACGTTGTTGGGATCACGCTTGAAAGGACTGTTCCCATTGGTCACCGAACTCGAATTTTGCGAGGAATTAATAGGAGGACCTTGGACTGGAACTGTGAACGTCTTGGGCTTAATCTTGGGCGCGCCCCAATAATCATATTCTGGTTTTATCGGGGTCACAGTGGCTGCAGCGTGGGGGTGAGAACCGTAGGGACCATAATGCGACCTCTGCGGGAATCGATCCCACAACCTGCCAAAGAAAGGGTCTTCCATAATTTTCGAGCGATTTAACGATTCGAAAGACAGAATTTCTTAACTGGAAACTACGCAAACTTAAAATTGTTGCTACGCGTCATAGACTTCTCCGCAGAGTGGAATTTTATAGAGGATGATGCAGAAGAAGCGACTGCATTCTCGAACTTTCAAGGCAGGCTTAGTACAGCTCTAGAATACTCTTGACCATAAGAAGCTTTGCTTTTAAGAGATTTGAAAATTGAATTTATCCGCGCGGACGTGCGAGAATAAAGATGGTCCAACGTGGACGACCAACCGTTGGCTTTCGGAGGAGCTTGGTAAAGACCACCACCATTGAAAGTCATTTTTTTTTAATTTTTTACTAATATTATTAATCGGGAGAAGACGCGGTTAGTAGTTAGATCGTTGTCTTTCAGAGTTTGGTAAAAAACATAAGATTGATAGGATTTTCAAGCAGCATGAGGTGTTTTTATATTTCAAGTTTCTTAACACGATTTCTAGTTCTCTCAAATCGGTTAAAGATTTGATTGATAGAGATGGAAAATGTGTTTACATCATTCCTTGTTCATGTGAAACTCTTTATATTGGTGAAACTGGTCGATCTATTAATCAAAGGATTTGTGAGCATGTCGCTCACATCAAACATAGAAGATCTCAGTCGTCCGCCTTACCTAAGCATGCAGAAAAGACTAACCATCATGTTTGCATCGAAGATGCTAAGGTCATTGCTAGGATCGACCATTTCCATCATCGTAAGTTGAGAGAGGCCTTAGAAATTGAAAAAAAACCCATTAATCTCAATAGAGATATAGCTGGAATATCAGCAAGTGTTGAATTTTTGCCTTATATTCTTGATTTATATATATATTTCTTCATACTTGTTGTATGATTCTTTGATAGGTTGTTGGTTATCAATTTCTTTTTTCCTTGGACCTTGCTTTTATAAATAAACTAAGGCTAATTTAGCCATTTCTATATCTATTTAAACTTAATGTCTCGAATGGATTTCTCACATAGTCCCGACAATGAACCACATTGAAATAGGTCTACCATGTTCCATTGCATGTAATTATTACCGAAAGAATTTTACAAATTTATATGATGGATCACAAAAGCTTAGATTCCAAAAAACACCACCATTAAAAGTCATGTTTGTTTTTGTTTGTTTTTGTATTTTTATTATTAAGTAATGTTTGGTGTTTTGGATGGTTTAATTCTCAAAAAAAAATATCATTTTAATCATTCGTGACTTGGTGGGACTAAACTCCACACAAATCATTTGGTTGGAATTGATAATTTTACTTTTAAAAATTTTCACCAAAATAATTAAGATTCACTACTATCCATATTTGTAGTTTAATTAAAAAAATATTTTATTTGGAAATTTTGATTTAGACTTTCTGTGAATATTCACTCCAGAAATATTATTAATTTTTAAATAGGTTTTGTTACATTACCATGGTTTACCAATACTACATGCTTAAAAACCATAATTTATTTCAAAATCAAAATATTTTATTTTAATTTAATTTTATAACATTTTTCAAATTAAATCCAAAAGCAACAATGTATAGGAAAATGTAGTGTACATAAATAAGTGTAACTCAAATAAATAAATAATATCTAAATTCAAGCTTTTGTGATTTATATTGATATTTGAAAATTTTTTTTTGGTAAAAATTACATTAAAATTATTGGGCCAAGACTTTTGGAACCAGGTGTTTCATAAAAACAAACTAATAATTATCAATAATAAAAGATTTTAATTTGGTCAAATTACATAAAACTAAAAATAAAATAAAATAAATATTTATAATTATAATCAATAATAAAACCAAATCTAGATCTTAATTATCCTGGCTTGAAATCTCTTGAGATGCAAAAAGATATGGGGATGTTGTAGTGGTGTAAATGTTTATAAATATTTACATGTGCGATCAATTAAAAATTAATAAAAAATTAAAAGTAATATACAACATAGTATGGAGATATGTTGTAGTGTACTGTGAATATCACATAAACCTAAAAATTAAATTAAATTAAATTAAATTAATATTTATAATTATAATTAATAATAAAACCAGTCTAATTTATCTTAATTCCAAATCTATGGATCACAAAAAATCAAGTCCCTAGAATTAAAATAAATCTAAAATAATTGAGGTTTGAATTATGAAACTTCACAAACACCCAAAATGATATTTCAACTCACCATTTAAGTTTGTTGTAATAGGTGAGAAAAATTTTCATGGTCATTCACACATCGTTTATTTAACTAAAGTGATATATGGTTTAAATGGTTTGCTAGGAACCATGTGCGTATATAATGGTGAAAGGATGCATTGTAAGCTGAATAACGATTCTATAATGCGGAATAAATACTTAAATAGAATCGAAAAATAAAATTTAATGCCCAACAAATCATACCTCCTGCCATTGATGCTACTTACACTTAGAATGTATTTTGTATGCAAAGCTTTCGGGCTGCTTCACTATATAGAAAATCTGCAGGAACTTCCAAGCTCTGCTCACTCTAACTTGATGGTGTAAAACTGAAGGGGATTGATTTAGTGAGCTTGGGGACCAAATAGAAGTATTTATAGCCAAGCTTCCATCAAGCTTTTGTTGGCTATGTGTCAAGTGTTCCACAAATCATGGTAGAGAACTGCAGTGGGAGTAATGGACCACTTCAGAAGCTCCCAACAAGAAAATTAATTAACTGCAGTTGATTTTCATAATTTAAGGAAATGACTGCAGTTGGTTTCCATAAATTAAGGAAATGACTGCATTTGGTTTCTAGAAATAATTAATTGCAGTTATTTCCATAAATAACTGGCCGTTGGGAGAGGGAGCGTAACATTCTCCCACTTGGTCCATACTTCCAAACTTAATGTCTCATCTTAAAACCCATTGATAATATGTA
>CM076575.1:1754317482-1754342482 GCA_034641835.2 Pinus albicaulis | reverse complement strand
ATTGAGCAAAAAATAGACATATTTCCAAATAAATGCTTTAATTCAAAAAATTCTCAAAATATGACATTTAGCCAAACATGTCTGTAATCACCAAGGCAGAGATAATTTTCGCTCTGATACCAAATGTAAGTTGAATAACGATTCTATAATGCGGAATAAATACTTAAAGAGAATCGAAAAATAAACTTTAATGCCCAACAAATCATACCTCCAGCCATTGATGCTACTCACACTCAGAATGTATTTTATATGCAAAGCTTCCGGGCTGCTTCACTATATAGAAAATCTACAGGAACTTCCAAGCTCTGCTCACACTAACTTGATGGTGTAAAACTGAAGGGGATTGAGTTAGTGAGCTTGAGGACCAAACAGAAGTATTTAATGCCAAGCTTCCATTAAGCTTTTGTTGGCTATGTGTCAAGTGTTCCACAAATCATGGTAGAGAACTGCAGTGGGAGTAATGGACCACTTCAGAAGCTCCCAACAAGAAAATTAATTAACTGCAGTTGATTTCCATAATTTAAGAAAATGACTGCAGTTAGTTTTCATAAATTACGGAAATGACTGCAGTTGGTTTCCAGAAATAATTAACTACAGTTATTTCCAGAAATAATAACATGCATTGCATGTTAAAAGAGAAAAATCCACTTGTAAAAGTTCGACACGACGTTTTTTCATTACCAAAAGCAACAAGAAGATGATTCATGAGAAAATGATATACCTGGTCTTAAATTGAATGTGACATGGAGAGAGAATAGAGGATCAAAACACATATTTCTGTTAGAGTGTTAGTTTCTAAGTTGATGAAAGAGACTAGAACGTAGCAAGTCAATAAATTACTTAAAGTCTTGGGAAGTTCGTTCAACATTTAGTCATTAAGATCCACTTTATTTTTAATAAGGGTTTCACATTAAAATTTGTATTATTAAAATATCATTGTGATAGTTAATATGAGGATAAGGATTTACATGATGCATAGAATAGATGGTGATAGGTGTATTATTAAGACACTATGTGATGTGAAAGTCACCAATTCAAAAATTTGTGGGCAAAAATCTAGGGGTGTTAAGGGTTGGTGTGGCTCAGGTGGGTATGATCCCAAGGTGATTTTGATGACTTAGATGCCTCCAGATTGCAGTTTCTCAAGCCAAAGGTTAAGCGTGCAATTATCTCAATATTCACACAACTTAGCAAACAAAAAAAAACATGAGGACAAGGTCAAATTTGAGTAAGCAGACATAAAAATTATAGTTTGTGAATGATTCCCTTGTTATAATGTTTGTGGACTATTCCCTTGTTATAATGTTTATTCTTGCTCATTTTATTATGCTAATGATATTAATATTATTATTATTATTATCCAATTTTAAGGTCACAGCCAAGCGAGACACCAAATTGGTGTATGAGACCCCCTTGTTTGTGAGACAAGGGACCCACCTCTACGTAGTGATTTTACTGCTAAGTCTACAAAGGCATACCTACTCTACCCCCTCTGGTTTTGAACTTGTGACCTCTTAGGAGAATACACATGTTCATAACCATTAGGCCCACTCAAACTGTATGATATGATATGAAATGAGCTACATGATAGCTTGAGATTATTCTTAGTTATTCAAAACCTCTATTTCTTTTTCTATGTAACCAAACACCCCACCCTCCAACTCATATGCGATGGTAAGATACTCTTTAAGGCTCAAGGTTGTTCAACAACAAGTCTTGAAGTCATTATAACAATATACTCAATATGAACTCAACATGTCACTTGCAGAAATTGAGCTTGGATGGGTAGGATAAAAATAATTCATCCCTACCACCTGAGATAAACTCAATTGACATCTTTAAGTACTAGTTATTCATATGCATCAATAATAGAATGTGCTTGCTTGTGTTATATGGATAATCTTGTTTCATTTTCCTTTATTGGTTTTATAACAAGGAAGTGTTCTTAGCAATTGAAATATTTTTTTTTGGTGGGAAAGAGAGGGTGTTGATTAATGTTTATTTCTAATGATAGCAATGGACTATTCCCCTTATTATTGATTGTATCACCATTTTTTTATTATTGGTCTTACCAAGAACAATGTTACCAATCAAACGAGAAATATTACCTCAAAACGAGAACTATATTAACTCAAAATGAGAACAAAGTTACCGATCAAACGAGAAATATTACCTCAAAAACACCAAAAAAAAATGAAAAAACAGGCTGAAAATGAAAAGTATTGATGTTGGAATAACTTTATTTATTTATTTATTTTTATTTTTTGGGGGTAAATTTTTAACATTTTTTAAAATGGTAGTAAAAACCAATTTCTTTTCGCAAAAAACACCGTGAAAACGAAAAGTGTTGATGCTGGAATAACAGTTTTTTTTTTTTTTTTTCTCAACAAAATGCCTTGAAAACGAAAAGTGTTGATGTTGGAGCAACAATTTTTCCTTTTTTTCTTTTTTTACTTCAAAAAACGAAAAGCGTTGATTATGGAATAACGCCATTTTTTTCAGGGTAAATTTTCAACATTTTTAATAATGATGTTAAAAATATATTATGACTCTGAAAAACTTTAAAGTTCCAACGATTTTCAAGCATTACATTAAAGATAAAATATCACGTCTTTGAAAAGCTTTAAAATTCCAACGATTTTTAGGCATGACATCAAATATAAAATATCACGTCTTTGAAAAATCTTAAAATTCCAACAATTTTCAGTCATGGTGCTAAAGAAAAAATAATTATAATTGTTTTCAACAATAACATTAAAATTAAAATATCATGACTTAGAAAAACATTAATATACCGACAATTTTTCAACCATGGAATTAAAACCAAAGATTATGACTACAAAAAAAAACAAGTTTTCAAAATATTTCAAGCATGACATTATGAAACAATTTTATGACTTAAATTTTTTTTAAATGAACGCCTGAATGAAAAAATTAGTATACCAAGAGTAATTTATTTTTTAAATGTTAAATGAGCTTAAGACAACTTGATACATTGCAACAAAAATTTAAAAATCAACCATCAAATTGACACACAATGTAGGTGAACTCGACCCATTGTAATGAAAACTTAATGACCAACCATGAAATTGACACATTGTGGGGGTAGACTCTATTCATTATAATGAAAATTTTAAAGTCAACTATCAAATTGCACATAATGGGATCGGGTTGCTAGTCACTGCAGGAAAAAATAAAATAAAATAAAAACCAAAATAATAAATAAATAAAAATGAAAAATACAAAAGAAAACAAAAATTCAAACATTAAAAAAAATAAAAACAAAAGCAAAAAAAACACAATTAAAAAAATAATAATAACAAGTAATAAAACATAAAGAAAATCCCGGATGTGGGTGGACATTAACGAGGTTTGGAAGGACGGTTCTTGGTGGCAACCGGAGCATCACACGTGGACTGGCCATATGGCCACTCACGAGCTCATACGTATGAACATAAATTCTGCCAGCTATGAACGCATTCATTCATTAACTCTGCACTCCCGCCAATGCTTGCTCCATTGTTACAAGATGAACCCACCGAGCAGGTCTTCTTCTCCGTTTCAATCTAGTTTTTTGCAACCCAATTGCTCTTCTCCTGTTTTGCAAGTCTACAAATTCCCCCCTGGTAGCTCAAAGTCGAGCTCCTGAACGCATACCGGGAGGCATTGCACCCTTCTTGGCTGTATTGAGATTACTCCTAGAGCACACTTTTCTTAGAGTCTGCACTGTCACATGCATTTGACCTCGGCTTCTTGGCCTCTTGATTCTATCTCCCCACCTAAGCCTGAGCATCATTATTCTCTTTCTCGTTCCAGTGCTACTATGCCTCGCTTAAGGCATCACATGCGCTGCCGCCGCGGTAGCAGCAGTGGTAGAGCCATTCGCACGCCACCTTCTTCAAACTCTGATACTTCCTCCTCTTCTCAGGGTATGCCCATGGTCGCTACCCTGCAACTCGAAGCGGGCGAGGTAGAGACCGATCTGCTGGTCAGACGCATCCAAAATTCAGCTCTCTGTTTCCTCATACTGCTTCTCCATCACAACTAGCCTCCACTCCTGCTGCCACAGTTGCTTCCACTCCTCCCTCGCAGGTTGTCCTTTGCCAAACCACTCACTCCGCAGAGTTTCATTACGCCTACACAATGGATAGACCTCACATCACCGCCTTCATTACAGTCTCTTTCCGAGAGGAAGTTGTCCACTTCGATGTCCTCGACGCCCCCAATCTATAGAATCCTAGCGCTTCTATTGGCACTGAGAAAGGGGCTCCCAGTCGCAAAGGTGGTCAAAGGGACAATATCACTAGAAAACGGCCTGGGGATGATCATGAAAATGCCAACGCTAACGACACCATCTGCACTAACGTTCCCACCTGTGCAAAAGATGGTGCAGAAGCTGGAAGCAGTGAATATTACAGGTGCTTAGTCGTGGAGGAACCACCATCTCCTGCAAATGACAAGTAAACACTTTGGTTTTTGCTGGTCTATGGTCTTGGGTCCTAATTCATTTGGATCCCTTTTTGTTTCCTTGAATAGTAATGTGTTTTTGAAAATGAACAAGGATATATGTATTTTAACTATATTGCTGGTTTCCCCTACGTGGGCGGCAAAAAACCTCTTTCAGGAACTGGTTTCCCAAATATGGGCAGTCCAGTTTCATGTTTTTTTGTTCACTCGTGCCCGGTACCTGGGCCTGCACTGCTGAGGCTTGTACCTCTATGCATTTTTATGTTACATAAATAAAAATAGACTTAGAAAAAAAAAAACATAAAGAAAAGAGGAAATTAAAAAACATGATATATATATATATATATATATATATATATATCAACCATAAACCATAAAAATGTAAAAAAAAACAAATTTTTTAACAAAAAAAAATAAAATTAAAATAAAATTAAAAAATAATCAAAAAATAATAAATAAATGGAAATAAATTTTAAAAAACACATAATTTAGGGGAAAAAGTTAAAAATTAACCCAAAAAATGATATTTTTTTAAGCTTAAAAAACAAGATATATCGCATAATTAAATTAAAAACAATTAAAATTAAAAAATAAAAATTAAGAAAAATAATAATTAAAAATAAAAATAATAATAACAAAGTAATAAAATAATTATAAAAAAAATCATTTTAAATAATTAAAAATTATATATATATATATATATATATATATATATATATATATATATATATATATATATATATATATATATATATATATATATATATATATATATATATATATAATTGACCCCTGCACCTCAATACTCGCCTTCCCGGGGCTGTAGTCCGGGCAGTGGGATCACGTTGCAACTCGAACCCCCCGCCTCCCACCCCGCTACAGACATGTATCGGCATACACGCTGGTGGCTGCATGGGATTGATCAGAGCCTGGCTCAGGTCCCAAACTCCTATAAAACTCAAAGAGCGAGGGGGGTCGATTTTGTAAAAGAAAAAGAAAATATTATTATTTTTTTTAATTTTAATTTTAATTTTTTTTTTAGTAGTTTTTTTTAATTATTTTATTTTATTTTTAATTTTTTTACTTTTTAGATATATATATATATATATATATATATATATATATATATATATATATATATATATATATATATATATATATATATATAAATATATATATATATATATATTTTTTTTTTTTTTTATTTTTTTTTTATTTTTTTTTTATTTAATTATTATTATTATTATTATTATTATTATTATTTAAAAAAAAAATAATCGTGATTTTTTTTTTAATAACTTCAAAAAAATTTGTTTTTTTGTTTATTTTTATTTTTTTTTCCTTAAATTATGTGTTTTTTTTAATTCTTTCTCTTTTTTATTTTGTTTAAGTTATTTTCTTTATTTTCCTTATTTTTTGTTTAAATTTTTTACTTTTTATAAGATAGTTTTGATTTGTTTTGCATTTTTATGGTTTTTTTTTCCTTTTTGATATATATTTTTTTATATTTGATTTTTTTGGTGTTTTTTTTGTGTTTTATTATTAACATGAAAATCACCAATATTTAAAAAATATATATCCACAATTAATACATTACAAATCTAAAATGTAAAAAATAAGACCTTTAAACAAAAAGAGTTGATGTTGTATCAACACTTTTTAAAATTAGCATGGAAATGACTAACATTTTAAAACAAATGTTCATATTTTTTAAAATTGACATAAAAATCAATAACATTAAAAAAAATGTTCATAAGAAAATTTAAAGTGTTAAAAATATGCTTAAAAAATGGTGATTATGAATAACCACTTTTCAAAATCATGAGCTTTTATTGCTACCTCAAAAAACAAGTAATCAATAATTTTCTCATTTGATTGATAACTATGTTCAAGGACTTAGTTCATTGTATATCATATCGTATTTTTACATCTGCACATTAGCTACGTTTTATTTCCATATCAAAATTATGGTAGTCGATCCAAAACTAGATGGCTTCCCATTTTTATAATGGAAGGTAACTAGTAGTTGCCCTAAAAAGTGCAAAGAGAGGCTGATAGGATTGTTAAATTGTGATAATTTCAAAGACATGTATAATTGAATTCAATATCCCAATATTATCAGCCTTTCAAAGAATAATACAAGACTATTTAAATAAAAAAATGAAAAGTACAATCTCAACCCATTAATTGACTCAAAACCTCTAAAAATAGATATGCTAATCTTAGTTCACACATACATGATTGACACTTTCTAAATTACAACTCTAGCATTATTGCCACATCCTAAATTTAGACTATTTATAAATTGCCTAAAACTGCATGCTAACTGAATGTCACTTAGAGATAATCTCCAACATTCAAAATATTTTAAAATATTATGTAGAGAAATCCTCAAGTCATTAATAATTAAATTAAAATTATAAATCCCTATTCCAAAATAAATACACATGCCTATATAATTAAATATCAATTTATATTAATTTAAAAAATAATTTGAATCACAAAAATATGTTTAAACAAATGATTATATAAAAAAATTAGCATGCAAAATAAAGGAAATTAATCCAAATAAATTTAGGGCTACTTTCTTTAAAGGAATTTTTTTTGTATTTTAAAATTAGCAATGTATTATATATTTAGACAGACAAAATCTTTCCTTTTCCATTTAAAAAGCTTTTTAGGCCTTTGAAAGCAAAAATTAAATTAGAAAATGGTAAACTTTCTTATTCCATTATGATTTTTCAATTTTTTTTTTTGTATTTTTACTTTCTCTTTCCCATTTTCTAAGCTTTTCAAGTCTTTGAAAAGAAAAATGAAATTAGAAAATGGTAAACTTTCTTACTCCAAAACCATTTTTCATTTTCTTTTCTATTTTTTACTTTCCTTTTCCTATTTTCTAAGCTTTTTTACCTTTCCCATTTTCTAAGTTTTTTAATTATTTGGAAGCAAAAATGAAATTAGAAAATGGTAAACTTTCTTATTCCATTATGGTAAAATAATTTGAATAACAAAAATATGTTTAAACAAATGATTATATAAAAAAAATTAGCATGCAAAATAAAGGAAATTAATCCAAATAAATTTAGGGCTACTTTCTATAAAGGAATTTTTTTTTCTTTTTTGTATTTTAAAATTAGCAATGTATTACATATTTACAAAGACGAATTCTTTCCTTTTCCATTTAAAAAGCTTTTTAGGCCTTTGAAAGCAAAAATTAAATTAGAAAATGGTAAACTTTCTTATTCCATTATTATAGGTTTTAACCCTATCCAGAAATTATCTGCAAACGAATCTTAAAAACAGAAAAATAAACAATAGTGAGAGCATAAAACATAAAACAGATACACACAGAGATTTTCCCCTAGATCCCAAATCGGGACGACTAGCTTGATTTTTCATTATAGTTCTTTTAGTGTTACAACACACATATATATACATGCCGAAGCATACATAAAACCCAATCCATTAACCATGGATTAGAACATAACCATAATTCCCTTGACCGGATCTACAAAATATCAGGGGTCGAAAACCATCATGCCCCAAAACCATGTGCAAACCCATGCACAAAACCATGGGCGGGTCCACCCACCAGAAAGTAAGGACAAAAAAAAAAAATTATCGGGGCGTTTCCCTGTACCCCGACAGGGGGGGCTACCCCCCCTGTGACCCCCCCGTATGTTGCGCCCAACGCAACGTATAGGGGGGTTATCGCCCCCCTGTTACCCCCCGCACATGACTAGTCGTGGAAAGAATATAACACAAACCCAACAATTATGATTTTTCATTTTTTTTTGTATCTTCTTACTTTCTCTTTCCCATTTTCTAAGCTTTTCAAGTCTTTGAAAGGAAAAATGAAATTAGAAAATGGTAAACTTTCTTACTCCAATATCATTTTTTATTTTCTTTTCTATTTTTTTACTTTCCCTTTCCCATTTTCTAAGCTTTTTTCCCTAAGTTTTTTAATTATTTAGAAGCAAAAATGAAATTAGAAAATGGTAAAATTTCTTATTCCATTATGGTAAAATATGTTTAAACAAATGATTATATAAAAAAATTAGCATGCAAAATGTATAACAACAAATCCTCAAGTCAAAACCTTTCTCAACATCCTAACCCTAGAAATATATAAAATGTTGATTCTCTATTTAAATTTGGAATTATTTTAAAAGAAATATTAGAGAGAGCTGGTTTTTCTCAAATGCACTTACAATTTAGTAAGATTGTAGAAGAATTCTCCAGCCATGTTAAAACTCACTTTAAATACTATTGAAGTTGAAATATATTTTTTAGAAGTTTAAATAATATTGAAGTTGAAATATATTTCTTACAAAATTAAGGAATGTGATAATGAACATAAATAAATTCATTTGTTTTATAAATAAATTCATTATTTTACTATTATTATGAATAATTTTATAATTAATTAAACATATAGGTTAACCTTATAAGGTTTTTTTTTAGTTATTTCTCATTCTTTCCTTCTTTAGGTATTGGGATCTTTTGGTGCTCAATGCATTTAAGCAAACTAAGTCCCATTCACATTCATGATAAGTACACATTCATGATAACCAAAGATTGCCTCTCTTTTACATTCTAATTTTAATTTTTAATTCTAAAATATAGAAAATAGAAAATCATAAAATATTTATGAAAAAACTTACCAAACATATTTAGAATATATTTACATTTTACCAAAATAAATGCAGAAACTTCAACACTATATAAACACATTTACAAATTGGAAATTATTATATTAATTTTTTCAATTTTCCTACAAATAAATTTTGCTAATTTTATATAATTCAAAATTCTCTTATTAATTAAAAAGAAACTATATAGTAATTTAATAATTATCATTAATCCAAATAAAAAAACCGCTCTATAAATTTGTTTATTTTATTCATTTGAATTATGTAATATTTCCTTCAGTGCTTCTCCAAACAATAACCTGCCATGGCACAAGATGGTAAAAGCATTCCTAGTGTCATCTCAACCCACCACCACTCACAATAAAATGATAGACAAGAATTACTGCAGTCCTAAAATATGCTCCTTTGAAAATATCAAAGGTAAAGAATTTGGAGGGCTAGGCTTGCAAGAACGAAAAAAAGAGTGTCAGAAACATCTCAGGTTCGACTCTGGCACAACTTATGCATAATACCTTCATATATTTCTAAACTACAACAAGTATACAAGATTTTAGAGGCTGAATATTTTCCTTTAATAGTGGACATGCACATATTACAGATTACAAGGTTTCAGAGAATATGATTATTATGAGAGCTAGAAAATTGAAATGAAAACTTAAACTACACCGCCGCACGAAGGATCGCCAAATATTCCCATTCTTAACCAACTCTAAAGTAGGAAATAAAGTATCAAGGACGTATGCAGCAAATCGCCCAGAAAAAGCTAACAAAATAAGATTAAATGGCCATAGATTACACCATCTACTGCTAAACTTTGCAGAACCTTAGAATCGAAGAAGTTAATGCGTTTGGTCAAAGACTTAACACCGTGGAAACGAACTGGTGCACGAGGAGCAGGCATTCCTCCTGCAACCAATAAAATTTAGACGGAAGAACAAGTAATCAAATAACATATTTATATGGAAACCTCTAAGCTCAAATTGGGCAACTTAGAAGTTTAGGGCTACTTTCTATAAAGGAAATTTTGGAAAGGTTCTTGATTCTATTGCCAAAAGAATCAATTATCAAGAGAAATTCCTGAAAAATTAGGGAAATGTGTGATCTTACTAATGTTAGACTAGGTAACTAACTACAAAACAGACATGTATCACTAGTGACATGTGTCAGTACAAAAATGAATTGGTTGACAAAAAAAAAAAGGTGATTCAAAAGAGAAGGCCTATCGGCCTAATTAGACCCTTTTTCAGGTAAACTTGTGAAGTTGACAAATGGCATTTACCTATGACAATGAACTACTAAGTAATTTTACACTTCTTTAATCTTCTCTTGACTACCCATTTCTTCCTTGGTAAGTCCTTGAGCTTCTTCACGTGAGATTAGGTATGAATATTTTTAACACATCTCAACCCAATATCTAGTCATCTTGTCATGGTTACAATAACTATTATCATTCCTACTTTATATAACTCTATATTTCTTGTTTCTTTTCTTCTTTTGTTCTCCTTATTGGCCTAAAGAGGAGTTTTGACATTCTTTTGTCCTTTTCCGAGAAGGCTTAGGTCCTTTGATGGGATATTACTTCCACTAACACTTAGCCACACAATTGTTATTCATTCCAAGAAAATACATATATAGAAAAAATACCAATATCAGTATGCCTAATAGCCTCTCTTCGTGCAATAGATACAAGTGACATGAGGTTCCATACTCATATACATTTTAAGAATTCTCTTATGCTTCTTAGATCCCTTTGTTAGACCTAAGATGTTTCATACACCTCTTTGTTTTCCTTATTTAGTTTACACAAGGCTATTAGAGTGGATTTCTACCTCATCATTTCTCATCATGAGTTGATTTCTCTCACTTTGGTGTAGTTGAATATTCGATTTGAGCCTTCACAAAAAAAATGTACTTTATGGGCTTGCCAACTACTTTACTTGTACTTTGTTGCATAAGTGTATTACATCCCTTGCGAATGGTGCACTTTGACTAGGGTTGCATTTGAGCATTCACTTTCTATCACTACTCCACTCAAGAGTCTTGAGCCCTCAATTCCACCACAATGGTATTTTTTAGGCCTTGGCCACTCTTACCAAGATCTTCGCCATTGAATCCCATATTCTTCATCAATTTGGATGCTCACTTGATGTTTTAAGAGAAACAAAAAGGGTTGATGTTGAAGTTCTTACCATGCTTTCATTGGCCATGGTTTATGCATCTTGGGTAGAGACAAATTTTTTTACTCCCTTGATCACCTTATACTAATCTCTTTGTGAAGCTTGGCTAAAAATGATTTCTTTACATTTAACTTTTATTATTGCTTCTCTATCACTTGGACATTTTTCTCCTCAAATATATCCTTTCTACTAAATATAGTCTCTATTTTCAAAAATAAATCTCAATATTCCTCCATCCATGGTTTTATGAAAGAATTTTAATTGTGTACCAAATTTATTTTGTAACTATTCATTCTTCTTGACTTGTAAATGTTAGGCCTATGGCATATTTGTCTCTCTATCTTTGAACACAAATTGTTGACCTATTATAATCACTACTAGATTGTAAAAGTGCTTCACCATGTTGTATTTGTTGATATTAGAAATATTTCCTTTGCTTTCCCATGTTTGATCAATTACAAACACCCTATGAGTTTTAGACTTAAATAAAAGTACCCTATCATCAATCGTGTAATTACAATTCACAATGTATTTTCCTTCTAATAAAAATTTCATTCTATCTTCATGATTGGATAATGGTTCTACTAGTTGGTGATACTAAGGAAACACACCAACTAAGAAAAAAATTATGGAAAACAAGACCTATTAAATGGTTTCAAACCAACAAGTAATAAACGAGTGTATCATTATGTAGGAATATACATGACCTTTAGGATTTTCCATCCACAATATTGTTTTACAATACTTCTAACGTTCTTGTTAATAAAAGGGTTGATGCCTTCCTTTCCTTAAATAATACCCTTCTTCTCTTCTCCCTAAACTACTCCCTTAGTTTTGATGCATTAATCAACCTTCCAAATGAATAGTTAAGGGTTTAATCCTCTAAATTTCAGTGATTAAATTGTTCATCTTCATGTTCCCCTTTCAATTACATAATGGTTTCAACTCATGTGATAATTAAATCAACTATCCAATATTTGAAAAGACCATGATCCATGAAAGATGGGCTTCTCATTGAAATATACGATTTACTCACTTAGTACTACTAACTAGGCCTCGTAATGTACAAGAAATCCAAGTAAATTCAATTAAAAACAAATATTATAGCCCACCATTGTCAAGTCATCTCATGATGGTTCTTAGCCAAATGATGCCTATTCCAATTGAGCTAACTCATTAAATTGGAATTTTTTATTTGATCTAAAATGTTTCATCAAACTCAAATCTTTGAATTTTTATCACTGAGAATGGTGGAATAAAATTACAAATTACACTTATTTGATAAACAATGTGATAAGGGGTGGGCACCATCCTTAGATTAGTATACCTATGTTGTTGAGGAAGTGCTTAGTGATCTTGATTAGTTTGATGATGGTGAGTTGTACATGTCTCTTGACCCAATCATAATAGTCAATAAGCTTGTGGTTAGAACACATGAAGAGCTGTCTTGTTTGATTCGCATTAGGAATAAAAGGCATGATATTAAAGATAGGATCAACATGTTTAACCAACATCTTCAGAAATATCGGGTAATAACCATATTTTAAAGTGATTTTTTTATGTCATAAGTTCAATTAGAATGTTTGTTTTTTAACTTTCACAATTTCTAATCGAAAAACCATTTTCTTTCTTATATAGGGTTTTTTGGAAAATATCACACCACAACATACAGACACCACGAGTCAATGTTCAATGGCAAAGAGTGTCATACATAAGGATCTTGTACTAGAAGAGGAGCATAGGGCAGCCATTCCAACAGTGTCGACGCACAAGATAAA
Organism: Pinus albicaulis; assembly: GCA_034641835.2. Taxonomy (NCBI): domain Eukaryota; kingdom Viridiplantae; phylum Streptophyta; class Pinopsida; order Pinales; family Pinaceae; genus Pinus; species Pinus albicaulis. The sequence continues at coordinate 1,754,329,408 of CM076575.1, read as the reverse complement.
GAAAACTCTAATATTATTTTTATTAGTGAATAATAATAAAATTATCAATTTAACATTTATTTCTTATTACAACTGATGATCCACCCCTCTCTTGGCAGCCTTGACAATGTCATGAGTACACGACTAGGGTGTCAAAAATAAAGAAAAAGAAATGATTGTACTATTTATATCATTAAAAAAATCACGTACCATATTATCAAAACATATTTTTGATGATAAAAGTTTTTGAGATGAAGTATTTTGTGTCTATGATTAGTGAATGAATGAATGAATGTTAGATGTTAATGAATAATTGTTATATGTTTATTTATGTACATGACATTGGTTCATATTATGTAAGCGTCTATTTGATGATAAAATTTATTGAGATGAAATATTTTGTGGATTTACGAATGAATGTTTGCTATTTTTTATGTATATTAATGTCTTGATTTCAACTATTTCCTATATAGTAGATAGATTGGGTACTGGGAAATTGAGAGTGATGTGAGGGAGGCAGAGGGGTCATCAGAGCTTTTACCTTCATGTGGTTGGCCCTAATCAGTAGAGAATAAATTAGGATTTGGATAGTCTTGGAGAAAAACACCCACGATTCAACCGATCAACAACAAAGTCAATGTTGAATTCGTTGTTTCTTCATCGAGTGGGGGGAGGTTTGCTCCAAGATTTAAACTACTCCAAAATTTATTCTTGAAACCGATAGGAGCTCATTCAAGTATTCATGCACTCAAATCCTTTTGATTATTATTTATTCATTCAATTAAATTTAATATTTGGTCAAATTTAATCTAATTTTTCCTCATTGGTCTCATGAATATGTGTAGGAAAACTAGTATCAATTTGGATGTTGAAGTGGAACAACTATCTAAAGAAAATAACTCAAAATAGTAAGGCTTTAGGTGAGACAATGATTTTTCTTTGATATATGTGTTGTATGTCTTAGCTGAGTGGGAGTTACGTAAAGGTTTATAAGAACTAAGAAACTTTTCCATGAAAAAATCATGTAGTATTTGTCTTTATTTAACCATTGTATTTGTATTTGAGTGAAAGACTAGAAACTGTCATTTTTCATGCAAGGATGTAGGAGAAACTCTTACTCTATTAATTGGGCATAAGGCGAAAGTATGATTTTTATTCTATTTTAGTAATTATTTATCTAATCTAACTTCTCCTCCTTCTTTTGTTTTGTAGGTGCTTTCATTCACATATTTGGATTTGAAAGATTAAATAGGGTTGGAGTCATATACGCGAAAAAATATCATTAAAGTACTGCTCAATTTTAGCCCACCAAGCTCTTGGCTATCGGGTGTGTGATTTAGTTTTGTGTTGCATTTGATTTCAAGCAATTTTTTATTTCTAAATAGAAATTATTCCAAGACCATAGACCCAAATTCTATTCTTATCAACTTCAAATGAGACTTCTAAGAACATAGACACACATACCAACACACCATGATCACTTGAAGGGTTGGTAGACTGGATTAGTTGGTGGAATCTAAGACACTTTTTACACAAAATAAATCTCTTTTTACACTACCTCTCAAGGTACATACCCCACCTAGATTTTCACCAGGTATGTCCCTTTAGCATTATTCTTATCTTGGATTACCAATCCTCAAAGAACATTGGTCCTCTTCGACCACTCTTATCTTGGATACCCTGTCATATCCTCAAAGAGTTTCGTTGATGCGACTACTACCTATATTGGAATTATAATACTCAAGGAGAATCGGTCTAATATGCTAACCCAATCCTTCAGACACCATTCTCTCCTTGTGGCCTTCACTAATACTTACAACTATTAGTCCTAGTCTAGTGCACGATAACACACCCTAAGCATCAAACTTAGGGTTTCAAAAAAAAATGAATAAATGACAAAGGTAGATTCAATCTAGTGATTTTTATTCCTAACAAGAATCTCTATGATTCAAAACCCTAAACATAAGATAGTAATACAAGGCAAATTTAAAATAATTTTAATGAAAATTTGTACTACAAATCTTGTAGTTTTATTCATACCTGGAGTTGATCCTTTTACAAACCTTGTAGAGTTTCCTTTATCGATGTGTTCCCTCTAAATTTCAACCTTTATGCACGCAATTCATATTGACAAGTAAAAAATATGTGATACTAAAAGCATGTGTTAATTTTTTCAATCTAGGGTTTCTAAGCAACAATGGAGGATGAAATCCCAGGGTTAACAAATGCCAAATCTAGGACTAGCTACTTAATGTCAGATACAACTTATTATTCTCATTTAATCACACTTGATATATAACCTAGTTAGCTCACAAACCCTAGAGGCCAAGGGTTAGGGTTTCAAGGTTATGTAGTTAGGGTTTCACATGTACTATTTACAATCGTAGATAAACAATTATACACCCTAGAATCAAATAACCAACTCAACACATAATTTTATACTTTTAATAAACAACTTACACATACCTTATGAATTTTTACCTTTACCCTTTATGATTATGGAGACTATTATAAGGCATGCACATGATCAGAAAAAATTCCTTCAAGGAGTATTGTGACTTTCATTAATGTCATGCTAAAACTTCTAACTGTAGACATCCTTCTTCTTTGGATTTGTGGTGCACAGATCTCAAGATAATGACTTCTTTCACCAAGGATTCTTTTGATGTTTCTAATCTTCAACGTTTTAGAAGAGACTATTACTTACTAAGAGTTTTTCTTTAGGATGGATACTTGTAACATTTTGCTTCATTTAGTGTAGGTCGGCTCACTGACTTGTATAGGCTTGAACTGTGTGTGTGTGTGTGTCTATATATATATTAACATTGTAACTATGCATAGAACTTACACACTACATATTATTGTCTTATATGTGATTGTAGCTTGGTGATAGGCCTAATGAGCCTTAGATCTTGGTCTCCTTTATGCACAAAAAAAAGGTGCAAAATCTCGATTCCTATTATTGAGGCCTTTTAATACACTTATGCTCGCAAGGTGGTCTTTCTTCACGGTGACTAATGTCACTTCTTCTAGTCTTCCAAATAGGATTGTAGGATGGCTCCTAATCATTCTAATTACTTTGTCTTCTTTGAGAATATGGTAGATATAAATTATAACTTTATGAGGAATATGTCTTGTTCTTCAATGATACTTATTCTCATAATTTTCAGCCCCTTTTTTGACTGCTTAAATTTTGATTTCATGTTACAACAATGTCATGAATTTGAGGTTCCTATACCACTGTATAGTTCTATATTTTATCAAGATAAATGTAACGATATCACTTGCTCTCTTATAAGGATTATTCCTTGAGAAACCCCAAGCATTAACTCAGTCACCAACAGTTCTGAGAATTCGGATCACTATGATAGCACATAGTTCATATTTTTCTTTGATGACCTTTACAGTCTTTAATTAATTTGCTTCTTTCATTAGAATGCTTGTCCTAGCCTTCCAATCTTCCAGAAAAAGGCTCATATATTCTTTAATGCATTTTCATTATCCAGTGAAATTTTTGTGGCCTAATTATTGCAACTAGGTCTTATTAGAGTGCCTAGAATTTGATTTTCTATCTTATAGAAGATCATTCATAGGAGACTTATCTTCCTCTTCTTGTCTTGAGGCCTTAGTGATGTTCTTACTTCCCTTATGGAAAACAACCAAGCTCTGATACCATGTTGAAAAATTTAGGGAATTATGTGAATTAGATTCTTCAAGTGGATTTATCTTACCTTTGACATGCTCCTGTGATTGTTCTTATCTCTTTATTATTTCTTTCTTTCAAATTTTTATGTTCATGAAGAAAAATTCCAAACAAACGAGAACACGAGATGTAAGCACGGGTCCAAGGAAAAACCCATATGAAGGGGGGAAAACCCAGTCAAATCTTTCTCTAGTAGATTAGATCAATTTAAGACAAACTTGAACCTTTGACCAAAGACCCATTTCATCCACCAAGTCAGCCATTACAAAGTTATTGATCCTTCCCGCAACTTCTATTTTTGTTTTCTACAACTGTAAAAAATTCAATAATCAAATTGAATTTCTAATATGATGATCAAAGACCACTCCTCATAGTAAAATACATGGCTTGCTCAAAGTCTACAATTCTTCTCTCAGTCAACATAAGTCAAACTCTGCCCTAACCATAAATTCAAAGGCTAGTCAAACTCTTCCAAAACAACATGGTCAAAGGGGAGATGAACTCAACCTCTCTTGACAATCAGACAGTAGAAAAACGATGAACTTTGGAGCAGTAAAACTTGGTCAAATAGAAGGTTAACCCTATGGTAAAACTGCCACCTCAGGATTGCTCTCAATGCATATCAAACATACCCATATTTCCTTGATTCTTGTGACATTCAATGTGTCCTAGTCAAATAGAGTCAACCCTCCAAAAATCATAGCCAAAATAGGTAAAATGAACCTTGGTCAATGATGGTCAACACTAACTGAAATAGGAAGTCATCACAAAGATAAAATTCCCAGTCAAACTCTCACATGTGTGAAGAGAATATATTCCCTTAGAGGTCGAACCTATTAGAAGAGGAGAGAGAAAGATGTGTAATGTGAAGATCCTAAAATGAAGATTCCTTGACCTTGATTTTAAAAGTCATTGTGGGTCAAAGATCATGTCTCTTGGGCTACATGATTCCACATGCCTGGTGGGGCTGACATTGACCAAAACCACATGTGTGGTATTGACCTCAAAAACAAACTTTCCCTTGTCAAAATCCAATGCTCCATATGTCAAAATTGGTCCTCTTGAAAAGAGGAATTCATTCCAATAATCATCTTCTAAAAATGAGCTATCCAAAGTGGAATTTTACCAAATTTGCACATTTTAACAAGAAATCACTTCATGACATCACAAAGGAGGATCCATAAATTATCCTTATTATCGGCTTGCAACAACATCCACTAGTAGAAAATGATGAAATTAGTGACTAGGTGACTAAAAACGTTAGTCACTATAATTATTTCAAGTGAATTACTACTAAATTTGAGAAATTTTAAGTGACCCAACTAAAAACGACTAACTTAAATGATTAATTTAGTTTAGGGATAAAATATACGACTAGATAATAAGTGACCCAACTAAAAGTGGCTAACTTAAATGAATAATTTAGTCCAAAACTAAAATATATGACCAAATAATAATTGACAAAATATATCAATTAGTCATTTATGTTAGAAATTTTTAATTGTGTCACTTTGGAAATGGAAAATTGCAATTTTGATACTGAAGTGTCACATTTCACTAAATTTTAACACTGTAGATGGATTTAGAGACCTCCTTAGAGGAATCTCTAAATCCATCTGCAGTGTTAAAAGTTAGAGACATAGGGGTCTCTGAATCCATCTATAGTGTTAAAATTATGAAAACCCTTTAATTGTCTCTAAATTTTAACATTGTAGATGAATTTAGAGACCCCCTTCTTTGAATCAAGTTGCAATGTTAAAATTTAGAGACCAAGGATGGAGTTATCCATAGGAAATTAATTGTTTTAATATTTCATTTATTGTTTGTACCAATGACCTACATGGATAGTCAAATCAAATATTGACATTTATATTTATTTGGGTAATGTTTTTTTTTTTTTTTTTGCACCAATGCCTTCATTATAATTTTAGTAAAGGTAATCTTTAGATAGTTAAATATTTATATTTATATTTATTTGGCGATAAATTTTAATTTTTAAACTGCATTGCTTCATGCTAGTTCCTTTAAATCTAGAGTTAAATTTTCATATTTACATTTAGTAAATAAATAATCATAACCTTACTTCATGTTAAAAGTGCGAATTTATTTAAATATAGGATTCAAATATAAATATATAAACCAAAACAAAATACAGAAACATAACATTTCTAAAAATTTCTAGTAGACAACCCACCACTAGATCCATGGTGTCACACCCCTGAGTTGGTTCCACCACTCGGGGCATCGTGCAACACCGACTAGACTTCCATACTTAACTTTTTTTTCATCGTCCGGGCTACCTCTACCATTATGATTATTTCAATCTATTATTAGTTATGTGCGGAAAACATAACATGACAATACAATTTTTAGCAACATGGACCAACAACATCATTTATCAATGTAAAGCTTTTATTATCATTTTTTCAATATTTTACATAATTTTACAAAGGGAGGCCGACTCTGCATGAGTTCGACCTTATTATTATTTTTCTACAAGCTTGGGTCACTTGCTAACCTTTTATGAACGAAACCATGACTTTTTGCATGAGTCGACCTTTTCTGAGCGTCTGGTCACAAGTCCGCCTCATCGTGACCCTGTCTGCATGGTCGTATAATGCACTGCACACGTCTGCTCGTTGTGACCTGAGTCTGCAACCTTCACTGCCTCTTGAACTAAACATTGTCATTGCTGAACAAACCCTGAACGTTGTCGAACACTACTACCTACCCAAGCTTCCTAACCAATGGGCTCATCCCCACATTGCCACACTGTTTGGTTCAACCACACTCAACTATCATCGACTTCGCACTGCAAACTTCGAATAGTTGTCTCTGCGATTTTCCCATTGTGTTTCCCCACTTGGACCATTCGTGTATATATATGTCTACCCGCTAATGGATATAACGAAGGGTCATGTCACTTGGGGGTGTCGTCCCACCAAGCTGACCCATCAACACAATTGTTCACCAATGTGTAGCGTCGACCCATGCATTCAGCCATACGTTGACTCATTCACCCACCTTCGTATAAACTCCCATCACATATCACCTCCTCACTTATTTTCTCTATCTACCACCTCCACAATTTCCTTCAGCTCACCCTCACCTGACATGCACCCACTCTCCATTGTGTCAAGTCGCCATCGTGTCGCCTTGCCCATGGGTGCCTCGCCCGATCGTGCCTGCCCAAATTCTCAATGCGAGTCACCCGACGCGCTCGCCCATCGCACTTTGGGTGTGCTCGCCCATTGTCACACATCCCTTATTGTGGGTGTGCCCATGTCGTGCCCAGCTCATGTGCGCCTATGTGGGGTGCCCGACTCACCCTAGGGCGGTAATGTCGACTCAGAGTCCTGACACATGGGGTGCAAGAAAGTCCTCATGACTAGATTTCTCTTTTTATGTTATCTTTTTATCTTCTTCAAGAGGAAGAACATTGCATTATAATCACTTCTGATTAGAAAGGAAAAGAAGGGGAAGAGGAGGATGGTGTGTACTTATTCTTCATCCCCTTACCCGATTCTTCTTTTTCGATGCTAAAGAAACATTTGGAGAATCGTGATCTAGATCTACTTCAATTTTGTAGGTTTTAACCATGTACAGAAATTATCTATGTACGAATCTTTAAAACAGAAAATAAACAATAGCGAGAGCATAAAACATAAAACAGATAAACACAGGGATTTTCCTTGGATCCCAAATCGAGATGACCAGCTTGATTTTTCATTATATTCTTTTTAGTGTTACAACACATATATATACATACCGAAGTTACATAAACCTCAATCCATTAACCCTGGATTAGAACATAAACGTAGTTCCCTTGACTGGATCTACAAAATACCAGGGGTCGAAAACCATCATGCCCCAAAACCATGTGCAAACCCATGCACAAAACCATGGGTGTGCGTGACTAGTCGTGGAAAGAATATAACACAAACCCAACAATTTTTCGAATTGGTAAAGACCTATTGTGACATTGGTGGATTTTTTGGATCTCAAGAATCTCATCTTCTAACTCAAGGGGATTTTGCATACAATGTTTTGAAAAATCGAGAAAATAAGATCCGAAACATATCCACTTTTTGATGTATAAAATGGAATTTTTTGTATCTAGTATTGATAGGAATGATAGGTTATCAAATGATATTTTTGTATTGCAAGAGAACATGTATGAAATTTTAGCATAGATACTGATAGGAGAAAGGATAAGACACTGATACAAAGAGAAATGAAAAAATAGAATGTATGAAATTCATATGATTGTACTCTCTTTTTTATTTAATGAAAAGGAAGGTGTTTTTCTCATTTTGAAAAAAAACTCATTGGGGTTCAAGACTTCAAAATTGTACCATTATTTATATGTATAATGTATCGGCTACATGAGGTTCATGACTCCAATATTACACATTATAATCTTTCAAATCAATAATCTCCATTGGGATATTGGAATGGGGTTGTTTGTTTCCGAGAAATACTTTGGTTAATTTTTTTCCTTAACTCTAAATATATATATATATATATATATTTTGACCTCCCTTGACTTCCATACATGACCATTATGATTGGCACATTGTAACCTAGGTTATGGTTGTGTTGCAGATGGGTGCCACCTCATCCCTGTTCACGTGATCGAGCAACACCTTGACGGTGGGGATTCTCATATTATATATAACAATGGTGCTTTGCTCGGTGGTTATGGTAACCACCTATCTCCTCTTTCGTCAACTGACTACCATTTTATTTTTTCGTAGCATGCCTTTGTAGCTCTGTAACTCCTGGTAGTGCTAGGGTTTCTATTCCTAGTCTCCCTCAACATTTATCTATGATTTTGTTATGCACTTCATTAGCTTGTTAAATATCTTTGATTTGAAGCTTGCATCTACAATAGGTAAATTCCTTTCTCATTGTACAAATTTTTAATTCTCTGATTATTCCATTAGTTCTATTTTTTGAATGACCCTTTCTTTTGATTCCTTTTCATTATGATAATCCTTTTCGGACAATTTTGTTCAGGTCCATCCTACGCGGTATAATAGCTTCCTCACGATCACTTATTCCCAGATTTTTGTGATGTTTTCAAAGTTGTTATTGCAGGTTTTGACTCTTACTGAGACATTTTCTCCTTTCTCAAGGTTATTATGTTGTGAAACCAGCTCCAAAAATAGAATAAAAGAGATATCAACGCCTTAGAAATAAGCCACTTCGAGGGGGAAACCTCCAATACATTACATGAATGAAAAATTCTTGGATGATACAAATTACAAAACCTCCTTTCTATATATAGGAGTCCATGGGGCCACAATGTAATCCTAGTGGGGCCACAATGTAATCCTAGCCGACCTAACAATAATAATTTAAGGGGACAATAATAACAATATGGGGGTTACAAGGGTACAATAATAACAATAAGGGGGTTACACTAACAACAATAAGGGACTATACTAGTAATATAGGGACCTAACATGCCCCTCTCCTTCAAAAAAGTGTTGTCCTCAACGCTTGAGTAGCTCTGGGTGCTTCTGTTTAAAATTCTCATCCTCCCATGTAGAATCTTCAGTGGGTAAGTTCTTCCACTTGATGAGATACTCTGAAATTGATCGATTCCGTAGCTGTCGAGTTCTTGTTTCCAAGCGTTGTTTGATTCCCAATATGGTTTTCTTCTCTTAAAAGGTTCCAGAAATATTGTTTGGGCGGGAAGTTTGTCCCCTATAACCTTTTTTAAGCATGGAAACATGGAAAGTTAGATGCACTCCGTGAAAAGTAGAAATAATTTGTCTTATAATGTAATCTTTTAACACATGAGACCATATTACTTTAGCGATAAACCTTGTGTATACTAGCCTTGGGGACATTTGTTTGTATGGTTGTAGCCGTAAAAATACCCAATCTCCTACATCAAAACTTCTCTCGCTGCGATGTTGATCTGCCTGTTGTTTCATTCAATTTTGTGCCAAATTCAGGTTATCCTTTAAGAGTTGGAGAAATTCTTGTTGATGCTCAATGTGATCTTCCACTGCTTGAACCTTCGAATTTTCTCTTAAAGATGATGTGATGGATGGTGGATGATATCCATAAAGTGCCATAAATGGGGTCATTTTTTCTATAGTATGGAAGGAAGTGTTATACCACCATTCATCTAGAGGTAACCACTTGACCCATTGTGTTTGTTTATCAGATACAAAACAACGAAGATATCCTTCCAAACATTTATTTACTATCTCAGTTTGACCATCAGATTGGGGATGATAAGATGAGCTATGAGCTAATTGAGTACCCAAACAAGAAAATAACTCCGTCCAAAAATTTCCAGTAAAAATGGGATCTCTGTCGCTCACAATAACCCTTGGGTTTCCATGTAGCTTTTGAATTGTGTCCATAAATGTAGTAGCAACTATACTTGATTTAAATGGATGAGATAATGCACAAAAGTGTGCATACTTGGTAAGTCTATCAACTACCACCATGATGACACTCTTTCCTTCGGACTTAGGTAAACCTGTGATTAAATCCATTGAAATCTCCTCCCAACGTTGACTTGGAATGGATAAAAAGTTCATAAAATTACAGGATCTTTAAATATAAATCAATTTAACACTGCAAACCAAACATTCCACTAGCTTTTGAATATCGAATTGGTAGCTCTAAAAATCTTTCTTCACCTGTGGTAAGTTTTTAAAAATCTTGAGTGTCCTCCTAAAGGAGAAGTGTGCAATTCCAGAAGAATCTTTTGTTTCAGTTGGGAATTCTTACAAAGATATAAGCGATCTTTGTACCATAAGGAATCATTTTTCCAACTAAATGTATCAGATGTACTAGGATCTTGCTGCAACTTTTGAATGGTCTCAGTCCTTTTAACCACCAACTCATCTCCCATGGGTGCTTAAATACGGTTGGATAATAGAAATGGCACAAAGCAATGCTTCCATATCTTCATTCTTTCTTGAGAGTGCATCTGCAACAACATTTAGCTTCCCTTTTTTGTAGATTATTTCAAAGTCATAACCCAACATCTTTGTGACCCATTTTTGCTGCTCTTCTGAAGATAGTCTTTGTTCCAAAAAGTGTTTTAAGACTATCATGATCAGTTTTTACCTTGGGTATCTTCATTAAGTGAGTCTGTTTTCTTTGTAATTACACACTTTGTTCTTTCTGGCAACTTTCCTTCTCATAAGTAGGTTTCTGTAAATACTTTCCTTTGATTGGACGACTTTCAAAAAATGGATATTTCTTACATAAAACAACACCAATTCTGGCTACATTTATAAATTTGTTGTTAAATTTCTCAACTGAATGAAATTATAAACACTATAAAGTGTTCAAATTGAGAGATGAATAATTGGGTGAAGAGGCCCATTCATAATAAATAAATAAATAAAATCCCTCTAGTGTGAAAAGGGATCAGCCATGGAACTATATTTCACACCCCCATGTGTGAAAAGAGACATTTGCAAAAGTTTGGTAGTCAACCAATTGTGAGTGTAGGTGGAAAGCACACGCATGGGACAACGTGAGGAGGAAGAAAAACAGAAGAAGAGGCTACCTGGTCGAAGTAGTGCCCATGGAGAAGAGGTTAACATCTCTGGAGAGGAGAAGGTGATTTGCACGACAACACATGTTTCCGGTTTCATGTCTATTAGGACATTGCCAGGCGCTCCCCTGTTATTTCGTAAGAACATGCAGGAAAACTCCTTACTGGTTTCTCTTTATTTGAGAGGCCTGTGAAGGTTGGTTATTATTTTCCACCTCGGCTCGAATTCATCCTCTTAGGGACAATGTTGCTGCAGCAGCATAATATTGTGTTGTAGGGTGTTGCAGTGGAGACTTCACAACACCTCTTCCATTGCTTGTTTTTTAGAGAAAGAGTCTTTCCTTTCTTTGGGAGATCAGTTTGGAAGCATTGGAGCTGATTTGCAGATCTTGGCACTTGGCCATAGTGTTCTATTCCACTCACTACGCAGTCCCTCTTAGTGACTGTGTTATTTTCATGGAGTATCTGCAGTGAGGGTTTGTTGTATTGTTTGGAGGGTGAGATATCAAGTGTAAGGATCAGCCTTCTAGTTTGGAGATCCATTGGAGGAGGTCTACTTCAGATTTCTCATCATTTTCAGCCTTCTCTATTGAGTTCCAGATTTGAGTTGTAGCAGCTGCCCAACAACTCCAGCATTTTTTCCATTTTGTATATTTTAGCCAATCCTTTGGAGGATTGATGTATTATTGCTTCTAAGGGTTAGAGCTTTT